>OY720660.1:2519690-2741447 GCA_963170745.1 Phymatocera aterrima
ATATTTTTGGACATCAAAGGTTGGATTTTCGAATTGAGCGGGTCAAAATACACCTAGAAACTCACCCATTAAAGTTCGATTCCGGTTCTGGAAAAAAATATTTTCGATCATCTCTTTTTCGTACCATGCGAAATAAATTCTTTTCAAGCATATTTTTGGACATCATAGATTCGATTTTCGGATTCAGCGGGTCAAAATACACCTAGAAACTCACCCATTGAAGTTCGATTTCGGTTCTGGAAAAAAATATTTTCGATCATCTCTTTTTCGTACCATGCGAAATAACTTCTTTCCAAGCATATTTTTGGACATCAAAGGTTGGATTTTCGGATTTAGCGGGTCAAAATACACCTAGAAACTCACCCATTAAAGTTCGATTCCGGTTCTGGAAAAAAATATTTTCGATCATCTCTTTTTCGTACCATGCGAAATAACTTCTTTCCAAGCATATTGTTGGAAATCAAAGATTGGATTTTCGGATTCAGCGGGTCAAAATACACCTAGAAACTCACCCATTACAGTTCGATTTCGGTTCTGGAAAAAAATATTTTCGATCATCTCTTTTTCGTACCATGTGAAAGAACTTCTTTCCAAGCATATTTTTGGACATCATAGGTTGGATTTTTGGATTCAGCGGGTAAAAATAAACCTAGTAACTCACCCATTGAAGTTCGATTTCGGTTCTGGAAAAAAATATTTTCGATCATCTCTTTTTCGTACCATGCGAAATAACTTCTTTCCATGCATATGTTTGGACATCAAAGGTTGGATTTTCGGATTTAGCGGGTCAAAATACACCTAGAAACTCACCCATTAAAGTTCGATTTCGGTTCTGGAAAAAAATATTTTCGATCATCTCTTTTTCGTACCACGCGAAATAACTTCTTTCCAGGTGTATTTTCGTTTATCTTTGGTTGGATTTTTGGATTCAGCGGGTCAAAATACACCTAGAATCTCACCCATTAAATTTCGATTTCGGTTCTGGGAAAAAATATTTTCGATCATCTCTTTTTCGTACCACGCGAAATAACTTCTTTCCAGGTGTATCTTCGCCTATCATCGGTTGGATTTTTGGATTCAGCGGGTCAAAATACACCTAGAAACTCACCCATTGAAGTTCGATTTCGGTTCTGTAAAAAAATATTTTCGATCATCTCTTTTTCGTACGATGCGATATAACTTCTTTCCAGGTGTATTTTCGTTCATCATACGTTGGATTTTTGGATTCAGTGGGTCAAAATACACATAGTAACTCACCCATTAAAGTTAGATTTCGGTTCTGGAAGAAAATATTTTCGATCATCTCTTTTTCGTACCATGCGAAAGAACTTCTTTCCATGCATATTTTTGGACATCGAAGGTTGGATTTTCGGATTTACCGGGTCAAAATACACCTAGAAACTCACCCATTAAAGTTCGATTTCGGTTCTGGAAAAAAATATTTTCGATCATCTCTTTTTCGTACCACGCGAAATAACTTCTTTCCAGGTGTATTTTCGCCGATCATCGGTTGGATTTTTGGATTCAGCGGGTCAAAATACACCTAGAATCTCACCCATCAAAGTTCGATTTCGTTTCTGGAAAAAAATATTCTTGATCATCTCTTTTTCGTACCATGCGAAATAACTTCTTTCCAGTTGTATTTTCGAATATCAACGGTTGGATTTTCGTATTCAGCGGGTCGAAATACACCTAGAAACTCACCCATTAAAGTTCGATTTCGGTTCTGGAAAAAAATATTTTCGATCATCTCTTTTTCGTACTATGCGAAATATCTCCGTTCCAGGTGTATTTTCGCCTATCAACGGTTTGATTTTCGGATTCAGCGGGTCGAAATACACCTAGAAACTCACCCATTAAAGTTCGATTTCGGTTCTGGAAAAAAATATTTTCGATCATCTCTTTTTCGTACCATGCGAAATAACTTCTTTCCAAGCATATTTTTGGACATCAAAGATTGGATTTTCGGATTCAGCGGGTCAAAATACACCTAGAAACTCACCCATTAAAGTTCGATTTCGGTTCTGGAAAAAAATATTTTCGATCATCTCTTTGTCGTACCACGCGAAATAACTTCTTTCCAGGTGTATTTTCGCCGATCATCGGTTGGATTTTTGGATTCAGCGGGTCAAAATACACCTAGAATCTCACCCATCAAAGTTCGATTTCGGTTCTGGAAAAAATTTCTTCTCGATCATCTCTTTTTCGTACCATGCGAAATAACTTCTTTCCAGTTGTATTTTCGAATATCAACGGTTGGATTTTCGTATTCAGCGGGTCGAAATACACCTAGAAACTCACCCATTAAAGTTCGATTTCGGTTCTGGAAAAAAATATTTTCGATCATCTCTTTTTCGTACTATGCGAAATATCTCCGTTCCAGGTGTATTTTCGCCTATCAACGGTTTGATTTTCGGATTCAGCGGGTCGAAATACACCTAGAAACTCACCCATTAAAGTTCGATTTCGGTTCTGGAAAAAAATATTTTCGATCATCTCTTTTTCGTACCATGCGAAACAACTTCTTTCCAAGCATATTTTTGGACATCAAAGATCGGATTTTCGGATTCAGCGGGTCAAAATACACCTAGAAACTCACCATTACAGTTCAATTCCGGTTCTGGAAAAAAATATTTTCGATCATCTCTTTTTCGTACCATGTGGAAGAACTTCTTTCCAAGCATATTTTTGGACATCATAGGTTGGATTTTTGGATTCAGCGGGTAGAAATACACCTAGAAACTCACCCATTGAAGTTCGAATTCAGTTCTGGAAAAAAATATTTTCGATCATCTCTTTTTCGTACCATGCGAAATAACTTCTTTCCAGGTGTATTTTCGCCCATCAACGGTTGGATTTTCGGATTCAGCGGGTCGAAATACACCTAGAAACTCACCCATTAACGTTCGATTTCGGTTCTGGAAAAAAATATTTTCGATCATCTCTTTTTCGTACCACGCGAAATAACTTCTTTCCAGGTGTATTTTCGCCATCATCGGCTGGATTTTTTGATTCAGCGGGTCAAAATACACCTAGAATCTCACCCATTAAAGTTCGATTTCGGTTCTGGAACAAAATATTTTCCATCATTTCTTTTTCGTACCATGCGAAATATCTTCTTTCCAGGTGTATTTCCGCCTATCAACGGTTGGATTTTCGGATTCAGCGGGTCGAAACACACCTAGAAACTCACCCATTAAAGTTCGATTTCGGTTCTGGAAAAAAATATTTTCGATCATCTCTTTTTCGTACCATGCGAAATAACTTCTTTCCAAGCATATTTTTGGACATCAAAGATTGGATTTTCGGATTCAGCGGGTCAAAATACACCTAGAAACTCACCCATTAAAGTTCGATTTCGGTTCTGGAAAAAAATATTTTCGATCATCTCTTTTTCGTACCACGCGAAATAACTTCTTTCCAGGTGTATTTTCGCCCATCATCGTCTGGATTTTTTGATTCAGCGGGTCAAAATACACCTAGAATCTCACCCATTAAAGTTCGATTTCGGTTCTGGAACAAAATATTTTCCATCATTTCTTTTTCGTACCATGCGAAATAACTTCTTTCCAAGCATATTTGTAGACATCAAAGGCTGGATTTTCGGATTCAGCGGGTCAAAATACACCTAGAAACTCACCCATTGAAGTTCGATTTCGGTTCTGGAACAAAATATTTTCGATCATCTCTTTTTCGTACCATGCGAAATGACTTCTTTCCAAGCATTGTTTTGGACATCATAGGTTGGATTTTTGGATTCAGCGGGTAAAAATAAACCTAGAAACTCACCCATTGAAGTTCGAATTCAGTTCTGGAAAAAAATATTTTCGATCATCTCTTTTTCGTACCATGCGAAATAACTTCTTTCCAGGTGTATTTTCGCCCATCAACGGTTGGATTTTCGGATTCAGCGGGTCGAAATACACCTAGAAACTCACCCATTAACGTTCGATTTCGGTTCTGGAAAAAAATATTTTCGATCATCTCTTTTTCGTACCATGCGAAATAACTTCTTTCTAGGTGTATTTTCGTTTATCAACGGTTGGATTTTCGTATTCAGCGGGTCGAAATACACCTAGAAACTCACCCATGAAAGTTCGATTTCGGTTCTGGAAAAAAATATTTTCGATCATCTCTTTTTCGTACTATGCGAAATATCTTCTTTCCAGGTGTATTTTCGCCTATCAACGGTTGGATTTTCGGATTCAGCCGGTCGAAATACACCTAGAAATTCACCCATTAAAGTTCGATTTCAGTTCTGGAAAAAAATATTTTCGATCATCTCTTTTTCGTACCATGCGAAATAACTACTTTCCAAGCATATTTTTGGACATCAAAAGTTGGATTTTCGGATTTAGCGGGTCAAAATACACCTAGAAGCTCACCCATTGAAGTTCGATTTCGGTTCTGGAAAAAAATATTTTCGATCATCTCTTTTTCGTACCATGCGAAATAACTTCTTTTCAAGCATATTTTTGGACATCATAGATTCGATTTTCGGATTCAGCGGGTCAAAATACACCTAGAAACTCACCCATTGAAGTTCGATTCCGGTTCTGGAAAAAAATATTTTCGATCATCTCTTTTTCGTACCATGCGAAATAACTTCTTTTCAAGCATATTTTTGGACATCAAAGGTTGGATTTTCGGATTGAGCGGGTCAAAATACACCTAGAAACTCACCCATTAAAGTTCGATTCCGGTTCTGGAAAAAAATATTTTCGATCATCTCTTTTTCGTACCATGCGAAATAACTTCTTTCCAAGCATATTGTTGGAAATCAAAGATTGGATTTTCGGATTCAGCGGGTCAAAATACACCTAGAAACTCACCCATTACAGTTCGATTTCGGTTCTGGAAAAAAATATTTTCGATCATCTCTTTTTCGTACCATGTGAAAGAACTTCTTTCCAAGCATATTTTTGGACATCATAGGTTGGATTTTTGGATTCAGCGGGTGAAAATAAACCTAGTAACTCACCCATTGCAGTTCGATTTCGGTTCTGGAAAAAAATATTTTCGATCATCTCTTTTTCGTACCATGCGAAATAACTTCTTTCCATGCATATGTTTGGACATCAAAGGTTGGATTTTCGGATTTAGCGGGTCAAAATACACCTAGAAACTCACCCAAAAAATATTTTCGATCATCTCTTTTTCGTACCACGCGAAATAACTTCTTTCCAGGTGTATTTTCGTTTATCTTTGGTTGGATTTTTGGATTCAGCGGGTCAAAATACACCTAGAATCTCACCCATTAAATTTCGATTTCGGTTCTGGGAAAAAATATTTTCGATCATCTCTTTTTCGTACCACGCGAAATAACTTCTTTCCAGGTGTATCTTCGCCTATCATCGGTTGGATTTTTGGATTCAGCGGGTCAAAATACACCTAGAAACTCACCCATTGAAGTTCGATTTCGGTTCTGTAAAAAAATATTTTCGATCATCTCTTTTTCGTACGATGCGATATAACTTCTTCCAGGTGTATTTTCGTTCATCATACGTTGGATTTTTGGATTCAGTGGGTCAAAATACACATAGTAACTCACCCATTAAAGTTAGATTTCGGTTCTGGAAGAAAATATTTTCGATCATCTCTTTTTCGTACCATGCGAAAGAACTTCTTTCCATGCATATTTTTGGACATCGAAGGTTGGATTTTCGGATTTACCGGGTCAAAATACACCTAGAAACTCACCCATTAAAGTTCGATTTCGGTTCTGGAAAAAAATATTTTCGATCATCTCTTTTTCGTACCACGCGAAATAACTTCTTTCCAGGTGTATTTTCGCCGATCATCGGTTGGATTTTTGGATTCAGCGGGTCAAAATACACCTAGAATCTCACCCATCAAAGTTCGATTTCGGTTCTGGAAAAAAATATTCTCGATCATCTCTTTTTCGTACCATGCGAAATAACTTCTTTCCAGTTGTATTTTCGAATATCAACGGTTGGATTTTCGTATTCAGCGGGTCGAAATACACCTAGAAACTCACCCATTAAAGTTCGATTTCGGTTCTGGAAAAAAATATTTTCGATCATCTCTTTTTCGTACTATGCGAAATATCTCCGTTCCAGGTGTATTTTCGCCTATCAACGGTTTGATTTTCGGATTCAGCGGGTCGAAATACACCTAGAAACTCACCCATTAAAGTTCGATTTCGGTTCTGGAAAAAAATATTTTCGATCATCTCTTTTTCGTACCATGCGAAATAACTTCTTTCCAAGCATATTTTTGGACATCAAAGATTGGATTTTCGGATTCAGCGGGTCAAAATACACCTAGAAACTCACCCATTAAAGTTCGATTTCGGTTCTGGAAAAAAATATTTTCGATCATCTCTTTGTCGTACCACGCGAAATAACTTCTTTCCAGGTGTATTTTCGCCGATCATCGGTTGGATTTTTGGATTCAGCGGGTCAAAATACACCTAGAATCTCACCCATCAAAGTTCGATTTCGGTTCTGGAAAAAATTTCTTCTCGATCATCTCTTTTTCGTACCATGCGAAATAACTTCTTTCCAGTTGTATTTTCGAATATCAACGGTTGGATTTTCGTATTCAGCGGGTCGAAATACACCTAGAAACTCACCCATTAAAGTTCGATTTCGGTTCTGGAAAAAAATATTTTCGATCATCTCTTTTTCGTACTATGCGAAATATCTCCGTTCCAGGTGTATTTTCGCCTATCAACGGTTTGATTTTCGGATTCAGCGGGTCGAAATACACCTAGAAACTCACCCATTAAAGTTCGATTTCGGTTCTGGAAAAAAATATTTTCGATCATCTCTTTTTCGTACCATGCGAAACAACTTCTTTCCAAGCATATTTTTGGACATCAAAGATCGGATTTTCGGATTCAGCGGGTCAAAATACACCTAGAAACTCACCCATTACAGTTCGATTCCGGTTCTGGAAAAAAATATTTTCGATCATCTCTTTTTCGTACCATGTGGAAGAACTTCTTTCCAAGCATATTTTTGGACATCATAGGTTGGATTTTTGGATTCAGCGGGTAGAAATAAACCTAGAAACTCACCCATTGAAGTTCGAATTCAGTTCTGGAAAAAAATATTTTCGATCATCTCTTTTTCGTACCATGCGAAATAACTTCTTTCCAGGTGTATTTTCGCCCATCAACGGTTGGATTTTCGGATTCAGCGGGTCGAAATACACCTAGAAACTCACCCATTAACGTTCGATTTCGGTTCTGGAAAAAAATATTTTCGATCATCTCTTTTTCGTACCACGCGAAATAACTTCTTTCCAGGTGTATTTTCGCCCATCATCGGCTGGATTTTTTGATTCAGCGGGTCAAAATACACCTAGAATCTCACCCATTAAAGTTCGATTTCGGTTCTGGAACAAAATATTTTCCATCATTTCTTTTTCGTACCATGCGAAATATCTTCTTTCCAGGTGTATTTCCGCCTATCAACGGTTGGATTTTCGGATTCAGCGGGTCGAAACACACCTAGAAACTCACCCATTAAAGTTCGATTTCGGTTCTGGAAAAAAATATTTTCGATCATCTCTTTTTCGTACCATGCGAAATAACTTCTTTCCAAGCATATTTTTGGACATCAAAGATTGGATTTTCGGATTCAGCGGGTCAAAATACACCTAGAAACTCACCCATTAAAGTTCGATTTCGGTTCTGGAAAAAAATATTTTCGATCATCTCTTTTTCGTACCACGCGAAATAACTTCTTTCCAGGTGTATTTTCGCCCATCATCGTCTGGATTTTTTGATTCAGCGGGTCAAAATACACCTAGAATCTCACCCATTAAAGTTCGATTTCGGTTCTGGAACAAAATATTTTCCATCATTTCTTTTTCGTACCATGCGAAATAACTTCTTTCCAAGCATATTTGTAGACATCAAAGGCTGGATTTTCGGATTCAGCGGGTCAAAATACACCTAGAAACTCACCCATTGAAGTTCGATTTCGGTTCTGGAACAAAATATTTTCGATCATCTCTTTTTCGTACCATGCGAAATGACTTCTTTCCAAGCATTGTTTTGGACATCATAGGTTGGATTTTTGGATTCAGCGGGTAAAAATAAACCTAGAAACTCACCCATTGAAGTTCGAATTCAGTTCTGGAAAAAAATATTTTCGATCATCTCTTTTTCGTACCATGCGAAATAACTTCTTTCCAGGTGTATTTTCGCCCATCAACGGTTGGATTTTCGGATTCAGCGGGTCGAAATACACCTAGAAACTCACCCATTAAAGTTCGATTTCGGTTCTGGAAAAAAATATTTTCGATCATCTCTTTTTCGTACCATGCGAAATAACTTCTTTCCAAGCATATTTTTGGACATCAAAGATTGGATTTTCGGATTCAGCGGGTCAAAATACACCTAGAAACTCACCCATTAAAGTTCGATTTCGGTTCTGGAAAAAAATATTTTCGATCATCTCTTTGTCGTACCACGCGAAATAACTTCTTTCCAGGTGTATTTTCGCCGATCATCGGTTGGATTTTTGGATTCAGCGGGTCAAAATACACCTAGAATCTCACCCATCAAAGTTCGATTTCGGTTCTGGAAAAAATTTCTTCTCGATCATCTCTTTTTCGTACCATGCGAAATAACTTCTTTCCAGTTGTATTTTCGAATATCAACGGTTGGATTTTCGTATTCAGCGGGTCGAAATACACCTAGAAACTCACCCATTAAAGTTCGATTTCGGTTCTGGAAAAAAATATTTTCGATCATCTCTTTTTCGTACTATGCGAAATATCTCCGTTCCAGGTGTATTTTCGCCTATCAACGGTTTGATTTTCGGATTCAGCGGGTCGAAATACACCTAGAAACTCACCCATTAAAGTTCGATTTCGGTTCTGGAAAAAAATATTTTCGATCATCTCTTTTTCGTACCATGCGAAACAACTTCTTTCCAAGCATATTTTTGGACATCAAAGATCGGATTTTCGGATTCAGCGGGTCAAAATACACCTAGAAACTCACCCATTACAGTTCGATTCCGGTTCTGGAAAAAAATATTTTCGATCATCTCTTTTTCGTACCATGTGGAAGAACTTCTTTCCAAGCATATTTTTGGACATCATAGGTTGGATTTTTGGATTCAGCGGGTAGAAATAAACCTAGAAACTCACCCATTGAAGTTCGAATTCAGTTCTGGAAAAAAATATTTTCGATCATCTCTTTTTCGTACCATGCGAAATAACTTCTTTCCAGGTGTATTTTCGCCCATCAACGGTTGGATTTTCGGATTCAGCGGGTCGAAATACACCTAGAAACTCACCCATTAACGTTCGATTTCGGTTCTGGAAAAAAATATTTTCGATCATCTCTTTTTCGTACCACGCGAAATAACTTCTTTCCAGGTGTATTTTCGCCCATCATCGGCTGGATTTTTTGATTCAGCGGGTCAAAATACACCTAGAATCTCACCCATTAAAGTTCGATTTCGGTTCTGGAACAAAATATTTTCCATCATTTCTTTTTCGTACCATGCGAAATATCTTCTTTCCAGGTGTATTTCCGCCTATCAACGGTTGGATTTTCGGATTCAGCGGGTCGAAACACACCTAGAAACTCACCCATTAAAGTTCGATTTCGGTTCTGGAAAAAAATATTTTCGATCATCTCTTTTTCGTACCATGCGAAATAACTTCTTTCCAAGCATATTTTTGGACATCAAAGATTGGATTTTCGGATTCAGCGGGTCAAAATACACCTAGAAACTCACCCATTAAAGTTCGATTTCGGTTCTGGAAAAAAATATTTTCGATCATCTCTTTTTCGTACCACGCGAAATAACTTCTTTCCAGGTGTATTTTCGCCCATCATCGTCTGGATTTTTTGATTCAGCGGGTCAAAATACACCTAGAATCTCACCCATTAAAGTTCGATTTCGGTTCTGGAACAAAATATTTTCCATCATTTCTTTTTCGTACCATGCGAAATAACTTCTTTCCAAGCATATTTGTAGACATCAAAGGCTGGATTTTCGGATTCAGCGGGTCAAAATACACCTAGAAACTCACCCATTGAAGTTCGATTTCGGTTCTGGAACAAAATATTTTCGATCATCTCTTTTTCGTACCATGCGAAATGACTTCTTTCCAAGCATTGTTTTGGACATCATAGGTTGGATTTTTGGATTCAGCGGGTAAAAATAAACCTAGAAACTCACCCATTGAAGTTCGAATTCAGTTCTGGAAAAAAATATTTTCGATCATCTCTTTTTCGTACCATGCGAAATAACTTCTTTCCAGGTGTATTTTCGCCCATCAACGGTTGGATTTTCGGATTCAGCGGGTCGAAATACACCTAGAAACTCACCCATTAACGTTCGATTTCGGTTCTGGAAAAAAATATTTTCGATCATCTCTTTTTCGTACCATGCGAAATAACTTCTTTCCAGGTGTATTTTCGTTTATCAACGGTTGGATTTTCGTATTCAGCGGGTCGAAATACACCTAGAAACTCACCCATGAAAGTTCGATTTCGGTTCTGGAAAAAAATATTTTCGATCATCTCTTTTTCGTACTATGCGAAATATCTTCTTTCCAGGCGTATTTTCGCCTATCAACGGTTGGATTTTCGGATTCAGCCGGTCGAAATACACCTAGAAATTCACCCATTAAAGTTCGATTTCAGTTCTGGAAAAAAATATTTTCGATCATCTCTTTTTCGTACCATGCGAAATAACTACTTTCCAAGCATATTTTTGGACATCAAAAGTTGGATTTTCGGATTTAGCGGGTCAAAATACACCTAGAAGCTCACCCATTGAAGTTCGATTTCGGTTCTGGAAAAAAATATTTTCGATCATCTCTTTTTCGTACCATGCGAAATAACTTCTTTTCAAGCATATTTTTGGACATCATAGATTCGATTTTCGGATTCAGCGGGTCAAAATACACCTAGAAACTCACCCATTGAAGTTCGATTCCGGTTCTGGAAAAAAATATTTTCGATCATCTCTTTTTCGTACCATGCGAAATAACTTCTTTCCAAGCATATTTTTGGACATCAAAGGTTGGATTTTCGGATTTAGCGGGTCAAAATACACCTAGAAACTCACCCATTAAAGTTCGATTCCGGTTCTGGAAAAAAATATTTTCGATCATCTCTTTTTCGTACCATGCGAAATAACTTCTTTCCAAGCATATTGTTGGAAATCAAAGATTGGATTTTCGGATTCAGCGGGTCAAAATACACCTAGAAACTCACCCATTACAGTTCGATTTCGGTTCTGGAAAAAAATATTTTCGATCATCTCTTTTTCGTACCATGTGAAAGAACTTCTTTCCAAGCATATTTTTGGACATCATAGGTTGGATTTTTGGATTCAGCGGGTAAAAATAAACCTAGTAACTCACCCATTGCAGTTCGATTTCGGTTCTGGAAAAAAATATTTTCGATCATCTCTTTTTCGTACCATGCGAAATAACTTCTTTCCATGCATATGTTTGGACATCAAAGGTTGGATTTTCGGATTTAGCGGGTCAAAATACACCTAGAAACTCACCCAAAAAATATTTTCGATCATCTCTTTTTCGTACCACGCGAAATAACTTCTTTCCAGGTGTATTTTCGTTTATCTTTGGTTGGATTTTTGGATTCAGCGGGTCAAAATACACCTAGAATCTCACCCATTAAATTTCGATTTCGGTTCTGGGAAAAAATATTTTCGATCATCTCTTTTTCGTACCACGCGAAATAACTTCTTTCCAGGTGTATCTTCGCCTATCATCGGTTGGATTTTTGGATTCAGCGGGTCAAAATACACCTAGAAACTCACCCATTGAAGTTCGATTTCGGTTCTGTAAAAAAATATTTTCGATCATCTCTTTTTCGTACGATGCGATATAACTTCTTTCCAGGTGTATTTTCGTTCATCATACGTTGGATTTTTGGATTCAGTGGGTCAAAATACACATAGTAACTCACCCATTAAAGTTAGATTCCGGTTCTGGAAGAAAATATTTTCGATCATCTCTTTTTCGTACCATGCGAAAGAACTTCTTTCCATGCATATTTTTGGACATCGAAGGTTGGATTTTCGGATTTACCGGGTCAAAATACACCTAGAAACTCACCCATTAAAGTTCGATTTCGGTTCTGGAAAAAAATATTTTCGATCATCTCTTTTTCGTACCACGCGAAATAACTTCTTTCCAGGTGTATTTTCGCCGATCATCGGTTGGATTTTTGGATTCAGCGGGTCAAAATACACCTAGAATCTCACCCATCAAAGTTCGATTTCGGTTCTGGAAAAAAATATTCTCGATCATCTCTTTTTCGTACCATGCGAAATAACTTCTTTCCAGTTGTATTTTCGAATATCAACGGTTGGATTTTCGTATTCAGCGGGTCGAAATACACCTAGAAACTCACCCATTAAAGTTCGATTTCGGTTCTGGAAAAAAATATTTTCGATCATCTCTTTTTCGTACTATGCGAAATATCTCCGTTCCAGGTGTATTTTCGCCTATCAACGGTTTGATTTTCGAATTCAGCGGGTCGAAATACACCTAGAAACTCACCCATTAAAGTTCGATTTCGGTTCTGGAAAAAAATATTTTCGATCATCTCTTTTTCGTACCATGCGAAATAACTTCTTTCCAAGCATATTTTTGGACATCAAAGATTGGATTTTCGGATTCAGCGGGTCAAAATACACCTAGAAACTCACCCATTACAGTTCGATTCCGGTTCTGGAAAAAAATATTTTCGATCATCTCTTTTTCGTACCATGTGGAAGAACTTCTTTCCAAGCATATTTTTGGACATCATAGGTTGGATTTTTGGATTCAGCGGGTAAAAATAAACCTAGAAACTCACCCATTGAAGTTCGAATTCAGTTCTGGAAAAAAATATTTTCGATCATCTCTTTTTCGTACCATGCGAAATAACTTCTTTCCAGGTGTATTTTCGCCGATCAACGGTTGGATTTTCGGATTCAGCGGGTCGAAATACACCTAGAAACTCACCCATTAACGTTCGATTTCGGTTCTGGAAAAAAATATTTTCGATCATCTCTTTTTCGTACCACGCGAAATAACTTCTTTCCAGGTGTATTTTCGCCCATCATCGATTGGATTTTTGGATTCAGCGGGTTAAAATACACCTAGAAACTCACCCATTACAGTTCGATTTCGGTTCTGGGAAAAAATATTTTCGCTCATCTCTTTTTCGTACCACGCGAAATAACTTCTTTCCAGGTGTATTATCGCCTATCATCGGTTGGATTTTTGGATTCAGCGGGTCAAAATACACCTAGAAACTCACCCATTAAAGTTCGATTTCGGTTCTGTAAAAAAATATTTTCGATCATCTCTTTTTCGTACCATGCGAAATAACTTCTTTCCAGGTGTATTTTCGTTCATCAAACGTTGGATTTTTGGATTCAGTGGGTCAAAATACACATAGAAACTCACCCATTAAAGTTAGATTTCGGTTCTGGAAGAAAATATTTTCGATCATCTCTTTTTCGTACCATGCGAAATAACTTCTTTCCAAGCATATTTTTGGACATCAAAGGCTGGATTTTCGGATTTAGCGGGTCAAAATACACCTAGAAACTCACCCATTAAAGTTCGATTTCGGTTCTGGAAAAAAATATTTTCGATCATCTCTTTTTCGTACCACGCGAAATAACTTCGTTCCAGGTGTATTTTCGCCTATCATCGGTTGGATTTTTGCATTCAGCGGGTCAAAATACACCTAGAAACTCACCCATTAAAGTTCGATTTCGGTTCTGGGAAAAAATATTTCCGATCATCTCTTTTTCGTACCATGCGAAATAACTTCTTTCCAGGTGTATTTTCGTTTATCAACGGTTGGATTTTCGTATTCAGCGGGTCAAAATAAACCTAGAAACTCACCCATTGAAGTTAGATTTCGGTTCTGGAAGAAAATATTTTCGATCATCTCTTTTTCGTACCATGCGAAATAACTTCTTTCCAAGCATATTTTTGGACATCAAAGGTTGGATTTTCGGATTTAGCTGGTCAAAATACACCTAGAAACTCACCCATTAAAGTTTGATTTCGGTTCTGGAAAAAAATATTTTCGATCATCTCTTTTTCGTACAATGCGAAATAACTTCTTTCCAGGTGAATTTTCGCCTATCATCGGTTGAATTTTTGGATTCAGCGGGTCAAAATACACCTAGAAACTCACCCATTGAAGTTCGATTTCGGATCTGGAAAAAAATATTTTCGATCATCTCTTTTTCGTACCATGCGAAATAACTTCTTTCCAAGCAGATTTTTGGACATCAAAGGTTGGATTTTCGGATTTAGCGGGTCAAAATACACCTAGAAACTCACCCATTAAAGTTCGATTCCGGTTCTGGAAAAAAATATTTTCGATCATCTCTTTTTCGTACCATGCGAAATAACTTCTTTCCAAGCATATTTTTGGACATCAAAGATTGGATTTTCGGATTCAGCGGGTCAAAATACACCTAGAAACTCACCCATTGAAGTTCGATTTCGGTTCTGGAAAAAAATATTTTCGATCATCTCTTTTTCGTACCATGCGAAATAACTTCTTTCCAAGCATATTTTTGGACATCAAAGGTTGGATTTTCGGATTTAGCGGGTCAAAATACACCTAGAAACTCACCCATTAAAGTTCGATTCCGGTTCTGGAAAAAAATATTTTCGATCATCTCTTTTTCGTACCATGCGAAATAACTTCTTTCCAAGCATATTTGTGGACATCAAAGATTGGATTTTCGGATTCAGCGGGTCAAAATACACCTAGAAACTCACCCATTACAGTTCGATTTCGGTTCTGGAAAAAAATATTTTCGATCATCTCTTTTTCGTACCATGTGAAAGAACTTCTTTCCAAGCATATTTTTGGACATCATAGGTTGGATTTTTGGATTCAGCGGGTAAAAATAAACCTAGTAACTCACCCATTGAAGTTCGATTTCGGTTCTGGAAAAAATATTTTCGATCATCTCTTTTTTGTACCATGCGAAATAACTTCTTTCCAAGCATATTTTTGGACATCAAAGGTTGGATTTTCGGATTTAGCGGGTCAAAATACACCTAGAAACTCACCCATTAAAGTTCGATTCCGGTTCTGGAAAAAAATATTTTCGATCATCTCTTTTTCGTACCATGCGAAATAACTTCTTTCCAAGCATATTTTTGGACATCAAAGATTGGATTTTCGGATTCAGCGGGTCAAAATACACCTAGAAACTCACCCATTGAAGTTCGATTTCGGTTCTGGAAAAAAATATTTTCGATCATCTCTTTTTCGTACCATGCGAAATAACTTCTTTCCAAGCATATTTTTGGACATCAAAGGTTGGATTTTCGGATTCAGCGGGTCAAAATACACCTAGAAACTCACCCATTGAAGTTCGATTCCGGTTCTGGAAAAAAATATTTTCGATCATCTCTTTTTCGTACCATGCGAAATAACTTCTTTCCAAGCATATTTGTGGACATCAAAGATTGGATTTTCGGATTCAGCGGGTCAAAATACACCTAGAAACTCACCCATTACAGTTCGATTTCGGTTCTGGAAAAAAATATTTTCGATCATCTCTTTTTCGTACCATGTGAAAGAACTTCTTTCCAAGCATATTTTTGGACATCATAGGTTGGATTTTTGGATTCAGCGGGTAAAAATAAACCTAGTAACTCACCCATTGAAGTTCGATTTCGGTTCTGGAAAAAATATTTTCGATCATCTCTTTTTCGTACCATGCGAAATAACTTCTTTCCAAGCATATGTTTGGGACATCAAAGGTTGGATTTTCGGATTTAGCGGGTCAAAATACACCTAGAAACTCACCCATTAAAGTTCGATTTCGGTTCTGGAAAAAAATATTTTCGATCATCTCTTTTTCGTACCACGCGAAATAACTTCTTTCCAGGTGTATTTTCGTTTATCTTTGGTTGGATTTTTGGATTCAGCGGGTCAAAATACACCTAGAATCTCACCCATTAAATTTCGATTTCGGTTCTGGGAAAAAATATTTTCGATCATCTCTTTTTCGTACCACGCGAAATAACTTCTTTCCAGGTGTATCTTCGCCTATCATCGGTTGGATTTTTGGATTCAGCGGGTCAAAATACACCTAGAAACTCACCCATTGAAGTTCGATTTCGGTTCTGTAAAAAAATATTTTCGATCATCTCTTTTTCGTACCATGCGAAATAACTTCTTTCCAGGTGTATTTTCGCCTATCAACGGTTGGATTTTCGGATTCAGCGGGTCGAAATACACCTAGAAATTCACCCATTAAAGTTCGATTTCAGTTCTGGAAAAAAATATTTTCGATCATCTCTTTTTCGTACCATGCGAAATAACTACTTTCCAAGCATATTTTTGGACATCAAAGGTTGGATTTTCGGATTTAGCGGGTCAAAATACACCTAGAAACTCACCCATTGAAGTTCGATTTCGGTTCTGGAAAAAAATATTTTCGATCATCTCTTTTTCGTACCATGCGAAATAACTTCTTTCCAAGCATATTTTTGGACATCAAAGGTTGGATTTTCGGATTTAGCGGGTCAAAATACACCTAGAAACTCACCCATTAAAGTTCGATTCCGGTTCTGGAAAAAAATATTTTCGATCATCTCTTTTTCGTACCATGCGAAATAACTTCTTTCCAAGCATATTTTTGGACATCAAAGATTGGATTTTCGGATTCAGCGGGTCAAAATAAACCTAGAAACTCGCCCATTGAAGTTCGATTTCGGTTCTGGAAAAAAATATTTTCGATCATCTCTTTTTCGTACCATGCGAAATAACTTCTTTCCAAGCATATTTTTGGACATCAAAGGTTGGATTTTCGGATTTAGCGGGTCAAAATACACCTAGAAACTCACCCATTAAAGTTCGATTCCGGTTCTGGAAAAAAATATTTTCGATCATCTCTTTTTCGTACCATGCGAAATAACTTCTTTCCAAGCATATTTGTGGACATCAAAGATTGGATTTTCGGATTCAGCGGGTCAAAATACACCTAGAAACTCACCCATTACAGTTCGATTTCGGTTCTGGAAAAAAATATTTTCGATCATCTCTTTTTCGTACCATGTGAAAGAACTTCTTTCCAAGCATATTTTTGGACATCATAGGTTGGATTTTTGGATTCAGCGGGTAAAAATAAACCTAGTAACTCACCCATTGAAGTTCGATTTCGGTTCTGGAAAAAAATATTTCCGATCATCTCTTTTTCGTACCATGCGAAATAACTTCTTTCCAAGCATATGTTTGGACATCAAAGGTTGGATTTTCGGATTTAGCGGGTCAAAATACACCTAGAAACTCACCCATTAAAGTTCGATTTCGGTTCTGGAAAAAAATATTTTCGATCATCTCTTTTTCGTACCACGCGAAATAACTTCTTTCCAGGTGTATTTTCGTTTATCTTTGGTTGGATTTTTGGATTCAGCGGGTCAAAATACACCTAGAATCTCACCCATTAAATTTCGATTTCGGTTCTGGGAAAAAATATTTTCGATCATCTCTTTTTCGTACCACGCGAAATAACTTCTTTCCAGGTGTATCTTCGCCTATCATCGGTTGGATTTTTGGATTCAGCGGGTCAAAATACACCTAGAAACTCACCCATTGAAGTTCGATTTCGGTTCTGTAAAAAAATATTTTCGATCATCTCTTTTTCGTACCATGCGAAATAACTTCTTTCCAGGTGTATTTTCGTTTATCAAACGTTGGATTTTTGGATTCAGTGGGTCAAAATACACATAGTAACTCACCCATTAAAGTTAGATTTTGGTTCTGGAAGAAAATATTTTCGATCATCTCTTTTTCGTACCATGCAAAATAACTTCTTTCCATGCATATTTTTGGACATCGACGGTTGAATTTTCGGATTTAGCGGGTCAAAATACACCTAGAAACTCACCCATTAAAGTTCGATTTCGGTTCTGGAAAAAAATATTTTGGATCATCTCTTTGTCGTACCACGCGAAATAACTTCTTTCCAGGTGTATTTTCGCCGATCATCGGTTGGATTTTTGGATTCAGCGGGTCAAAATACACCTAGAATCTCACCCATCAAAGTTCGATTTCGGTTCTGGAAAAAAATATTTTCGATCATCTCTTTTTCGTACCACGCGAAATAACTTCTTTCCAGGTGTATTTTCGCCCATCATCGATTGGATTTTTGGATTCAGCGGGTTAAAATACACCTACAAACTCACCCATTAAAGTTCGATTTCGGTTCTGGGAAAAAATATTTTCGCTCATCTCTTTTTCGTACCACGCGAAATAACTTCTTTCCAGGTGTATTTTCGCCTATCATCGAGTGGATTTTTGGATTCAGCGGGTCAAAATACACCTAGAAACTCACCCATTAAAGTTCGATTTCGGTTCTGTAAAAAAATATTTTCGATCATCTCTTTTTCGTACCATGCGAAATAACTTCTTTCCAAGCATATTTTTGGACATCAAAGGCTGGATTTTCGGATTTAGCGGGTCAAAATACACCTAGAAACTCACCCATTAAAGTTCGATTTCGGTTCTGGAAAAAAATATTTTCGATCATCTCTTTTTCGTACCACGCGAAATAACTTCTTTCCAGGTGTATTTTCGCCTATCATCGGTTGGATTTTTGCATTCAGTGGGTCAAAATACACCTAGAAACTCACCCATTAAAGTTCGATTTCGGTTCTGGGAAAAAATATTT
The DNA here is from genome assembly GCA_963170745.1 of Phymatocera aterrima. Taxonomy (NCBI): domain Eukaryota; kingdom Metazoa; phylum Arthropoda; class Insecta; order Hymenoptera; family Tenthredinidae; genus Phymatocera; species Phymatocera aterrima. The sequence continues at coordinate 2,538,368 of OY720660.1, forward strand.
TCGATCATCTCTTTTTCGTACCACGCGAAATAACTTCTTTCCAGGTGTATTTTCGTTTATCTTTGGTTGGATTTTTGGATTCAGCGGGTCAAAATACACCTAGAATCTCACCCATCAAAGTTCGATTTCGGTTCTGGAAAAAATTTCTTCTCGATCATCTCTTTTTCGTACCATGCGAAATAACTTCTTTCCAGTTGTATTTTCGAATATCAACGGTTGGATTTTCGTATTCAGCGGGTCGAAATACACCTAGAAACTCACCCATCAAAGTTCGATTTCGGTTCTGGAAAAAAATATTTTCGATCATCTCTTTTTCGTACTATGCGAAATATCTCCGTTCCAGGTGTATTTTCGCCTATCAACGGTTTGATTTTCGGATTCAGCGGGTCGAAATACACCTAGAAACTCACCCATTAAAGTTCGATTTCGGTTCTGAAAAAAAATATTTTCGATCATCTCTTTTTCGTACCATGCGAAATAACTTCTTTCCAAGCATATTTTTGGACATCAAAGATCGGATTTTCGGATTCAGCGGGTCAAAATACACCTAGAAACTCACCCATTACAGTTCGATTCCGGTTCTGGAAAAAAATATTTTCGATCATCTCTTTTTCGTACCATGTGGAAGAACTTCTTTCCAAGCATATTTTTGGACATCATAGGTTGGATTTTTGGATTCAGCGGGTAAAAATAAACCTAGAAACTCACCCATTGAAGTTCGAATTCCGTTCTGGAAAAAAATATTTTCGATCATCTCTTTTTCGTACCATGCGAAATAACTTCTTTCCAGGTGTATTTTCGCCCATCAACGGTTGGATTTTCGGATTCAGCGGGTCGAAATACACCTAGAAACTCACCCATTAACGTTCGATTTCGGTTCTGGAAAAAAATATTTTCGATCATCTCTTTTTCGTACCACGCGAAATAACTTCTTTCCAGGTGTATTTTCGCCCATCATCGATCGGATTTTTGGATTCAGCGGGTTAAAATACACCTAGAAACTCACCCATTAAAGTTCGATTTCGGTTCTGGGAAAAAATATTTTCGCTCATCTCTTTTTCGTACCACGCGAAATAACTTCTTTCCAGGTGTATTTTCGCCTATCATCGGTTGGATTTTTGGATTCAGCGGGTCAAAATACACCTAGAAACTCACCCATTAAAGTTCGATTTCGGTTCTGTAAAAAAATATTTTCGATCATCTCTTTTTCGTACCATGCGAAATAACTTCTTTCCAGGTGTATTTTCGTTCATCAAACGTTGGATTTTTGGATTCAGTGGGTCAAAATACACATAGAAACTCACCCATTGAAGTTAGATTTCGGTTCTGGAAGAAAATATTTTCGATCATCTCTTTTTCGTACCATGCGAAATAACTTCTTTCCAAGCATATTTTTGGACATCAAAGGCTGGATTTTCGGATTTAGCGGGTCAAAATACACCTAGAAACTCACCCATTAAAGTTCGATTTCGGTTCTGGAAAAAAATATTTTCGATCATCTCTTTTTCGTACCACGCGAAATAACTTCTTTCCAGGTGTATTTTCGCCTATCATCGGTTGGATTTTTGCATTCAGTGGGTCAAAATACACCTAGAAACTCACCCATTAAAGTTCGATTTCGGTTCTGGGAAAAAATATTTTCGATCATCTCTTTTTCGTACCATGCGAAATAACTTCTTTCCAGGTGTATTTTCGTTTATCAACGGTTGGATTTCCGTATTCAGCGGGTCGAAATACAACTAGGAACTCACCCATTAAAGTTCGTTTTCGGTTCTGGAAAAAAATATTTTCGATCATCTCTTTTTCGTACCATGCGAAATAACTTCTTTCCAGGTGTATTTTCGCCCATCAACGGTTGGATTTTCGGATTCAGCGGGTCGAAATACACCTAGAAACTCACCCACTAAAGTTCGATTTCGGTTCTGGAAAAAAATATTTTCGATCATCTCTTTTTCGTACCACGCGAAATAACTTCTTTCCAGGTGTATTTTCGCCTATCATCGGTTGGATTTTTGGATTCAGCGGGTCAAAGTACACCTAGAAACTCACCCATTAAAGTTCGATTTCGGTTCTGGAAAAAAATATTTTCGATCATCTCTTTTTCGTACCATGCGAAATAACTTCGTTCCAGGTGTATTTTCGTTCATCAATCGTTGGATTTTTGGATTCAGTGGGTCAAAATACACATAGCAACTCACCCATTAAAGTTACATTTCGGTTCTGGAAGAAAATATTTTCGATCATCTCTTTTTCGTACCATGCGAAATAACTTCTTTCCAAGCATATTTTTGAACATCAAAGATTGGATTCTTGGATTCAGCGGGTCAAAATACACCTAGAAACTCACACATTAGAGTTCGATTACGGTTGTGGAACAAAATATTTTCGATCATCTCTTTTTCGTACCATGCGAAATAACTTCTTCCCAAGCATATTTGTAGACATCAAAGATCGGATTTTCGGATTCAGCGGGTCAAAATACACCTAGAAACTCACCCATTACAGTTCGATTCCGGTTCTGGAAAAAAATATTTTCGATCATCTCTTTTTTGTACCATGTGGAAGAACTTCTTTCCAAGCATATTTTTGGACATCATAGGTTGGATTTTTGGATTCAGCGGGTAAAAATAAACCTAGAAACTCACCCATTGAAGTTCGAATTCAGTTCTGGAAAAAAATATTTTCGATCATCTCTTTTTCGTACCATGCGAAATAACTTCTTTCCAGGTGTATTTTCGCCCATCAACGGTTGGATTTTCGGATTCAGCGGGTCGAAATACACCTAGAAACTCACCCATTAACGTTCGATTTCGGTTCTGGAAAAAAATATTTTCGATCATCTCTTTTTCGTACCACGCGAAATAACTTCTTTCCAGGTGTATTATCGCCCATCATCGATTGGATTTTTGGATTCAGCGGGTTAAAATACACCTAGAAACTCACCCATTAAAGTTCGATTTCGGTTCTGGGAAAAAATATTTTCGCTCATCTCTTTTTCGTACCACGCGAAATAACTTCTTTCCAGGTGTATTTTCGCCTATCATCGGTTGGATTTTTGGATTCAGCGGGTCAAAATACACCTAGAAACTCACCCATTAAAGTTAGATTTCGGTTCTGGAAGAAAATATTTTCGATCATCTCTTTTTCGTACCATGCGAAATAACTTCTTTCCAAGCATATTTTTGGACATCAAAGGCTGGATTTTCGGATTTAGCGGGTCAAAATACACCTAGAAACTCACCCATTAAAGTTCGATTTCGGTTCTGGAAAAAAATATTTTCGATCATCTCTTTTTCGTACCACGCGAAATAACTTCTTTCCAGGTGTATTTTCACCTATCATCGGTTGGATTTTTGCATTCAGCGGGTCAAAATACACCTAGAAACTCACCCATTAAAGTTCGATTTCGGTTCTGGGAAAAAATATTTTCGATCATCTCTTTTTCGTACCATGCGAAATAACTTCTTTCCAGGTGTATTTTCGTTTATCAACGGTTGGATTTTCGTATTCAGCGGGTCGAAATACAACTAGAAACTCACCCATTAAAGTTCGATTTCGGTTCTGGAAAAAAATATTTTCGATCATCTCTTTTTCGTACCACGCGAAATAACTTCTTTCCAGGTGTATTTTCGCCCATCATCGATCGGATTTTTGGATTCAGCGGGTTAAAATACACCTAGAAACTCACCCATTCAAGTTCGATTTCGGTTCTGGGAAAAAATATTTTCGCTCATCTCTTTTTCGTACCACGCGAAATAACTTCTTTCCAGGTGTATTTTCGCCTATCATCGGTTGGATTTTTGGATTCAGCGGGTCAAAATACACCTAGAAACTCACCCATTAAAGTTCGATTTCGGTTCTGTAAAAAAATATTTTCGATCATCTCTTTTTCGTACCATGCGAAATAACTTCTTTCCAGGTGTATTTTCGTTCATCAAACGTTGGATTTTTGGATTCAGTGGGTCAAAATACACATAGAAACTCACCCATTGAAGTTAGATTTCGGTTCTGGAAGAAAATATTTTCGATCATCTCTTTTTCGTACCATGCGAAATAACTTCTTTCCAAGCATATTTTTGGACATCAAAGGCTGGATTTTCGGATTTAGCGGGTCAAAATACACCTAGAAACTCACCCATTAAAGTTCGATTTCGGTTCTGGAAAAAAATATTTTCGATCATCTCTTTTTCGTACCACGCGAAATAACTTCTTTCCAGGTGTATTTTCGCCTATCATCGGTTGGATTTTTGCATTCAGTGGGTCAAAATACACCTAGAAACTCACCCATTAAAGTTCGATTTCGGTTCTGGGAAAAAATATTTTCGATCATCTCTTTTTCGTACCATGCGAAATAACTTCTTTCCAGGTGTATTTTCGTTTATCAACGGTTGGATTTTCGTATTCAGCGGGTCGAAATACAACTAGGAACTCACCCATTAAAGTTCGTTTTCGGTTCTGGAAAAAAATATTTTCGATCATCTCTTTTTCGTACCATGCGAAATAACTTCTTTCCAGGTGTATTTTCGCCCATCAACGGTTGGATTTTCGGATTCAGCGGGTCGAAATACACCTAGAAACTCACCCACTAAAGTTCGATTTCGGTTCTGGAAAAAAATATTTTCGATCATCTCTTTTTCGTACCACGCGAAATAACTTCTTTCCAGGTGTATTTTCGCCTATCATCGGTTGGATTTTTGGATTCAGCGGGTCAAAGTACACCTAGAAACTCACCCATTAAAGTTCGATTTCGGTTCTGGAAAAAAATATTTTCGATCATCTCTTTTTCGTACCATGCGAAATAACTTCGTTCCAGGTGTATTTTCGTTCATCAATCGTTGGATTTTTGGATTCAGTGGGTCAAAATACACATAGCAACTCACCCATTAAAGTTACATTTCGGTTCTGGAAGAAGATATTTTCGATCATCTCTTTTTCGTACCATGCGAAATAACTTCTTTCCAAGCATATTTTTGAACATCAAAGATTGGATTTTTGGATTCAGCGGGTCAAAATACACCTAGAAACTCACACATTAGAGTTCGATTACGGTTGTGGAACAAAATATTTTCGATCATCTCTTTTTCGTACCATGCGAAATAACTTCTTCCCAAGCATATTTGTAGACATCAAAGATCGGATTTTCGGATTCAGCGGGTCAAAATACACCTAGAAACTCACCCATTACAGTTCGATTCCGGTTCTGGAAAAAAATATTTTCGATCATCTCTTTTTCGTACCATGTGGAAGAACTTCTTTCCAAGCATATTTTTGGACATCAGAGGTTGGATTTTTGGATTCAGCGGGTAAAAATAAACCTAGAAACTCACCCATTGAAGTTCGAATTCAGTTCTGGACAAAAATATTTTCGATCATCTCTTTTTCGTACCATGCGAAATAACTTCTTTCCAGGTGTATTTTCGCCCATCAACGGTTGGATTTTCGGATTCAGCGGGTCGAAATACACCTAGAAACTCACCCATTATCGTTCGATTTCGGTTCTGGAAAAAAATATTTTCGATCATCTCTTTTTCGTACCACGCGAAATAACTTCTTTCCAGGTGTATTATCGCCCATCATCGATTGGATTTTTGGATTCAGCGGGTTAAAATACACCTAGAAACTCACCCATTAAAGTTCGATTTCGGTTCTGGGAAAAAATATTTTCGCTCATCTCTTTTTCGTACCACGCGAAATAACTTCTTTCCAGGTGTATTTTCGCCTATCATCGGTTGGATTTTTGGATTCAGCGGGTCAAAATACACCTAGAAACTCACCCATTAAAGTTAGATTTCGGTTCTGGAAGAAAATATTTTCGATCATCTCTTTTTCGTACCATGCGAAATAACTTCTTTCCAAGCATATTTTTGGACATCAAAGGCTGGATTTTCGGATTTGGCGGGTCAAAATACACCTAGAAACTCACCCATTAAAGTTCGATTTCGGTTCTGGAAAAAAATATTTTCGATCATCTCTTTTTCGTACCACGCGAAATAACTTCTTTCCAGGTGTATTTTCACCTATCATCGGTTGGATTTTTGCATTCAGCGGGTCAAAATACACCTAGAAACTCACCCATTAAAGTTCGATTTCGGTTCTGGGAAAAAATATTTTCGATCATCTCTTTTTCGTACCATGCGAAATAACTTCTTTCCAGGTGTATTTTCGTTTATCAACGGTTGGATTTTCGTATTCAGCGGGTCGAAATACAACTAGAAACTCACCCATTAAAGTTCGTTTTCGGTTCTGGAAAAAAAAATTTCCGATCATCTCTTTTTCGTACCATGCGAAATAACTTCTTTCCAGGTGTATTTTCGCCCATCACCGGTTGGATTTTCGGATTCAGCGGGTCGAAATACACCTAGAAACTCACCCACTAAAGTTCGATTTCGGTTCTGGAAAAAAATATTTTCGATCATCTCTTTTTCGTACCACGCGAAATAACTTCTTTCCAGGTGTATTTTCGCCTATCATCGGTTGGATTTTTGGATTCAGCGGGTCAAAATACACCTAGAAACTCACCCATTAAAGTTCGATTTCGGTTCTGGAAAAAAATATTTTCGATCATCTCTTTTTCGTACCATGCGAAATAACTTCGTTCCAGGTGTATTTTCGTTCATCAATCGTTGGATTTTTGGATTCAGTGGGTCAAAATACACATAGCAACTCACCCATTAAAGTTACATTTCGGTTCTGGAAGAAGATATTTTCGATCATCTCTTTTTCGTACCATGCGAAATAACTTCTTTCCAAGCATATTTTTGAACATCAAAGATTGGATTTTCGGATTCAGCGGGTCAAAATACACCTAGAAACTCACCCATTAGAGTTCGATTACGGTTGTGGAACAAAATATTTTCGATCATCTCTTTTTCGTACCATGCGAAATAACTTCTTCCCAAGCATATTTGTAGACATCAAAGGCTGGATTTTCGGATTCAGCGGGTCAAAATACACCTAGAAACTCACCCATTGAAGTTCGATTTCGGTTCTGGAAAAAAATATTTTCGATCATCTCTTTTTCGTACCATGCGAAATGACTTCTTTCCAAGCATTGTTTTGGACATCATAGGTTGGATTTTTGGATTCAGCGGGTCAAAATAAACCTAGAAACTCACCCATTAAAGTTAGATTTCGGTTCTGGAAGAAAATATTTTCGATCATCTCTTTTTCGTACCATGCGAAATAACTTCTTTCCAAGCATATTTTTGGACATCAAAGGTTGGATTTTCGGATTCAGCGGGTCGAAATACACCTAGAAACTCACCCACTAAAGTTCGATTTCGGTTCTGGAAAAAAATATTTTCGATCATCTCTTTTTCGTACCACGCGAAATAACTTCTTTCCAGGTGTATTTTCGCCTATCATCGGTTGGATTTTTGGATTCAGCGGGTCAAAGTACACCTAGAAACTCACCCATTAAAGTTCGATTTCGGTTCTGGAAAAAAATATTTTCGATCATCTCTTTTTCGTACCATGCGAAATAACTTCGTTCCAGGTGTATTTTCGTTCATCAATCGTTGGATTTTTGGATTCAGTGGGTCAAAATACACATAGCAACTCACCCATTAAAGTTACATTTCGGTTCTGGAAGAAGATATTTTCGATCATCTCTTTTTCGTACCATGCGAAATAACTTCTTTCCAAGCATATTTTTGAACATCAAAGATTGGATTTTTGGATTCAGCGGGTCAAAATACACCTAGAAACTCACACATTAGAGTTCGATTACGGTTGTGGAACAAAATATTTTCGATCATCTCTTTTTCGTACCATGCGAAATAACTTCTTCCCAAGCATATTTGTAGACATCAAAGATCGGATTTTCGGATTCAGCGGGTCAAAATACACCTAGAAACTCACCCATTACAGTTCGATTCCGGTTCTGGAAAAAAATATTTTCGATCATCTCTTTTTCGTACCATGTGGAAGAACTTCTTTCCAAGCATATTTTTGGACATCAGAGGTTGGATTTTTGGATTCAGCGGGTAAAAATAAACCTAGAAACTCACCCATTGAAGTTCGAATTCAGTTCTGGAAAAAAATATTTTCGATCATCTCTTTTTCGTACCATGCGAAATAACTTCTTTCCAGGTGTATTTTCGCCCATCAACGGTTGGATTTTCGGATTCAGCGGGTCGAAATACACCTAGAAACTCACCCATTAACGTTCGATTTCGGTTCTGGAAAAAAATATTTTCGATCATCTCTTTTTCGTACCACGCGAAATAACTTCTTTCCAGGTGTATTATCGCCCATCATCGATTGGATTTTTGGATTCAGCGGGTTAAAATACACCTAGAAACTCACCCATTAAAGTTCGATTTCGGTTCTGGGAAAAAATATTTTCGCTCATCTCTTTTTCGTACCACGCGAAATAACTTCTTTCCAGGTGTATTTTCGCCTATCATCGGTTGGATTTTTGGATTCAGCGGGTCAAAATACACCTAGAAACTCACCCATTAAAGTTAGATTTCGGTTCTGGAAGAAAATATTTTCGATCATCTCTTTTTCGTACCATGCGAAATAACTTCTTTCCAAGCATATTTTTGGACATCAAAGGCTGGATTTTCGGATTTAGCGGGTCAAAATACACCTAGAAACTCACCCATTAAAGTTCGATTTCGGTTCTGGAAAAAAATATTTTCGATCATCTCTTTTTCGTACCACGCGAAATAACTTCTTTCCAGGTGTATTTTCACCTATCATCGGTTGGATTTTTGCATTCAGCGGGTCAAAATACACCTAGAAACTCACCCATTAAAGTTCGATTTCGGTTCTGGGAAAAAATATTTTCGATCATCTCTTTTTCGTACCATGCGAAATAACTTCTTTCCAGGTGTATTTTCGTTTATCAACGGTTGGATTTTCGTATTCAGCGGGTCGAAATACAACTAGAAACTCACCCATTAAAGTTCGTTTTCGGTTCTGGAAAAAAATATTTCCGATCATCTCTTTTTCGTACCATGCGAAATAACTTCTTTCCAGGTGTATTTTCGCACATCACCGGTTGGATTTTCGGATTCAGCGGGTCGAAATACACCTAGAAACTCACCCACTAAAGTTCGATTTCGGTTCTGGAAAAAAATATTTTCGATCATCTCTTTTTCGTACCACGCGAAATAACTTCTTTCCAGGTGTATTTTCGCCTATCATCGGTTGGATTTTTGGATTCAGCGGGTCAAAATACACCTAGAAACTCACCCATTAAAGTTCGATTTCGGTTCTGGAAAAAAATATTTTCGATCATCTCTTTTTCGTACCATGCGAAATAACTTCGTTCCAGGTGTATTTTCGTTCATCAATCGTTGGATTTTTGGATTCAGTGGGTCAAAATACACATAGCAACTCACCCATTAAAGTTACATTTCGGTTCTGGAAGAAGATATTTTCGATCATCTCTTTTTCGTACCATGCGAAATAACTTCTTTCCAAGCATATTTTTGAACATCAAAGATTGGATTTTCGGATTCAGCGGGTCAAAATACACCTAGAAACTCACCCATTAGAGTTCGATTACGGTTGTGGAACAAAATATTTTCGATCATCTCTTTTTCGTACCATGCGAAATAACTTCTTCCCAAGCATATTTGTAGACATCAAAGGCTGGATTTTCGGATTCAGCGGGTCAAAATACACCTAGAAACTTACCCATTGAAGTTCGATTTCGGTTCTGGAAAAAAATATTTTCGATCATCTCTTTTTCGTACCATGCGAAATGACTTCTTTCCAAGCATTGTTTTGGACATCATAGGTTGGATTTTTGGATTCAGCGGGTCAAAATAAACCTAGAAACTCACCCATTAAAGTTAGATTTCGGTTCTGGAAGAAAATATTTTCGATCATCTCTTTTTCGTACCATGCGAAATAACTTCTTTCCAAGCATATTTTTGGACATCAAAGGTTGGATTTTCGGATTTAGCGGGTCAAAATACACCTAGAAACTCACCCATCAAAGTTCGATTTCGGTTCTGGAAAAAAATATTTTCGATCATCTCTTTTTCGTACCACGCGAAATAACTCCTTTCCAGGTGTATTTTCGCCTATCATCGGCTGGATTTTTGGATTCAGCGGGTCAAAATACACCTAGAATCTCACCCATTAAAGTTCGATTTCGGTTATGGAAAAAAATATTTTCCATCATCTCTTTTTCGTACCACGCGAAATAACTTCTTTCCAGGTGTATTTTCGCCTATCATCGGTTGGATTTTTGGATTCAGCGGGTCAAAATACACATAGAAACTCACCCATTAAAGTTAGATTTCGGTTCTGGAAGAAAATATTTTCGATCATCTCTTTTTCGTACCATGCGAAATAACTTCTTTCCAAGCATATTTTTGGACATCAAAGGTTGGATTTTCGGATTTAGCGGGTCAAAATACACCTAGAAACTCACCCATTAAAGTTCGATTCCGGTTCTGGAAAAAAATATTTTCGATCATCTCTTTTTCGTACCATGCGAAATAACTTCTTTCCAAGCATATGTTTGGACATCAAAGATCGGATTTTCGGATTCAGCGGGTCGAAATACACCTAGAAACTCACCCATTAAAGTTCGATTTCGGTTCTGGAAAAAAATATTTTCGATCATCTCTTTTTCGTACTATGCGAAATATCTCCGTTCCAGGTGTATTTTCGCCTATCAACGGTTTGATTTTCGGATTCAGCGGGTCGAAATACACCTAGAAACTCACCCATTAAAGTTCGATTTCGGTTCTGGAAAAAAATATTTTCGATCATCTCTTTTTCGTACCATGCGAAATAACTTCTTTCCAAGCATATTTCTGGACATCAAAGATTGGATTTTCGGATTCAGCGGGTCAAAATACACCTAGAAACTCACCCATTACAGTTCGATTTCGGTTCTGGAAAAAAATATTTTCGATCATCTCTTTTTCGTACCATGTGGAAGAACTTCTTTCCAAGCATATTTTTGAACATCAAAGATTGGATTTTTGGATTCAGCGGGTCAAAATACACCTAGAAACTCACACATTAGAGTTCGATTACGGTTGTGGAACAAAATATTTTCGATCATCTCTTTTTCGTACCATGCGAAATAACTTCTTCCCAAGCATATTTGTAGACATCAAAGATCGGATTTTCGGATTCAGCGGGTCAAAATACACCTAGAAACTCACCCATTACAGTTCGATTCCGGTTCTGGAAAAAAATATTTTCGATCATCTCTTTTTCGTACCATGTGGAAGAACTTCTTTCCAAGCATATTTTTGGACATCATAGGTTGGATTTTTGGATTCAGCGGGTAAAAATAAACCTAGAAACTCACCCATTGAAGTTCGAATTCAGTTCTGGAAAAAAATATTTTCGATCATCTCTTTTTCGTACCATGCGAAATAACTTCTTTCCAGGTGTATTTTCGCCCATCAACGGTTGGATTTTCGGATTCAGCGGGTCGAAATACACCTAGAAACTCACCCATTAACGTTCGATTTCGGTTCTGGAAAAAAATATTTTCGATCATCTCTTTTTCGTACCACGCGAAATAACTTCTTTCCAGGTGTATTATCGCCCATCATCGATTGGATTTTTGGATTCAGCGGGTTAAAATACACCTAGAAACTCACCCATTAAAGTTCGATTTCGGTTCTGGGAAAAAATATTTTCGCTCATCTCTTTTTCGTACCACGCGAAATAACTTCTTTCCAGGTGTATTTTCGCCTATCATCGGTTGGATTTTTGGATTCAGCGGGTCAAAATACACCTAGAAACTCACCCATTAAAGTTAGATTTCGGTTCTGGAAGAAAATATTTTCGATCATCTCTTTTTCGTACCATGCGAAATAACTTCTTTCCAAGCATATTTTTGGACATCAAAGGCTGGATTTTCGGATTTAGCGGGTCAAAATACACCTAGAAACTCACCCATTAAAGTACGATTTCGGTTCTGGAAAAAAATATTTTCGATCATCTCTTTTTCGTACCACGCGAAATAACTTCTTTCCAGGTGTATTTTCACCTATCATCGGTTGGATTTTTGCATTCAGCGGGTCAAAATACACCTAGAAACTCACCCATTAAAGTTCGATTTCGGTTCTGGGAAAAAATATTTTCGATCATCTCTTTTTCGTACCATGCGAAATAACTTCTTTCCAGGTGTATTTTCGTTTATCAACGGTTGGATTTTCGTATTCAGCGGGTCGAAATACAACTAGAAACTCACCCATTAAAGTTCGTTTTCGGTTCTGGAAAAAAATATTTCCGATCATCTCTTTTTCGTACCATGCGGAATAACTTCTTTCCAGGTGTATTTTCGCCCATCACCGGTTGGATTTTCGGATTCAGCGGGTCGAAATACACCTAGAAACTCACCCACTAAAATTCGATTTCGGTTCTGGAAAAAAATATTTTCGATCATCTCTTTTTCGTACCACGCGAAATAACTTCTTTCCAGGTGTATTTTCGCCTATCATCGGTTGGATTTTTGGATTCAGCGGGTCAAAATACACCTAGAAACTCACCCATTAAAGTTCGATTTCGGTTCTGGAAAAAAATATTTTCGATCATCTCTTTTTCGTACCATGCGAAATAACTTCGTTCCAGGTGTATTTTCGTTCATCAATCGTTGGATTTTTGGATTCAGTGGGTCAAAATACACATAGCAACTCACCCATTAAAGTTACATTTCGGTTCTGGAAGAAGATATTTTCGATCATCTCTTTTTCGTACCATGCGAAATAACTTCTTTCCAAGCATATTTTTGAACATCAAAGATTGGATTTTCGGATTCAGCGGGTCAAAATACACCTAGAAACTCACCCATTAGAGTTCGATTACGGTTGTGGAACAAAATATTTTCGATCATCTCTTTTTCGTACCATGCGAAATAACTTCTTCCCAAGCATATTTGTAGACATCAAAGGCTGGATTTTCGGATTCAGCGGGTCAAAATACACCTAGAAACTCACCCATTGAAGTTCGATTTCGGTTCTGGAAAAAAATATTTTCGATCATCTCTTTTTCGTACCATGCGAAATGACTTCTTTCCAAGCATTGTTTTGGACATCATAGGTTGGATTTTTGGATTCAGCGGGTCAAAATAAACCTAGAAATTCACCCATTAAAGTTAGATTTCGGTTCTGGAAGAAAATATTTTCGATCATCTCTTTTTCGTACCATGCGAAATAACTTCTTTCCAAGCATATTTTTGGACATCAAAGGTTGGATTTTCGGATTTAGCGGGTCAAAATACACCTAGAAACTCACCCATCAAAGTTCGATTTCGGTTCTGGAAAAAAATATTTTCGATCATCTCTTTTTCGTACCACGCGAAATAACTCCTTTCCAGGTGTATTTTCGCCTATCATCGGCTGGATTTTTGGATTCAGCGGGTCAAAATACACCTAGAATCTCACCCATTAAAGTTCGATTTCGGTTATGGAAAAAAATATTTTCCATCATCTCTTTTTCGTACCACGCGAAATAACTTCTTTCCAGGTGTATTTTCGCCTATCATCGGTTGGATTTTTGGATTCAGCGGGTCAAAATACACATAGAAACTCACCCATTAAAGTTAGATTTCGGTTCTGGAAGAAAATATTTTCGATCATCTCTTTTTCGTACCATGCGAAATAACTTCTTTCCAAGCATATTTTTGGACATCAAAGGTTGGATTTTCGGATTTAGCGGGTCAAAATACACCTAGAAACTCACCCATTAAAGTTCGATTCCGGTTCTGGAAAAAAATATTTTCGATCATCTCTTTTTCGTACCATGCGAAATAACTTCTTTCCAAGCATATGTTTGGACATCAAAGATCGGATTTTCGGATTCAGCGGGTCGAAATACACCTAGAAACTCACCCATTAAAGTTCGATTTCGGTTCTGGAAAAAAATATTTTCGATCATCTCTTTTTCGTACTATGCGAAATATCTCCGTTCCAGGTGTATTTTCGCCTATCAACGGTTTGATTTTCGGATTCAGCGGGTCGAAATACACCTAGAAACTCACCCATTAAAGTTCGATTTCGGTTCTGGAAAAAAATATTTTCGATCATCTCTTTTTCGTACCATGCGAAATAACTTCTTTCCAAGCATATTTCTGGACATCAAAGATTGGATTTTCGGATTCAGCGGGTCAAAATACACCTAGAAACTCACCCATTACAGTTCGATTTCGGTTCTGGAAAAAAATATTTTCGATCATCTCTTTTTCGTACCATGTGGAAGAACTTCTTTCCAAGCATATTTTTGGACATCATAGGTTGGATTTTTGGATTCAGCATGTAAAAATAAACCTAGAAACTCACCCATTGAAGTTCGATTTCAGTTCTGGAAAAAAATATTTTCGATCATCTCTTTTTCGTACCATGCGAAATAACTTCTTTCCAGGTGTATTTTCGCCCATCAACGGTTGGACTTTCGGATTCAGCGGGTCGAAATACACCTAGAAACTCACCCATTAACGTTCGATTTCGGTTCTGGAAAAAAATATTTTCGATCATCTCTTTTTCGTACCACGCGAAATAACTTCTTTCCAGGTGTATTTTCGCCCATCATCGATTGGATTTTTGGATTCAGCGGGTTAAAATACACCTAGAAACTCACCCATTAAAGTTCGATTTCGGTTCTGGGAAAAAATATTTTCGCTCATCTCTTTTTCGTACCACGCGAAATAACTTCTTTCCAGGTGTATTTTCGCCTATCATCGGTTGGATTTTTGGATTCAGCGGGTCAAAATACACCTAGAAACTCACCCATTAAAGTTCGATTTCGGTTCTGTAAAAAAATATTTTCGATCATCTCTTTTTCGTACCATGCGAAATAACTTCTTTCCAGGTGTAATTTCGTTCATCAAACGTTGGATTTTTGGATTCAGTGGGTCAAAATACACATAGAAACTCACCCATTAAAGTTAGATTTCGGTTCTGGAAGAAAATATTTTCGATCATCTCTTTTTCGTACCATGCGAAATAACTTCTTTCCAAGCATATTTTTGGACATCAGAGGCTGGATTTTCGGATTTAGCGGGTCAAAATACACCCAGAAACTCACCCATTAAAGTTCGATTTCGGTTCTGGAAAAAAATATTTTCGATCATCTCTTTTTCGTACCACGCGAAATAACTTCTTTCCAGGTCTATTTTCGCCTATCATCGGTTGTATTTTTGCATTCAGCGGGTCAAAATACACCTAGAAACTCACCCATTAAAGTTCGATTTCGGTTCTGGGAAAAAATATTTCCGCTCATCTCTTTTTCGTACCACGCGAAATAACTTCTTTCCAGGTGTATTTTCGCCTATCATCGGTTGGATTTTTGGATTCAGCGGGTCAAAATACACCTAGAAACTCACCCATTAAAGTTCGATTTCGGTTCTGTAAAAAAATATTTTCGATCATCTCTTTTTCGTACCATGCGAAATAACTTCTTTCCAAGCATATTTTTGGACATCAAAGGTTGGATTTTCGGATTTAGCGGGTTAAAATACACCTAGAAACTCACCCATTAAAGTTCGATTCCGGTTCTGGAAAAAAATATTTTCGATCATCTCTTTTTCGTACCATGCGAAATAACTTCTTTCCGAACATATTTTTGGACATCAAAGGTTGGATTTTCGGATTTAGCGGGTCAAAATACACCTAGAAACTCACCCATTAAAGTTCGATTCCGGTTCTGGAAAAAAATATTTTCGATCATCTCTTTTTCGTACCATGCGAAATAACTTCTTTCCAAGCATATTTGTGGACATCAAAGATTGGATTTTCGGATTCAGCGGGTCAAAATACACCTAGAAACTCACCCATTACAGTTCGATTTCGGTTCTGGAAAAAAATATTTTCGATCATCTCTTTTTCGTACCATGTGAAAGAACTTCTTTCCAAGCATATTTTTGGACATCATAGGTTGGATTTTTGGATTCAGCGGGTAAAAGAAAACCTAGTAACTCACCCATTGAAGTTCGATTTCGGTTCTGGAGAAAAATATTTTCGATCATCTCTTTTTCGTACCATGCGAAATAACTTCTTTCCAAGCATATGTTTGGACATCAAAGGTTGGATTTTCGGATTTAGCGGGTCAAAATACACCTAGAAACTCACCCATTAAAGTTCGATTTCGGTTCTGGAAAAAAATATTTCCGATCATCTCTTTTTCGTACCACGCGAAATAACTTCTTTCCAGGTGTATTTTCGTTTATCTTTGGTTGGATTTTTGGATTCAGCGGGTCAAAATACACCTAGAATCTCACCCATTAAATTTCGATTTCGGTTCTGGGAAAAAATATTTTCGATCATCTCTTTTTCGTACCACGCGAAATAACTTCTTTCCAGGTGTATTTTCGTTCATCTTTGGTTGGATTTTTGGATTCAGCGGGTCAAAATACACCTAGAATCTCACCCATCAAAGTTCGATTTCGGTTCTGGAAAAAATTTCTTCTCGATCATCTCTTTTTCGTACCATGCGAAATAACTTCTTTCCAGTTGTATTTTCGAATATCAACGGTTGGATTTTCGTATTCAGCGGGTCGAAATACACCTAGAAACTCACCCATTAAAGTTCGATTTCGGTTCTGGAAAAAAATATTTTCGATCATCTCTTTTTCGTACTATGCGAAATATCTCCGTTCCAGGTGTATTTTCGCCTATCAACGGTTTGATTTTCGGATTCAGCGGGTCGAAATACACCTAGAAACTCACCCATTAAAGTTCGATTTCGGTTCTGAAAAAAAATATTTTCGATCATCTCTTTTTCGTACCATGCGAAATAACTTCTTTCCAAGCATATTTTTGGTCATCAAAGATCGGATTTTCGGATTCAGCGGGTCAAAATACACCTAGAAACTCACCCATTACAGTTCGATTCCGGTTCTGGAAAAAAATATTTTCGATCATCTCTTTTTCGTACCATGTGGAAGAACTTCTTTCCAAGCATATTTTTGGACATCATAGGTTGGATTTTTGGATTCAGCGGGTAAAAATAAACCTAGAAACTCACCCATTGAAGTTCGAATTCAGTTCTGGAAAAAAATATTTTCGATCATCTCTTTTTCGTACCATGCGAAATAACTTCTTTCCAGGTGTATTTTCGCCCATCAACGGTTGGATTTTCGGATTCAGCGGGTCGAAATACACCTAGAAACTCACCCATTAACGTTCGATTTCGGTTCTGGAAAAAAATATTTTCGATCATCTCTTTTTCGTACCACGCGAAATAACTTCTTTCCAGGTGTATTTTCGCCAATCATCGATCGGATTTTTGGATTCAGCGGGTTAAAATACACCTAGAAACTCACCCATTAAAGTTCGATTTCGGTTCTGGGAAAAAATATTTTCGCTCATCTCTTTTTCGTACCACGCGAAATAACTTCTTTCCAGGTGTATTTTCGCCTATCATCGGTTGGATTTTTGGATTCAGCGGGTCAAAATACACCTAGAAACTCACCCATTAAAGTTCGATTTCGGTTCTGTAAAAAAATATTTTCGATCATCTCTTTTGCGTACCATGCGAAATAACTTCTTTCCAGGTGTATTTTCGTTCATCAAACGTTGGATTTTTGGATTCAGTGGGTCAAAATACACATAGAAACTCACCCATTAAAGTTAGATTTCGGTTCTGGAAGAAAATATTTTCGATCATCTCTTTTTCGTACCATGCGAAATAACTTCTTTCCAAGCATATTTTTGGACATCAAAGGCTGGATTTTCGGATTTAGCGGGTCAAAATACACCTAGAAACTCACCCATTAAAGTTCGATTTCGGTTCTGGAAAAAAATATTTTCGATCATCTCTTTTTCGTACCACGCGAAATAACTTCTTTCCAGGTGTATTTTCGCCTATCATCGGTTGGATTTTTGCATTCAGTGGGTCAAAATACACCTAGAAACTCACCCATTAAAGTTCGATTTCGGTTCTGGGAAAAAATATTTTCGATCATCTCTTTTTCGTACCATGCGAAATAACTTCTTTCCAGGTGTATTTTCGTTTATCAACGGTTGGATTTTCGTATTCAGCGGGTCGAAATACAACTAGAAACTCACCCATTAAAGTTCGTTTTCTGTTCTGGAAAAAAATATTTTCGATCATCTCTTTTTCGTACCATGCGAAATAACTTCTTTCCAGGTGTATTTTCGCCCATCAACGGTTGGATTTTCGGATTCAGCGGGTCGAAATACACCTAGAAACTCACCCACTAAAGTTCGATTTCGGTTCTGGAAAAAAATATTTTCGATCATCTCTTTTTCGTACCACGCGAAATAACTTCTTTCCAGGTGTATTTTCGCCTATCATCGGTTGGATTTTTGAATTCAGCGGGTCAAAATACACCTAGAAACTCACCCATTGAAGTTCGATTTCGGTTCTGGAAAAAAATATTTTCGATCATCTCTTTTTCGTACCATGCGAAATAACTTCGTTCCAGGTGTATTTTCGTTCATCAATCGTTGGATTTTTGGATTCAGTGGGTCAAAATACACATAGCAACTCACCCATTAAAGTTACATTTCGGTTCTGGAAGAAGATATTTTCGATCATCTCTTTTTCGTACCATGCGAAATAACTTCTTTCCAAGCATATTTTTGAACATCAAAGATTGGATTTTTGGATTCAGCGGGTCAAAATACACCTAGAAACTCACCCATTAGAGTTCGATTACGGTTGTGGAACAAAATATTTTCGATCATCTCTTTTTCGTACCATGCGAAATAACTTCTTCCCAAGCATATTTGTAGACATCAAAGATCGGATTTTCGGATTCAGCGGGTCAAAATACACCTAGAAACTCACCCATTACAGTTCGATTCCGGTTCTGGAAAAAAATATTTTCGATCATCTCTTTTTCGTACCATGTGGAAGAACTTCTTTCCAAGCATATTTTTGGACATCATAGGTTGGATTTTTGGATTCAGCGGGTAAAAATAAACCTAGAAACTCACCCATTGAAGTTCGAATTCAGTTCTGGAAAAAAATATTTTCGATCATCTCTTTTTCGTACCATGCGAAATAACTTCTTTCCAGGTGTATTTTCGCCCATCAACGGTTGGATTTTCGGATTCAGCGGGTCGAAATACACCTAGAAACTCACCCATTAACGTTCGATTTCGGTTCTGGAAAGAAATATTTTCGATCATCTCTTTTTCGTACCACGCGAAATAACTTCTTTCCAGGTGTATTATCGCCCATCATCGATTGGATTTTTGGATTCAGCGGGTTAAAATACACCTAGAAACTCACCCATTAAAGTTCGATTTCGGTTCTGGGAAAAAATATTTTCGCTCATCTCTTTTTCGTACCACGCGAAATAACTTCTTTCCAGGTGTATTTTCGCCTATCATCGGTTGGATTTTTGGATTCAGCGGGTCAAAATACACCTAGAAACTCACCCATTAAAGTTCGATTTCGGTTCTGTAAAAAAATATTTTCGATCATCTCTTTTTCGTACCATGCGAAATAACTTCTTTCCAGGTGTATTTTCGTTCATCAAACGTTGGATTTTTGGATTCAGTGGGTCAAAATACACATAGAAACTCACCCATTAAAGTTAGATTTCGGTTCTGGAAGAAAATATTTTCGATCATCTCTTTTTCGTACCATGCGGAATAACTTCTTTCCAAGCATATTTTTGGACATCAAAGGCTGGATTTTCGGATTGAGCGGGTCAAAATACACCTAGAAACTCACCCATTAAAGTTCGATTTCGGTTCTGGAAAAAAATATTTTCGATCATCTCTTTTTCGTACCACGCGAAATAACTTCTTTCCAGGTGTATTTTCGCCTATCATCGGTTGGATTTTTGCATTCAGTGGGTCAAAATACACCGAGAAACTCACCCATTAAAGTTCGATTTCGGTTCTGGGAAAAAATATTTTCGATCATCTCTTTTTCGTACCATGCGAAATAACTTCTTTCCAGGTGTATTTTCGTTTATCAACGGTTGGATTTTCGTATTCAGCGGGTCGAAATACAACTAGAAACTCACCCATTAAAGTTCGTTTTCGGTTCTGGAAAAAAATATTTTCGATCATCTCTTTTTCGTACCATGCGAAATAACTTCTTTCCAGGTGTATTTTCGTTTATCAACGGTTGGATTTTCGTATTCAGCGGGTCGAAATACACCTAGAAACTCACCCACTAAAGTTCGATTTCGGTTCTGGAAAAAAATATTTTCGATCATCTCTTTTTCGTACCACGCGAAATAACTTCTTTCCAGGTGTATTTTCGCCTATCATCGGTTGGATTTTTGGATTCAGCGGGTCAAAATACACCTAGAAACTCACCCATTAAAGTTCGATTTCGGTTCTGGAAAAAAATATTTTCGATCATCTCTTTTTCGTACCATGCGAAATAACTTCGTTCCAGGTGTATTTTCGTTCATCAATCGTTGGATTTTTGGATTCAGTGGGTCAAAATACACATAGCAACTCACCCATTAAAGTTACATTTCGGTTCTGGAAGAAGATATTTTCGATCATCTCTTTTTCGTACCATGCGAAATAACTTCTTTCCAAGCATATTTTTGAACATCAAAGATTGGATTTTTGGATTCAGCGGGTCAAAATACACCTAGAATCTCACCCATTAGAGTTCGATTACGGTTGTGGAACAAAATATTTTCGATCATCTCTTTTTCGTACCATGCGAAATAACTTCTTCCCAAGCATATTTGTAGACATCAAAGATCGGATTTTCGGATTCAGCGGGTCAAAATACACCTAGAAACTCACCCATTACAGTTCGATTCCGGTTCTGGAAAAAAATATTTTCGATCATCTCTTTTTCGTACCATGTGGAAGAACTTCTTTCCAAGCATATTTTTGGACATCATAGGTTGGATTTTTGGATTCAGCGGGTAAAAATAAACCTAGAAACTCACCCATTGAAGTTCGAATTCAGTTCTGGAAAAAAATATTTTCGATCATCTCTTTTTCGTACCATGCGAAATAACTTCTTTCCAGGTGTATTTTCGCCCATCAACGGTTGGATTTTCGGATTCAGCGGGTCGAAATACACCTAGAAACTCACCCATCAACGTTCGATTTCGGTTCTGGAAAAAAATATTTTCGATCATCTCTTTTTCGTACTATGCGAAATATCTCCGTTCCAGGTGTAATTTCGCCTATCAACGGTTTGATTTTCGGATTCAGCGGGTCGAAATACACCTAGAAACTCACCCATTAAAGTTCGATTTCGGTTCTGGAAAAAAATATTTTCGATCATCTCTTTTTCGTACCATGCGAAATAACTTCTTTCCAAGCATATGTTTGGACATCAAAGGTTGGATTTCCGGATTTAGCGGGTCAAAATACACCTAGAAACTCACCCATTAAAGTTCGATTTCGGTTCTGGAAAAAAATATTTTCGATCATCTCTTTTTCGTACCACGCGAAATAACTTCTTCCCAGGTGTATTTTCGTTTATCTTTGGTTGGATTTTTGGATTCAGCGGGTCAAAATACACCTAGAATCTCACCCATTAAATTTCGATTTCGGTTCTGGGAAAAAATATTTTCGATCATCTCTTTTTCGTACCACGCGAAATAACTTCTTTCCAGGTGTATCTTCGCCTATCATCGGTTGGATTTTTGGATTCAGCGGGTCAAAATACACCTAGAAACTCACCCATTGCAGTTCGATTTCGGTTCTGTAAAAAAATATTTTCGATCATCTCTTTTTCGTACCATGCGAAATAACTTCTTTCCAGGTGTATTTTCGTTTATCAAACGTTGGATTTTTGGATTCAGTGGGTCAAAATACACATAGTAACTCACCCATTAAAGTTACATTTCGGTTCTGGAAGAAGATATTTTCGATCATCTCTTTTTCGTACCATGCGAAATAACTTCTTTCCAAGCATATTTTTGAACATCAAAGATTGGATTTTTGGATTCAGCGGGTCAAAATACACCTAGAAACTCACCCATTAGAGTTCGATTACGGTTGTGGAACAAAATATTTTCGATCATCTCTTCTTCGTACCATGCGAAATAACTTCTTCCCAAGCATGTTTGTAGACATCAAAGATCGGATTTTCGGATTCAGCGGGTCAAAATACACCTAGAAACTCACCCATTACAGTTCGATTCCGGTTCTGGAAAAAAATATTTTCGATCATCTCTTTTTCGTACCATGTGGAAGAACTTCTTTCCAAGCATATTTTTGGACATCATAGGTTGGATTTTTGGATTCAGCGGGTAAAAATAAACCTAGAAACTCACCCATTGAAGTTCGAATTCAGTTCTGGAAAAAAATATTTTCGATCATCTCTTTTTCGTACCATGCGAAATAACTTCTTTCCAGGTGTATTTTCGCCCATCAACGGTTGGATTTTCGGATTCAGCGGGTCGAAATACACCTAGAAACTCACCCATCAACGTTCGATTTCGGTTCTGGAAAAAAATATTTTCGATCATCTCTTTTTCGTACTATGCGAAATATCTCCGTTCCAGGTGTAATTTCGCCTATCAACGGTTTGATTTTCGGATTCAGCGGGTCGAAATACACCTAGAAACTCACCCATTAAAGTTCGATTTCGGTTCTGGAAAAAAATATTTTCGATCATCTCTTTTTCGTACCATGCGAAATAACTTCTTTCCAAGCATATGTTTGGACATCAAAGGTTGGATTTTCGGATTTAGCGGGTCAAAATACACCTAGAAACTCACCCATTAAAGTTCGATTTCGGTTCTGGAAAAAAATATTTTCGATCATCTCTTTTTCGTACCACGCGAAATAACTTCGTTCCAGGTGTATTTTCGTTTATCTTTGGTTGGATTTTTGGATTCAGCGGGTCAAAATACACCTAGAATCTCACCCAATAAATTTCGATTTCGGTTCTGGGAAAAAATATTTTCGATCATCTCTTTTTCGTACCACGCGAAATAACTTCTTTCCAGGTGTATCTTCGCCTATCATCGGTTGGATTTTTGGATTCAGCGGGTCAAAATACACCTAGAAACTCACCCATTGAAGTTCGATTTCGGTTCTGTAAAAAAATATTTTCGATCATCTCTGTTTCGTACCATGCGAAATAACTCCTTTCCAGGTGTATTTTCGTTTATCAAACGTTGGATTTTTGGATTCAGTGGGTCAAAATACACATAGTAACTCACCCATTAAAGTTAGATTTTGGATCTGGAAGAAAATATTTTCGATCATCTCTTTTTCGTACCATGCAAAATAACTTCTTTCCATGCATATTTTTGGACATCGACGGTTGAATTTTCGGATTTAGCGGGTCAAAATACACCTAGAAACTCACCCATTAAAGTTCGATTTCGGTTCTGGAAAAAAATATTTTCGATCATCTCTTTGTCGTACCACGCGAAATAACTTCTTTCCAGGTGTATTTTCGCCGATCATCGGTTGGATTTTTGGATTCAGCGGGTCAAAATACACCTAGAATCTCACCCATCAAAGTTCGATTTCGGTTCTGGAAAAAATTCCTTCTCGATCATCTCTTTTTCGTACCATGCGAAATAACTTCTTTCCAGTTGTATTTTCGAATATCAACGGTTGGATTTTCGTATTCAGCGGGTCAAAATACACCTAGAAACTCACCCATTAAAGTTCGATTTCGGTTCTGGAAAAAAATATTTTCGATCATCTCTTTTTCGTACTATGCGAAATATCTCCGTTCCAGGTGTATTTTCGCCTATCAACGGTTCGATTTTCGGATTCAGCGGGTCGAAATACACCTAGAAACTCACCCATTAAAGTTCGATTTCGGTTCTGGAAAAAAATATTTTCGATCATCTCTTTTTCGTACCATGCGAAATAACTTCTTTCCAAGCATATTTTTGGACATCAAAGATCGGATTTTCGGATTCAGCGGGTCAAAATACACCTAGAAACTCACCCATTACAGTTCGATTCCGGTTCTGGAAAAAAATATTTTCGATCATCTCTTTTTCGTACCATGTGGAAGAACTTCTTTCCAAGCATATTTTTGGACATCATAGGTTGGATTTTTGGATTCAGCGGGTAAAAATAAACCTAGAAACTCACCCATTGAAGTTCGAATTCAGTTCTGGAAAAAAATATTTTCGATCATCTCTTTTTCGTACCATGCGAAATAACTTCTTTCCAGGTGTATTTTCGCCCATCAACGGTTGGATTTTCGGATTCAGCGGGTCGAAATACACCTAGAAACTCACCCATTAACGTTCGATTTCGGTTCTGGAAAAAAATATTTTCGATCATCTCTTTTTCGTACTATGCGAAATATCTCCGTTCCAGGTGTATTTTCGCCTATCAACGGTTTGATTTTCGGATTCAGCGGGTCGAAATACACCTAGAAACTCACCCATTAAAGTTCGATTTCGGTTCTGGAAAAAAATATTTTCGATCATCTCTTTTTCGTACCATGCGAAATAACTTCTTTCCAAGCATATGTTTGGACATCAAAGGTTGGATTTTCGGATTTAGCGGGTCAAAATACACCTAGAAACTCACCCATTAAAGTTCGATTTCGGTTCTGGAAAAAAATATTTTCGATCATCTCTTTTTCGTACCACGCGAAATAACTTCTTTCCAGGTGTATTTTCGTTTATCTTTGGTTGGATTTTTGGATTCAGCGGGTCAAAATACACCTAGAATCTCACCCATTAAATTTCGATTTCGGTTCTGGGAAAAAATATTTTCGATCATCTCTTTTTCGTACCCCGCGAAATAACTTCTTTCCAGGTGTATCTTCGCCTATCATCGGTTGGATTTTTGGATTCAGCGGGTCAAAATACACCTAGAAACTCACCCATTGAAGTTCGATTTCGGTTCTGTAAAAAAATATTTTCGATCATCTCTTTTTCGTACCATGCGAAATAACTTCTTTCCAGGTGTATTTTCGTTTATCAAACGTTGGATTTTTGGATTCAGTGGGTCGAAATACACATAGTAACTCACCCATTAAAGTTAGATTTTGGTTCTGAAAGAAAATATTTTCGATCATCTCTTTTTCGTACCATGCAAAATAACTTCTTTCCATGCATATTTTTGGACATCGACGGTTGGATTTTCGGATTTAGCGGGTCAAAATACACCTAGAAACTCACCCATTAAAGTTCGATTCCGGTTCTGGAAAAAAATATTTTCGATCATCTCTTTGTCGTACCACGCGAAATAACTTCTTTCCAGGTGTATTTTCGCCGATCATCGGTTGGATTTTTGGATTCAGCGGGTCAAAATACACCTAGAATCTCACCCATCAAAGTTCGATTTCGGTTCTGGAAAAAATTTCTTCTCGATCATCTCTTTTTCGTACCATGCGAAATAACTTCTTTCCAGTTGTATTTTCGAATATCAACGGTTGGATTTTCGTATTCAGCGGGTCGAAATACACCTAGAAACTCACCCATTAAAGTTCGATTTCGGTTCTGGAAAAAAATATTTTCGATCATCTCTTTTTCGTACTATGCGAAATATCTCCGTTCCAGGTGTATTTTCGCCTATCAACGGTTTGATTTTCGGATTAAGCGGGTCGAAATACACCTAGAAACTCACCCATTAAAGTTCGATTTCGGTTCTGGAAAAAAATATTTTCGATCATCTCTTTTTCGTACCATGCGAAATAACTTCTTTCCAAGCATATTTTTGGACATCAAAGATCGGATTTTCGGATTCAGCGGGTCAAAATACACCTAGAAACTCACCCATTACAGTTCGATTCCGGTTCTGGAAAAAAATATTTTCGATCATCTCTTTTTCGTACCATGTGGAAGAACTTCTTTCCAAGCATATTTTTGGACATCATAGGTTGGATTTTTGGATTCAGCGGGTAAAAATAAACCTAGAAACTCACCCATTGAAGTTCGTATTCAGTTCTGGAAAAAAATATTTTCGATCATCTCTTTTTCGTACCATGCGAAATAACTTCTTTCCAGGTGTATTTTCGCCCATCAACGGTTGGATTTTCGGATTCAGCGGGTCGAAATACACCTAGAAACTCACCCATTAACGTTCGATTTCGGTTCTGGAAAAAAATATTTTCGATCATCTCTTTTTCGTACTGTGCGAAATATCTCCGTTCCAGGTGTATTTTCGCCTATCAACGGTTTGATTTTCGGATTCAGCGGGTCGAAATACACCTAGAAACTCACCCATTAAAGTTCGATTTCGGTTCTGGAAAAAAATATTTTCGATCATCTCTTTTTCGTACCATGCGAAATAACTTCTTTCCAAGCATATGTTTGGACATCAAAGGTTGGATTTTCGGATTAAACGGGTCAAAATACACCTAGAAACTCACCCATTAAAGTTCGATTTCGGTTCTGGAAAAAAATATTTTCGATCATCTCTTTTTCGTACCACGCTAAATAACTTCTTTCCAGGTGTATTTTCGTTTATCTTTGGTTGGATTTTTGGATTCAGCGGGTCAAAATACACCTAGAATCTCACCCATTAAATTTCGATTTCGGTTCTGGGAAAAAATATTTTCGATCATCTCTTTTTCGTACCCCGCGAAATAACTTCTTTCCAGGTGTATCTTCGCCTATCATCGGTTGGATTTTTGGATTCAGCGGGTCAAAATACACCTAGAAACTCACCCATTGAAGTTCGATTTCGGTTCTGTAAAAAAATATTTTCGATCATCTCTTTTTCGTACCATGCGAAATAACTTCTTTCCAGGTGTATTTTCGTTTATCAAACGTTGGATTTTTGGATTCAGTGGGTCAAAATACACATAGTAACTCACCCATTAAAGTTAGATTTTGGTTCTGGAAGAAAATATTTTCGATCATCTCTTTTTCGTACCATGCAAAATAACTTCTTTCCATGCATATTTTTGGACATCGACGGTTGGATTTTCGGATTTAGCGGGTCAAAATACACCTAGAAACTCACCCATTAAAGTTCGATTTCGGTTCTGGAAAAAAATATTTTCGATCATCTCTTTGTCGTACCACGCGAAATAACTTCTTTCCAGGTGTATTTTCGCCGATCATCGGTTGGATTTTTGGATTCAGCGGGTCAAAATACACCTAGAATCTCACCCATCAAAGTTCGATTTCGGTTCTGGAAAAAATTTCTTCTCGATCATCTCTTTTTCGTACCATGCGAAATAACTTCTTTCCAGTTGTATTTTCGAATATCAACGGTTGGATTTTCGTATTCAGCGGGTCGAAATACACCTAGAAACTCACCCATTAAAGTTCGATTTCGGTTCTGGAAAAAAATATTTTCGATCATCTCTTTTTCGTACTATGCGAAATATCTCCGTTCCAGGTGTATTTTCGCCTATCAACGGTTTGATTTTCGGATTCAGCGGGTCGAAATACACCTAGAAACTCACCCATTAAAGTTCGATTTCGGTTCTGGAAAAAAATATTTTCGATCATCTCTTTTTCGTACCATGCGAAATAACTTCTTTCCAAGCATATTTTTGGACATCAAAGATCGGATTTTCGGATTCAGCGGGTCAAAATACACCTAGAAACTCACCCATTACAGTTCGATTCCGGTTCTGGAAAAAAATATTTTCGATCATCTCTTTTTCGTACCATGTGGAAGAACTTCTTTCCAAGCATATTTTTGGACATCATAGGTTGGATTTTTGGATTCAGCGGGTAAAAATAAACCTAGAAACTCACCCATTGAAGTTCGAATTCAGTTCTGGAAAAAAATATTTTCGATCATCTCTTTTTCGTACCATGCGAAATAACTTCTTTCCAGGTGTATTTTCGCCCATCAACGGTTGGATTTTCGGATTCAGCGGGTCGAAATACACCTAGAAACTCACCCATTAACGTTCGATTTCGGTTCTGGAAAAAAATATTTCCGATCATCTCTTTTTCGTACTATGCGAAATATCTCCGTTCCAGGTGTATTTTCGCCTATCAACGGTTTGATTTTCGGATTCAGCGGGTCGAAATACACCTAGAAACTCACCCATTAAAGTTCGATTTCGGTTCTGGAAAAAAATATTTTCGATCATCTCTTTTTCGTACCATGCGAAATAACTTCTTTCCAAGCATATGTTTGGACATCAAAGGTTGGATTTTCGGATTTAGCGGGTCAAAATACACCTAGAAACTCACCCATTAAAGTTCGATTTCGGTTCTGGAAAAAAATATTTTCGATCATCTCTTTTTCGTACCACGCGAAATAACTTCTTTCCAGGTGTATTTTCGTTGATCTTTGGTTGGATTTTTGGATTCAGCGGGTCAAAATACACCTAGAATCTCACCCATTAAATTTCGATTTCGGTTCTGGGAAAAAATATTTTCGATCATCTCTTTTTCGTACCACGCGAAATAACTTCTTTCCAGGTGTATTTTCGTTTATCTTTGGTTGGATTTTTGGATTCAGCGGGTCAAAATACACCTAGAATCTCACCCATTAAATTTCGATTTCGGTTCTGGGAAAAAATATTTTCGATCATCTCTTTTTCGTACCCCGCGAAATAACTTCTTTCCAGGTGTATCTTCGCCTATCATCGGTTGGATTTTTGGATTCAGCGGGTCAAAATACACCTAGAAACTCACCCATTGAAGTTCGATTTCGGTTCTGTAAAAAAATATTTTCGATCATCTCTTTTTCGCACCATGCGAAATAACTTCTTTCCAGGTGTATTTTCGTTTATCAAACGTTGGATTTTTGGATTCAGTGGGTCAAAATACACATAGTATCTCACCCATTAAAGTTAGATTTTGGTTCTGGAAGAAAATATTTTCGATCATCTCTTTTTCGTACCATGCAAAATAACTTCTTTCCATGCATATTTTTGGACATCGACGGTTGGATTTTCGGATTTAGCGGGTCAAAATACACCTAGAAACTCACCCATTAAAGTTCGATTTCGGTTCTGGAAAAAAATATTTTCGATCATCTCTTTGTCGTACCACGCGAAATAACTTCTTTCCAGGTGTATTTTCGCCGATCATCGGTTGGATTTTTGGATTCAGCGGGTCAAAATACACCTAGAATCTCACCCATCAAAGTTCGATTTCTGTTCTGGAAAAAATTTCTTCTCGATCATCTCTTTTTCGTACCATGCGAAATAACTTCTTTCCAGTTGTATTTTCGAATATCAACGGTTGGATTTTCGTATTCAGCGGGTCGAAATACACCTAGAAACTCACCCATTAAAGTTCGATTTCGGTTCTGGAAAAAAATATTTTCGATCATCTCTTTTTCGTACTATGCGAAATATCTCCGTTCCAGGTGTATTTTCGCCTATCAACGGTTTGATTTTCGGATTCAGCGGGTCGAAATACACCTAGAAACTCACCCATTAAAGTTCGATTTCGGTTCTGGAAAAAAATATTTTCGATCATCTCTTTTTCGTACCATGCGAAATAACTTCTTTCCAAGCATATTTTTGGACATCAAAGATCGGATTTTCGGATTCAGCGGGTCAAAATACACCTAGAAACTCACCCATTACAGTTCGATTCCGGTTCTGGAAAAAAATATTTTCGATCATCTCTTTTTCGTACCATGTGGAAGAACTTCTTTCCAAGCATATTTTTGGACATCATAGGTTGGATTTTTGGATTCAGCGGGTCGAAATACACCTAGAAACTCACCCATTAAAGTTCGATTTCGGTTCTGGAAAAAAATATTTTCGATCATCTCTTTTTCGTACTATGCGAAATATCTCCGTTCCAGGTGTATTTTCGCCTATCAACGGTTTGATTTTCGGATTCAGCGGGTCGAAATACACCTAGAAACTCACCCATTAAAGTTCGATTTCGGTTCTGGAAAAAAATATTTTCGATCATCTCTTTTTCGTACCATGCGAAATAACTTCTTTCCAAGCATATTTTTGGACATCAAAGATCGGATTTTCGGATTCAGCGGGTCAAAATACACCTAGAAACTCACCCATTACAGTTCGATTCCGGTTCTGGAAAAAAATATTTTCGATCATCTCTTTTTCGTACCATGTGGAAGAACTTCTTTCCAAGCATATTTTTGGACATCATAGGTTGGATTTTTGGATTCAGCGGGTAAAAATAAACCTAGAAACTCACCCATTGAAGTTCGAATTCAGTTCTGGAAAAAAATATTTTCGATCATCTCTTTTTCGTACCATGCGAAATAACTTCTTTCCAGGTGTATTTTCGCCCATCAACGGTTGGATTTTCGGATTCAGCGGGTCGAAATACACCTAGAAACTCACCCATTAACGTTCGATTTCGGTTCTGGAAAAAAATATTTTCGATCATCTCTTTTTCGTACTATGCGAAATATCTCCGTTCCAGGTGTATTTTCGCCTATCAACGGTTTGATTTTCGGATTCAGCGGGTCGAAATACACCTAGAAACTCACCCATTAAAGTTCGATTTCGGTTCTGGAAAAAAATATTTTCGATCATCTCTTTTTCGTACCATGCGAAATAACTTCTTTCCAAGCATATGTTTGGACATCAAAGGTTGGATTTTCGGATTTAGCGGGTCAAAATACACCTAGAAACTCACCCATTAAAGTTCGATTTCGGTTCTGGAAAAAAATATTTTCGATCATCTCTTTTTCGTACCACGCGAAATAACTTCTTTCCAGGTGTATTTTCGTTTATCTTTGGTTGGATTTTTGGATTCAGCGGGTCAAAATACACCTAGAATCTCACCCATTAAATTTCGATTTCGGTTCTGGGAAAAAATATTTTCGATCATCTCTTTTTCGTACCCCGCGAAATAACTTCTTTCCAGGTGTATCTTCGCCTATCATCGGTTGGATTTTTGGATTCAGCGGGTCAAAATACACCTAGAAACTCACCCATTGAAGTTCGATTTCGGTTCTGTAAAAAAATATTTTCGATCATCTCTTTTTCGTACCATGCGAAATAACTTCTTTCCAGGTGTATTTTCGTTTATCAAACGTTGGATTTTTGGATTCAGTGGGTCGAAATACACATAGTAACTCACTCATTAAAGTTAGATTTTGGTTCTGGAAGAAAATATTTTCGATCATCTCTTTTTCGTACCATGCAAAATAACTTCTTTCCATGCATATTTTTGGACATCGACGGTTGGATTTTCGGATTTAGCGGGTCAAAATACACCTAGAAACTCACCCATTAAAGTTCGATTCCGGTTCTGGAAAAAAATATTTTCGATCATCTCTTTGTCGTACCACGCGAAATAACTTCTTTCCAGGTGTATTTTCGCCGATCATCGGTTGGATTTTTGGATTCAGCGGGTCAAAATACACCTAGAATCTCACCCATCAAAGTTCGATTTCGGTTCTGGAAAAAATTTCTTCTCGATCATCTCTTTTTCGTACCATGCGAAATAACTTCTTTCCAGTTGTATTTTCGAATATCAACGGTTGGATTTTCGTATTCAGCGGGTCGAAATACACCTAGAAACTCACCCATTAAAGTTCGATTTCGGTTCTGGAAAAAAATATTTTCGATCATCTCTTTTTCGTACTATGCGAAATATCTCCGTTCCAGGTGTATTTTCGCCTATCAACGGTTTGATTTTCGG
This sequence comes from Phymatocera aterrima, assembly GCA_963170745.1. Lineage (NCBI taxonomy): Eukaryota > Metazoa > Arthropoda > Insecta > Hymenoptera > Tenthredinidae > Phymatocera > Phymatocera aterrima. Next base: position 2,569,743 of record OY720660.1, read on the forward strand.
ATTCAGCGGGTCGAAATACACCTAGAAACTCACCCATTAAAGTTCGATTTCGGTTCTGGAAAAAAATATTTTCGATCATCTCTTTTTCGTACCATGCGAAATAACTTCTTTCCAAGGATATTTTTGGACATCAAAGATCGGATTTTCGGATTCAGCGGGTCAAAATACACCTAGAAACTCACCCATTACAGTTCGATTCCGGTTCTGGAAAAAAATATTTTCGATCATCTCTTTTTCGTACCATGTGGAAGAACTTCTTTCCAAGCATATTTTTGGACATCATAGGTTGGATTTTTGGATTCAGCGGGTAAAAATAAACCTAGAAACTCACCCATTGAAGTTCGTATTCAGTTCTGGAAAAAAATATTTTCGATCATCTCTTTTTCGTACCATGCGAAATAACTTCTTTCCAGGTGCATTTTCGCCCATCAACGGTTGGATTTTCGGATTCAGCGGGTCGAAATACACCTAGAAACTCACCCATTAACGTTCGATTTCGGTTCTGGAAAAAAATATTTTCGATCATCTCTTTTTCGTACTATGCGAAATATCTCCGTTCCAGGTGTATTTTCGCCTATCAACGGTTTGATTTTCGGATTCAGCGGGTCGAAATACACCTAGAAACTCACCCATTAAAGTTCGATTTCGGTTCTGGAAAAAAATATTTTCGATCATCTCTTTTTCGTACCATGCGAAATAACTTCTTTCCAAGCATATGTTTGGACATCAAAGGTTGGATTTTCGGATTAAACGGGTCAAAATACACCTAGAAACTCACCCATTAAAGTTCGATTTCGGTTCTGGAAAAAAATATTTTCGATCATCTCTTTTTCGTACCACGCTAAATAACTTCTTTCCAGGTGTATTTTCGTTTATCTTTGGTTGGATTTTTGGATTCAGCGGGTCAAAATACACCTAGAATCTCACCCATTAAATTTCGATTTCGGTTCTGGGAAAAAATATTTTCGATCATCTCTTTTTCGTACCCCGCGAAATAACTTCTTTCCAGGTGTATCTTCGCCTATCATCGGTTGGATTTTTGGATTCAGCGGGTCAAAATACACCTAGAAACTCACCCATTGAAGTTCGATTTCGGTTCTGTAAAAAAATATTTTCGATCATCTCTTTTTCGTACCATGCGAAATAACTTCTTTCCAGGTGTATTTTCGTTTATCAAACGTTGGATTTTTGGATTCAGTGGGTCAAAATACACATAGTAACTCACCCATTAAAGTTAGATTTTGGTTCTGGAAGAAAATATTTTCGATCATCTCTTTTTCGTACCATGCAAAATAACTTCTTTCCATGCATATTTTTGGACATCGACGGTTGGATTTTCGGATTTAGCGGGTCAAAATACACCTAGAAACTCACCCATTAAAGTTCGATTTCGGTTCTGGAAAAAAATATTTTCGATCATCTCTTTGTCGTACCACGCGAAATAACTTCTTTCCAGGTGTATTTTCGCCGATCATCGGTTGGATTTTTGAATTCAGCGGGTCAAAATACACCTAGAATCTCACCCATCAAAGTTCGATTTCGGTTCTGGAAAAAATTTCTTCTCGATCATCTCTTTTTCGTACCATGCGAAATAACTTCTTTCCAGTTGTATTTTCGAATATCAACGGTTGGATTTTCGTATTCAGCGGGTCGAAATACACCTAGAAACTCACCCATTAAAGTTCGATTTCGGTTCTGGAAAAAAATATTTTCGATCATCTCTTTTTCGTACTATGCGAAATATCTCCGTTCCAGGTGTATTTTCGCCTATCAACGGTTTGATTTTCGGATTCAGCGGGTCGAAATACACCTAGAAACTCACCCATTAAAGTTCGATTTCGGTTCTGGAAAAAAATATTTTCGATCATCTCTTTTTCGTACCATGCGAAATAACTTCTTTCCAAGCATATTTTTGGACATCAAAGATCGGATTTTCGGATTCAGCGGGTCAAAATACACCTAGAAACTCACCCATTACAGTTCGATTCCGGTTCTGGAAAAAAATATTTTCGATCATCTCTTTTTCGTACCATGTGGAAGAACTTCTTTCCAAGCATATTTTTGGACATCATAGGTTGGATTTTTGGATTCAGCGGGTAAAAATAAACCTAGAAACTCACCCATTGAAGTTCGAATTCAGTTCTGGAAAAAAATATTTTCGATCATCTCTTTTTCGTACCATGCGAAATAACTTCTTTCCAGGTGTATTTTCGCCCATCAACGGTTGGATTTTCGGATTCAGCGGGTCGAAATACACCTAGAAACTCACCCATTAACGTTCGATTTCGGTTCTGGAAAAAAATATTTCCGATCATCTCTTTTTCGTACTATGCGAAATATCTCCGTTCCAGGTGTATTTTCGCCTATCAACGGTTTGATTTTCGGATTCAGCGGGTCGAAATACACCTAGAAACTCACCCATTAAAGTTCGATTTCGGTTCTGGAAAAAAATATTTTCGATCATCTCTTTTTCGTACCATGCGAAATAACTTCTTTCCAAGCATATGTTTGGACATCAAAGGTTGGATTTTCGGATTTAGCGGGTCAAAATACACCTAGAAACTCACCCATTAAAGTTCGATTTCGGTTCTGGAAAAAAATATTTTCGATCATCTCTTTTTCGTACCACGCGAAATAACTTCTTTCCAGGTGTATTTTCGTTTATCTTTGGTTGGATTTTTGGATTCAGCGGGTCAAAATACACCTAGAATCTCGCCCATTAAATTTCGATTTCGGTTCTGGGAAAAAATATTTTCGATCATCTCTTTTTCGTACCACGCGAAATAACTTCTTTCCAGGTGTATTTTCGTTTATCTTTGGTTGGATTTTTGGATTCAGCGGGTCAAAATACACCTAGAATCTCACCCATTAAATTTCGATTTCGGTTCTGGGAAAAAATATTTTCGATCATCTCTTTTTCGTACCCCGCGAAATAACTTCTTTCCAGGTGTATCTTCGCCTATCATCGGTTGGATTTTTGGATTCAGCGGGTCAAAATACACCTAGAAACTCACCCATTGAAGTTCGATTTCGGTTCTGTAAAAAAATATTTTCGATCATCTCTTTTTCGCACCATGCGAAATAACTTCTTTCCAGGTGTATTTTCGTTTATCAAACGTTGGATTTTTGGATTCAGTGGGTCAAAATACACATAGTAACTCACCCATTAAAGTTAGATTTTGGTTCTGGAAGAAAATATTTTCGATCATCTCTTTTTCGTACCATGCAAAATAACTTCTTTCCATGCATATTTTTGGACATCGACGGTTGGATTTTCGGATTTAGCGGGTCAAAATACACCTAGAAACTCACCCATTAAAGTTCGATTTCGGTTCTGGAAAAAAATATTTTCGATCATCTCTTTGTCGTACCACGCGAAATAACTTCTTTCCAGGTGTATTTTCGCCGATCATCGGTTGGATTTTTGGATTCAGCGGGTCAAAATACACCTAGAATCTCACCCATCAAAGTTCGATTTCTGTTCTGGAAAAAATTTCTTCTCGATCATCTCTTTTTCGTACCATGCGAAATAACTTCTTTCCAGTTGTATTTTCGAATATCAACGGTTGGATTTTCGTATTCAGCGGGTCGAAATACACCTAGAAACTCACCCATTAAAGTTCGATTTCGGTTCTGGAAAAAAATATTTTCGATCATCTCTTTTTCGTACTATGCGAAATATCTCCGTTCCAGGTGTATTTTCGCCTATCAACGGTTTGATTTTCGGATTCAGCGGGTCGAAATACACCTAGAAACTCACCCATTAAAGTTCGATTTCGGTTCTGGAAAAAAATATTTTCGATCATCTCTTTTTCGTACCATGCGAAATAACTTCTTTCCAAGCATATTTTTGGACATCAAAGATCGGATTTTCGGATTCAGCGGGTCAAAATACACCTAGAAACTCACCCATTACAGTTCGATTCCGGTTCTGGAAAAAAATATTTTCGATCATCTCTTTTTCGTACCATGTGGAAGAACTTCTTTCCAAGCATATTTTTGGACATCATAGGTTGGATTTTTGGATTCAGCGGGTAAAAATAAACCTAGAAACTCACCCATTGAAGTTCGAATTCAGTTCTGGAAAAAAATATTTTCGATCATCTCTTTTTCGTACCATGCGAAATAACTTCTTTCCAGGTGTATTTTCGCCCATCAACGGTTGGATTTTCGGATTCAGCGGGTCGAAATACACCTAGAAACTCACCCATTAACGTTCGATTTCGGTTCTGGAAAAAAATATTTTCGATCATCTCTTTTTCGTACTATGCGAAATATCTCCGTTCCAGGTGTATTTTCGCCTATCAACGGTTTGATTTTCGGATTCAGCGGGTCGAAATACACCTAGAAACTCGCCCATTAAAGTTCGATTTCGGTTCTGGAAAAAAATATTTCCGATCATCTCTTTTTCGTACCATGCGAAATAACTTCTTTCCAAGCATATGTTTGGACATCAAAGGTCGGATTTTCGGATTTAGCGGGTCAAAATACACCTAGAAACTCACCCATTAAAGTTCGATTTCGGTTCTGGAAAAAAATATTTTCGATCATCTCTTTTTCGTACCACGCGAAATAACTTCTTTCCAGGTGTATTTTCGTTTATCTTTGGTTGGATTTTTGGATTCAGCGGGTCAAAATACACCTAGAATCTCACCCATTAAATTTCGATTTCGGTTCTGGGAAAAAATATTTTCGATCATCTCTTTTTCGTACCACGCGAAATAACTTCTTTCCAGGTGTATCTTCGCCTATCATCGGTTGGATTTTTGGATTCAGCGGGTCAAAATACACCTAGAAACTCACCCATTGAAGTTCGATTTCGGTTCTGTAAAAAAATATTTTCGATCATCTCTTTTTCGTACCATGCGAAATAACTTCTTTCCAGGTGTATTTTCGTTTATCAAACGTTGGATTTTTGGATTCAGTGGGTCAAAATACACATAGTAACTCACCCATTAAAGTTAGATTTTGGTTCTGGAAGAAAATATTTTCGATCATCTCTTTTTCGTACCATGTGGAAGAACTTCTTTCCAAGCATATTTTTGGACATCATAGGTTGGATTTTTGGATTCAGCGGGTAAAAATAAACCTAGAAACTCACCCATTGAAGTTCGAATTCAGTTCTGGAAAAAAATATTTTCGATCATCTCTTTTTCGTACCATGCGAAATAACTTCTTTCCAGGTGTATTTTCGCCCATCAACGGTTGGATTTTCGGATTCAGCGGGTCGAAATACACCTAGAAACTCACCCATTAACGTTCGATTTCGGTTCTGGAAACAAATATTTTCGATCATCTCTTTTTCGTACCACGCGAAATAACTTCTTTCCAGGTGTATTTTCGCCCATCATCGATTGGATTTTTGGATTCAGCGGGTTAAAATACACCTAGAAACTCACCCATTAAAGTTCGATTTCGGTTCTGTAAAAAAATATTTTCGATCATCTCTTTTTCGTACCATGCGAAATAACTTCTTTCCAGGTGTATTTTCGTTCATCAAACGTTGGATTTTTGGATTCAGTGGGTCAAAATACACATAGAAACTCACCCATTAAAGTTAGATTTCGGTTCTGGAAGAAAATATTTTCGATCATCTCTTTTTCGTACCATGCGAAATAACTTCTTTCCAAGCATATTTTTGAACATCAAAGGCTGGATTTTCGGATTTAGCGGGTCAAAATACACCTAGAAACTCACCCATTAAAGTTCGATTTCGGTTCTGGAAAAAAATATTTTCGATCATCTCTTTTTCGTACCACGCGAAATAACTTCTTTCCAGGTGTATTTTCGCCTATCATCGGTTGGATTTTTGCATTCAGCGGGTCAAAATACACCTAGAAACTCACCCATTAAAGTTCGATTTCGGTTCTGGGAAAAAATATTTTCGATCATCTCTTTTTCGTACCATGCGAAATAACTTCTTTCCAGGTGTATTTTCGTTTATCAACGGTTGGATTTTCGTATTCAGCGGGACGAAATACAACTAGAAACTCACCCATTAAAGTTCGTTTTCGGTTCTGGAAAAAAATATTTTCGATCATCTCTTTTTCGTACCATGCGAAATAACTTCTTTCCAGGTGTATTTTCACCCATCACCGGTTGGATTTCCGAATTCAGCGGGTCGAAATACACCTAGGAACTCACCCACTAAAGTTCGATTTCGGTTCTGGAAAAAAATATTTTCGATCATCTCTTTTTCGTACCACGCGAAATAACTTCTTTCCAGGTGTATTTTCGCCTATCATCGGTTGGATTTTTGGATTCAGCGGGTCAAAATACACCTAGAAACTCACCCATTAAAGTTCGATTTCGGTTCTGGAAAAAAATATTTTCGATCATCTCTTTTTCGTACCATGCGAAATAACTTCGTTCCAGGTGTATTTTTGTTCATCAATCGTTGGATTTTTGGATTCAGTGGGTCAAAATACACATAGCAACTCACCCATTAAAGTTACATTTCGGTTCTGGAAGAAGATATTTTCGATCATCTCTTTTTCGTACCATGCGAAATAACTTCTTTCCAAGCATATTTTTGAACATCAAAGATTGGATTTTCGGATTCAGCGGGTCAAAATACACCTAGAATCTCACCCATTAAATTTCGATTTCGGTTCTGGGAAAAAATATTTTCGATCATCTCTTCTTCGTACCACGCGAAATAACTTCTTTCCAGGTGTATCTTCGCCTATCATCGGTTGGATTTTTGGATTCAGCGGGTCAAAATACACCTAGAAACTCACCCATTGAAGTTCGATTTCGGTTCTGTAAAAAAATATTTTCGATCATCTCTTTTTCGTACCATGCGAAATAACTTCTTTCCAGGTGTATTTTCGTTCATCAAACGTTGGATTTTTGGATTCAGTGGGTCAAAATACACATAGTAACTCACCCATTAAAGTTAGATTTTGGTTCTGGAAGAAAATATTTTCGATCATCTCTTTTTCGTACCATGTGGAAGAACTTCTTTCCAAGCATATTTTTGGACATCATAGGTTGGATTTTTGGATTCAGCGGGTAACAATAAACCTAGAAACTCACCCATTGAAGTTCGAATTCAGTTCTGGAAAAAAATATTTTCGATCATCTCTTTTTCGTACCATGCGAAATAACTTCTTTCCAGGTGTATTTTCGCCCATCAACGGTTGGATTTTCGGATTCAGCGGGTCGAAATACACCTAGAAACTCACCCATTAACGTTCGATTTCGGTTCTGGAAACAAATATTTTCGATCATCTCTTTTTCGTATCACGCGAAATAACTTCTTTCCAGGTGTATTTTCGCCCATCATCGATTGGATTTTTGGATTCAGCGGGTTAAAATACACCTAGAAACTCACCCATTAAAGTTCGATTTCGGTTCTGGGAAAAAATATTTTCGCTCATCTCTTTTTCGTACCACGCGAAATAACTTCTTTCCAGGTGTATTTTCGCCTATCATCGGTTGGATTTTTGGATTCAGCGGGTCAAAATACACCTAGAAACTCACCCATTAAAGTTCGATTTCGGTTCTGTAAAAAAATATTTTCGATCATCTCTTTTTCGTACCATGCGAAATAACTTCTTTCCAGGTGTATTTTCGTTCATCAAACGTTGGATTTTTGGATTCAGTGGGTCAAAATACACATATAAACTCACCCATTAAAGTTAGATTTCGGTTCTGGAAGAAAATATTTTCGATCATCTCTTTTTCGTACCATGCGAAATAACTTCTTTCCAAGCATATTTTTGGACATCAAAGGCTGGATTTTCGGATTTAGCGGGTCAAAATACACCTAGAAACTCACCCATTAAAGTTCGATTTCGGTTCTGGAAGAAAATATTTTCGATCATCTCTTTTTCGTACCATGCGAAATAACTTCTTTCCAGGTGTATTTTCGTTCATCAAACGTTGGATTTTTGGATTCAGTGGGTCAAAATACACATAGAAACTCACCCATTAAAGTTAGATTTCGGTTCTGGAAGAAAATATTTTCGATCATCTCTTTTTCGTACCACGCGAAATAACTTCTTTCCAGGTGTATTTTCGTTTATCTTTGGTTGGATTTTTGGATTCAGCGGGTCAAAATACACCTAGAATCTCACCCATTAAATTTCGATTTCGGTTCTGGGAAAAAATATTTTCGATCATCTCTTTTTCGTACCCCGCGAAATAACTTCTTTCCAGGTGTATCTTCGCCTATCATCGGTTGGATTTTTGGATTCAGCGGGTCAAAATACACCTAGAAACTCACCCATTGAAGTTCGATTTCGGTTCTGTAAAAAAATATTTTCGATCATCTCTTTTTCGTACCATGCGAAATAACTTCTTTCCAGGTGTATTTTCGTTTATCAAACGTTGGATTTTTGGATTCAGTGGGTCGAAATACACATAGTAACTCACCCATTAAAGTTAGATTTTGGTTCTGGAAGAAAATATTTTCGATCATCTCTTTTTCGTACCATGCAAAATAACTTCTTTCCATGCATATTTTTGGACATCGACGGTTGGATTTTCGGATTTAGCGGGTCAAAATACACCTAGAAACTCACCCATTAAAGTTCGATTCCGGTTCTGGAAAAAAATATTTTCGATCATCTCTTTGTCGTACCACGCGAAATAACTTCTTTCCAGGTGTATTTTCGCCGATCATCGGTTGGATTTTTGGATTCAGCGGGTCAAAATACACCTAGAATCTCACCCATCAAAGTTCGATTTCGGTTCTGGAAAAAATTTCTTCTCGATCATCTCTTTTTCGTACCATGCGAAATAACTTCTTTCCAGTTGTATTTTCGAATATCAACGGTTGGATTTTCGTATTCAGCGGGTCGAAATACACCTAGAAACTCACCCATTAAAGTTCGATTTCGGTTCTGGAAAAAAATATTTTCGATCATCTCTTTTTCGTACTATGCGAAATATCTCCGTTCCAGGTGTATTTTCGCCTATCAACGGTTTGATTTTCGGATTCAGCGGGTCGAAATACACCTAGAAACTCACCCATTAAAGTTCGATTTCGGTTCTGGAAAAAAATATTTTCGATCATCTCTTTTTCGTACCATGCGAAATAACTTCTTTCCAAGCATATTTTTGGACATCAAAGATCGGATTTTCGGATTCAGCGGGTCAAAATACACCTAGAAACTCACCCATTACAGTTCGATTCCGGTTCTGGAAAAAAATATTTTCGATCATCTCTTTTTCGTACCATGTGGAAGAACTTCTTTCCAAGCATATTTTTGGACATCATAGGTTGGATTTTTGGATTCAGCGGGTAAAAATAAACCTAGGAACTCACCCATTGAAGTTCGAATTCAGTTCTGGAAAAAAATATTTTCGATCATCTCTTTTTCGTACCATGCGAAATAACTTCTTTCCAGGTGTATTTTCGCCCATCAACGGTTGGATTTTCGGATTCAGCGGGTCGAAATACACCTAGAAACTCACCCATTAACGTTCGATTTCGGTTCTGGAAAAAAATATTTTCGATCATCTCTTTTTCGTACTATGCGAAATATCTCCGTTCCAGGTGTATTTTCGCCTATCAACGGTTTGATTTCCGGATTCAGCGTGTCGAAATACACCTAGAAACTCACCCATTAAAGTTCGATTTCGGTTCTGGAAAAAAATATTTCCGATCATCTCTTTTTCGTACCATGCGAAATAACTTCTTTCCAAGCATATGTTTGGACATCAAAGGTCGGATTTTCGGATTTAGCGGGTCAAAATACACCTAGAAACTCACCCATTAAAGTTCGATTTCGGTTCTGGAAAAAAATATTTTCGATCATCTCTTTTTCGTACCACGCGAAATAACTTCTTTCCAGGTGTATTTTCGTTTATCTTTGGTTGGATTTTTGGATTCAGCGGGTCAAAATACACCTAGAATCTCACCCATTAAATTTCGATTTCGGTTCTGGGAAAAAATATTTTCGATCATCTCTTTTTCGTACCACGCGAAATAACTTCTTTCCAGGTGTATCTTCGCCTATCATCGGTTGGATTTTTGGATTCAGCGGGTCAAAATACACCTAGAAACTCACCCATTGAAGTTCGATTTCGGTTCTGTAAAAAAATATTTTCGATCATCTCTTTTTCGTACCATGCGAAATAACTTCTTTCCAGGTGTATTTTCGTTTATCAAACGTTGGATTTTTGGATTCAGTGGGTCAAAATACACATAGTAACTCACCCATTAAAGTTAGATTTTGGTTCTGGAAGAAAATATTTTCGATCATCTCTTTTTCGTACCATGTGGAAGAAGTTCTTTCCAAGCATATTTTTGGACATCATAGGTTGGATTTTTGGATTCAGCGGGTAAAAATAAACCTAGAAACTCACCCATTGAAGTTCGAATTCAGTTCTGGAAAAAAATATTTTCGATCATCTCTTTTTCGTACCATGCGAAATAACTTCTTTCCAGGTGTATTTTCGCCCATCAACGGTTGGATTTTCGGATTCAGCGGGTCGAAATACACCTAGAAACTCACCCATTAACGTTCGATTTCGGTTCTGGAAACAAATATTTTCGATCATCTCTTTTTCGTACCACGCGAAATAACTTCTTTCCAGGTGTATTTTCGCCCATCATCGATTGGATTTTTGGATTCAGCGGGTTAAAATACACCTAGAAACTCACCCATTAAAGTTCGATTTCGGTTCTGTAAAAAAATATTTTCGATCATCTCTTTTTCGTACCATGCGAAATAACTTCTTTCCAGGTGTATTTTCGTTCATCAAACGTTGGATTTTTGGATTCAGTGGGTCAAAATACACATAGAAACTCACCAATTAAAGTTAGATTTCGGTTCTGGAAGAAAATATTTTCGATCATCTCTTTTTCGTACCATGCGAAATAACTTCTTTCCAAGCATATTTTTGAACATCAAAGGCTGGATTTTCGGATTTAGCGGGTCAAAATACACCTAGAAACTCACCCATTAAAGTTCGATTTCGGTTCTGGAAAAAAATATTTTCGATCATCTCTTTTTCGTACCACGCGAAATAACTTCTTTCCAGGTGTATTTTCGCCTATCATCGGTTGGATTTTTGCATTCAGCGGGTCAAAATACACCTAGAAACTCACCCATTAAAGTTCGATTTCGGTTCTGGGAAAAAATATTTTCGATCATCTCTTTTTCGTACCATGCGAAATAACTTCTTTCCAGGTGTATTTTCGTTTATCAACGGTTGGATTTTCGTATTCAGCGGGACGAAATACAACTAGAAACTCACCCATTAAAGTTCGTTTTCGGTTCTGGAAAAAAATATTTTCGATCATCTCTTTTTCGTACCATGCGAAATAACTTCTTTCCAGGTGTATTTTCACCCATCACCGGTTGGATTTTCGGATTCAGCGGGTCGAAATACACCTAGGAACTCACCCACTAAAGTTCGATTTCGGTTCTGGAAAAAAATATTTTCGATCATCTCTTTTTCGTACCACGCGAAATAACTTCTTTCCAGGTGTATTTTCGCCTATCATCGGTTGGATTTTTGGATTCAGCGGGTCAAAATACACCTAGAAACTCACCCATTAAAGTTCGATTTCGGTTCTGGAAAAAAATATTTTCGATCATCTCTTTTTCGTACCATGCGAAATAACTTCGTTCCAGGTGTATTTTTGTTCATCAATCGTTGGATTTTTGGATTCAGCGGGTCAAAATACACATAGCAACTCACCCATTAAAGTTACATTTCGGTTCTGGAAGAAGATATTTTCGATCATCTCTTTTTCGTACCATGCGAAATAACTTCTTTCCAAGCATATTTTTGAACATCAAAGATTGGATTTTCGGATTCAGCGGGTCAAAATACACCTAGAATCTCACCCATTAAATTTCGATTTCGGTTCTGGGAAAAAATATTTTCGATCATCTCTTTTTCGTACCACGCGAAATAACTTCTTTCCAGGTGTATCTTCGCCTATCATCGGTTGGATTTTTGGATTCAGCGGGTCAAAATACACCTAGAAACTCACCCATTGAAGTTCGATTTCGGTTCTGTAAAAAAATATTTTCGATCATCTCTTTTTCGTACCATGCGGAATAACTTCTTTCCAGGTGTATTTTCGTTCATCAAACGTTGGATTTTTGGATTCAGTGGGTCAAAATACACATAGTAACTCACCCATTAAAGTTAGATTTTGGTTCTGGAAGAAAATATTTTCGATCATCTCTTTTTCGTACCATGTGGAAGAACTTCTTTCCAAGCATATTTTTGGACATCATAGGTTGGATTTTTGGATTCAGCGGGTAACAATAAACCTAGAAACTCACCCATTGAAGTTCGAATTCAGTTCTGGAGAAAAATATTTTCGATCATCTCTTTTTCGTACCATGCGAAATAACTTCTTTCCAGGTGTATTTTCGCCCATCAACGGTTGGATTTTCGGATTCAGCGGGTCGAAATACACCTAGAAACTCACCCATTAACGTTCGATTTCGGTTCTGGAAACAAATATTTTCGATCATCTCTTTTTCGTATCACGCGAAATAACTTCTTTCCAGGTGTATTTTCGCCCATCATCGATTGGATTTTTGGATTCAGCGGGTTAAAATACACCTAGAAACTCACCCATTAAAGTTCGATTTCGGTTCTGGGAAAAAATATTTTCGCTCATCTCTTTTTCGTACCACGCGAAATAACTTCTTTCCAGGTGTATTTTCGCCTATCATCGGTTGGATTTTTGGATTCAGCGGGTCAAAATACACCTAGAAACTCACCCATTAAAGTTCGATTTCGGTTCTGTAAAAAAATATTTTCGATCATCTCTTTTTCGTACCATGCGAAATAACTTCTTTCCAGGTGTATTTTCGTTCATCAAACGTTGGATTTTTGGATTCAGTGGGTCAAAATACACATAGAAACTCACCCATTAAAGTTAGATTTCGGTTCTGGAAGAAAATATTTTCGATCATCTCTTTTTCGTACCATGCGAAATAACTTCTTTCCAAGCATATTTTTGGACATCAAAGGCTGGATTTTCGGATTTAGCGGGTCAAAATACACCTAGAAACTCACCCATTAAAGTTCGATTTCGGTTCTGGAAAAAAATATTTTCGATCATCTCTTTTTCGTACCACGCGAAATAACTTCTTTCCAGGTGTATTTTCGCCTATCATCGGTTGGATTTTTGCATTCAGCGGGTCAAAATACACCTAGAAACTCACCCATTAAAGTTCGATTTCGGTTCTGGGAAAAAATATTTTCGATCATCTCTTTTTCGTACCATGCGAAATAACTTCTTTCCAGGTGTATTTTCGTTTATCAACGGTTGGATTTTCGTATTCAGCGGGACGAAATACAACTAGAAACTCACCCATTAAAGTTCGTTTTCGGTTCTGGAAAAAAATATTTTCGATCATCTCTTTTTCGTACCATGCGAAATAACTTCTTTCCAGGTGTATTTTCACCCATCACCGGTTGGATTTTCGGATTCAGCGGGTCGAAATACACCTAGAAACTCACCCACTAAAGTTCGATTTCGGTTCTGGAAAAAAATATTTTCGATCATCTCTTTTTCGTACCACGCGAAATAACTTCTTTCCAGGTGTATTTTCGCCTATCATCGGTTGGATTTTTGGATTCAGCGGGTCAAAATACACCTAGAAACTCACCCATTAAAGTTCGATTTCGGTTCTGGAAAAAAATATTTTCGATCATCTCTTTTTCGTACCATGCGAAATAACTTCGTTCCAGGTGTATTTTCGTTCATCAATCGTTGGATTTTTGGATTCAGTGGGTCAAAATACACATAGCAACTCACCCATTAAAGTTACATTTCGGTTCTGGAAGAAGATATTTTCGATCATCTCTTTTTCGTACCATGCGAAATAACTTCTTTCCAAGCATATTTTTGAACATCAAAGATTGGATTTTCGGATTCAGCGGGTCAAAATACACCTAGAATCTCACCCATTAAATTTCGATTTCGGTTCTGGGAAAAAATATTTTCGATCATCTCTTTTTCGTACCACGCGAAATAACTTCTTTCCAGGTGTATCTTCGCCTATCATCGGTTGGATTTTTGGATTCAGCGGGTCAAAATACACCTAGAAACTCACCCATTGAAGTTCGATTTCGGTTCTGTAAAAAAATATTTTCGATCATCTCTTTTTCGTACCATGCGAAATAACTTCTTTCCAGGTGTATTTTCGTTTATCAAACGTTGGATTTTTGGATTCAGTGGGTCAAAATACACATAGTAACTCACCCATTAAAGTTAGATTTTGGTTCTGGAAGAAAATATTTTCGATCATCTCTTTTTCGTACCATGTGGAAGAACTTCTTTCCAAGCATATTTTTGGACATCATAGGTTGGATTTTTGGATTCAGCGGGTAGAAATAAACCTAGAAACTCACCCATTGAAGTTCGAATTCAGTTCTGGAAAAAAATATTTTCGATCATCTCTTTTTCGTACCATGCGAAATAACTTCTTTCCAGGTGTATTTTCGCCCATCAACGGTTGGATTTTCGGATTCAGCGGGTCGAAATACACCTAGAAACTCACCCATTAACGTTCGATTTCGGTTCTGGAAACAAATATTTTCGATCATCTCTTTTTCGTACCACGCGAAATAACTTCTTTCCAGGTGTATTTTCGCCCATCATCGATTGGATTTTTGGATTCAGCGGGTTAAAATACACCTAGAAACTCACCCATTAAAGTTCGATTTCGGTTCTGGGAAAAAATATTTTCGCTCATCTCTTTTTCGTACCACGCGAAATAACTTCTTTCCAGGTGTATTTTCGCCTATCATCGGTTGGATTTTTGGATTCAGCGGGTCAAAATACACCTAGAAACTCACCCATTAAAGTTCGATTTCGGTTCTGTAAAAAAATATTTTCGATCATCTCTTTTTCGTACCATGCGAAATAACTTCTTTCCAGGTGTATTTTCGTTCATCAAACGTTGGATTTTTGGATTCAGTGGGTCAAAATACACATAGAAACTCACCCATTAAAGTTAGATTTCGGTTCTGGAAGAAAATATTTTCGATCATCTCTTTTTCGTACCATGCGAAATAACTTCTTTCCAAGCATATTTTTGGACATCAAAGGCTGGATTTTCGGATTTAGCGGGTCAAAATACACCTAGAAACTCACCCATTAAAGTTCGATTTCGGTTCTGGAAAAAAATATTTTCGATCATCTCTTTTTCGTACCACGCGAAATAACTTCTTTCCAGGTGTATTTTCGCCTATCATCGGTTGGATTTTTGCATTCAGCGGGTCAAAATACACCTAGAAACTCACCCATTAAAGTTCGATTTCGGTTCTGGGAAAAAATATTTTCGATCATCTCTTTTTCGTACCATGCGAAATAACTTCTTTCCAGGTGTATTTTCGTTTATCAACGGTTGGATTTTCGTATTCAGCGGGACGAAATACAACTAGAAACTCACCCATTAAAGTTCGTTTTCGGTTCTGGTAAAAAATATTTTCGATCATCTCTTTTTCGTACCATGCGAAATAACTTCTTTCCAGGTGTATTTTCACCCATCACCGGTTGGATTTTCGGATTCAGCGGGTCGAAATACACCTAGAAACTCACCCACTAAAGTTCGATTTCGGTTCTGGAAAAAAATATTTTCGATCATCTCTTTTTCGTACCACGCGAAATAACTTCTTTCCAGGTGTATTTTCGCCTATCATCGGTTGGATTTTTGGATTCAGCGGGTCAAAATACACCTAGAAACTCACCCATTAAAGTTCGATTTCGGTTCTGGAAAAAAATATTTTCGATCATCTCTTTTTCGTACCATGCGAAATAACTTCGTTCCAGGTGTATTTTCGTTCATCAATCGTTGGATTTTTGGATTCAGTGGGTCAAAATACACATAGCAACTCACCCATTAAAGTTACATTTCGGTTCTGGAAGAAGATATTTTCGATCATCTCTTTTTCGTACCATGCGAAATAACTTCTTTCCAAGCATATTTTTGAACATCAAAGATTGGATTTTCGGATTCAGCGGGTCAAAATACACCTAGAAACTCACCCATTAGAGTTCGATTACGGTTGTGGAACAAAATATTTTCGATCATCTCTTTTTCGTACCATGCGAAATAACTTCTTCTCAAGCATATTTGTAGACATCAAAGGCTGGATTTTCGGATTCAGCGGGTCAAAATACACCTAGAAACTCACCCATTGAAGTTCGATTTCGGTTCTGGAAAAAAATATTTTCGATCATCTCTTTTTCGTACCATGCGAAATGACTTCTTTCCAAGCATTGTTTTGGACATCATAGGTTGGATTTTTGGATTCAGCGGGTCAAAATAAACCTAGAAACTCACCCATTAAAGTTAGATTTCGGTTCTGGAAGAAAATATTTTCGATCATCTCTTTTTCGTACCATGCGAAATAACTTCTTTCCAAGCATATTTTTGGACATCAAAGGTTGGATTTTCGGATTTAGCGGGTCAAAATACACCTAGAAACTCACCCATCAAAGTTCGATTTCGGTTCTGGAAAAAATATTTTCGATCATCTCTTTTTCGTACCACGCGAAATAACTTCTTTCCAGGTGTATTTTCGCCTATCATCGGCTGGATTTTTGGATTCAGCGGGTCAAAATACACCTAGAATCTCACCCATTAAAGTTCGATTTCGGTTATGGAAAAAAATATTTTCCATCATCTCTTTTTCGTACCACGCGAAATAACTTCTTTCCAGGTGTATTTTCGCCTATCATCGGTTGGATTTTTGGATTCAGCGGGTCAAAATACACATAGAAACTCACCCATTAAAGTTAGATTTCGGTTCTGGAAGAAAATATTTTCGATCATCTCTTTTTCGTACCATGCGAAATAACTTCTTTCCAAGCATATTTTTGGACATCAAAGGTTGGATTTTCGGATTTAGCGGGTCAAAGTACACCTAGAAACTCACCCATCAAAGTTCGATTTCGGTTCTGGATAAAAATATTTTCGATCATCTCTTTTTCGTACCACGCGAAATAACTTCTTTCCAGGTGTATTTTCGCCGATCATCGGTTGGATTTTTGGATTCAGCCGGTCAAAATACACCTAGAATCTCACCCATCAAAGTTCGATTTCGGTTCTGGAAAAAAATATTCTCGATCATCTCTTTTTCGTACCATGCGAAATAACTTCTTTCCAGTTGTATTTTCGAATATCAACGGTTGGATTTTCGTATTCAGCGGGTCGAAATACACCTAGAAACTCACCCATTAAAGTTCGATTTCGGTTCTGGAAAAAAATATTTTCGCTCATCTCTTTTTCGTACCACGCGAAATAACTTCGTTCCAGGTGTATTTTCGCCTATCATCGGTTGGATTTTTGGATTCAGCGGGTCAAAATACACCTAGAAACTCACCCATTAAAGTTCGATTTCGGTTCTGTAAAAAAATATTTTCGATCATCTCTTTTTCGTACCATGCGGAATAACTTCTTTCCAAGCATATTTTTGGACATCAAAGGTTGGATTTTCGGATTTAGCGGGTCAAAATACACCTAGAAACTCACCCATTAAAGTTCGATTCCGGTTCTGGAAAAAAATATTTTCGATCATCTCTTTTTCGTACCATGCGAAATAACTTCTTTCCAAGCATATTTTTGGACATCAAAGATTGGATTTTCGGATTCAGCGGGTCAAAATACACCTAGAAACTCACCCATTGAAGTTCGATTTCGGTTCTGGAAAAAAATATTTTCGATCATCTCTTTTTCGTACCATGCGAAATAACTTCTTTCCAAGCATATTTTCGGACATCAAAGGTTGGATTTTCGGATTTAGCGGGTCAAAATACACCTAGAAACTCACCCATTAAAGTTCGATTCCGGTTCTGGAAAAAAATATTTTCGATCATCTCTTTTTCGTACCATGCGAAATAACTTCTTTCCAGGTGTATTTTCGTTCATCAAACGTTGGATTTTTGGATTCAGTGGGTCAAAATACACATAGAAACTCACCCATTAAAGTTAGATTTCGGTTCTGGAAGAAAATATTTTCGATCATCTCTTTTTCGTACCATGCGAAATAACTTCTTTCCAAGCATATTTTTGAACATCAAAGGCTGGATTTTCGGATTTAGCGGGTCAAAATACACCTAGAAACTCACCCATTAAAGTTCGATTTCGGTTCTGGAAAAAAATATTTTCGATCATCTCTTTTTCGTACCACGCGAAATAACTTCTTTCCAGGTGTATTTTCGCCTATCATCGGTTGGATTTTTGCATTCAGCGGGTCAAAATACACCTAGAAACTCACCCATTAAAGTTCGATTTCGGTTCTGGGAAAAAATATTTTCGATCATCTCTTTTTCGTACCATGCGAAATAACTTCTTTCCAGGTGTATTTTCGTTTATCAACGGTTGGATTTTCGTATTCAGCGGGACGAAATACAACTAGAAACTCACCCATTAAAGTTCGTTTTCGGTTCTGGAAAAAAATATTTTCGATCATCTCTTTTTCGTACCATGCGAAATAACTTCTTTCCAGGTGTATTTTCACCCATCACCGGTTGGATTTTCGGATTCAGCGGGTCGAAATACACCTAGGAACTCACCCACTAAAGTTCGATTTCGGTTCTGGAAAAAAATATTTTCGATCATCTCTTTTTCGTACCACGCGAAATAACTTCTTTCCAGGTGTATTTTCGCCTATCATCGGTTGGATTTTTGGATTCAGCGGGTCAAAATACACCTAGAAACTCACCCATTAAAGTTCGATTTCGGTTCTGGAAAAAAATATTTTCGATCATCTCTTTTTCGTACCATGCGAAATAACTTCGTTCCAGGTGTATTTTTGTTCATCAATCGTTGGATTTTTGGATTCAGCGGGTCAAAATACACATAGCAACTCACCCATTAAAGTTACATTTCGGTTCTGGAAGAAGATATTTTCGATCATCTCTTTTTCGTACCATGCGAAATAACTTCTTTCCAAGCATATTTTTGAACATCAAAGATTGGATTTTCGGATTCAGCGGGTCAAAATACACCTAGAATCTCACCCATTAAATTTCGATTTCGGTTCTGGGAAAAAATATTTTCGATCATCTCTTTTTCGTACCACGCGAAATAACTTCTTTCCAGGTGTATCTTCGCCTATCATCGGTTGGATTTTTGGATTCAGCGGGTCAAAATACACCTAGAAACTCACCCATTGAAGTTCGATTTCGGTTCTGTAAAAAAATATTTTCGATCATCTCTTTTTCGTACCATGCGGAATAACTTCTTTCCAGGTGTATTTTCGTTCATCAAACGTTGGATTTTTGGATTCAGTGGGTCAAAATACACATAGTAACTCACCCATTAAAGTTAGATTTTGGTTCTGGAAGAAAATATTTTCGATCATCTCTTTTTCGTACCATGTGGAAGAACTTCTTTCCAAGCATATTTTTGGACATCATAGGTTGGATTTTTGGATTCAGCGGGTAACAATAAACCTAGAAACTCACCCATTGAAGTTCGAATTCAGTTCTGGAGAAAAATATTTTCGATCATCTCTTTTTCGTACCATGCGAAATAACTTCTTTCCAGGTGTATTTTCGCCCATCAACGGTTGGATTTTCGGATTCAGCGGGTCGAAATACACCTAGAAACTCACCCATTAACGTTCGATTTCGGTTCTGGAAACAAATATTTTCGATCATCTCTTTTTCGTATCACGCGAAATAACTTCTTTCCAGGTGTATTTTCGCCCATCATCGATTGGATTTTTGGATTCAGCGGGTTAAAATACACCTAGAAACTCACCCATTAAAGTTCGATTTCGGTTCTGGGAAAAAATATTTTCGCTCATCTCTTTTTCGTACCACGCGAAATAACTTCTTTCCAGGTGTATTTTCGCCTATCATCGGTTGGATTTTTGGATTCAGCGGGTCAAAATACACCTAGAAACTCACCCATTAAAGTTCGATTTCGGTTCTGTAAAAAAATATTTTCGATCATCTCTTTTTCGTACCATGCGAAATA
This sequence comes from Phymatocera aterrima, assembly GCA_963170745.1. Classification (NCBI taxonomy): domain Eukaryota; kingdom Metazoa; phylum Arthropoda; class Insecta; order Hymenoptera; family Tenthredinidae; genus Phymatocera; species Phymatocera aterrima. The sequence goes on from OY720660.1 coordinate 2,589,665, forward strand.
ACTTCTTTCCAGGTGTATTTTCGTTCATCAAACGTTGGATTTTTGGATTCAGTGGGTCAAAATACACATAGAAACTCACCCATTAAAGTTAGATTTCGGTTCTGGAAGAAAATATTTTCGATCATCTCTTTTTCGTACCATGCGAAATAACTTCTTTCCAAGCATATTTTTGGACATCAAAGGCTGGATTTTCGGATTTAGCGGGTCAAAATACACCTAGAAACTCACCCATTAAAGTTCGATTTCGGTTCTGGAAAAAAATATTTTCGATCATCTCTTTTTCGTACCACGCGAAATAACTTCTTTCCAGGTGTATTTTCGCCTATCATCGGTTGGATTTTTGCATTCAGCGGGTCAAAATACACCTAGAAACTCACCCATTAAAGTTCGATTTCGGTTCTGGGAAAAAATATTTTCGATCATCTCTTTTTCGTACCATGCGAAATAACTTCTTTCCAGGTGTATTTTCGTTTATCAACGGTTGGATTTTCGTATTCAGCGGGACGAAATACAACTAGAAACTCACCCATTAAAGTTCGTTTTCGGTTCTGGAAAAAAATATTTTCGATCATCTCTTTTTCGTACCATGCGAAATAACTTCTTTCCAGGTGTATTTTCACCCATCACCGGTTGGATTTTCGGATTCAGCGGGTCGAAATACACCTAGAAACTCACCCACTAAAGTTCGATTTCGGTTCTGGAAAAAAATATTTTCGATCATCTCTTTTTCGTACCACGCGAAATAACTTCTTTCCAGGTGTATTTTCGCCTATCATCGGTTGGATTTTTGGATTCAGCGGGTCAAAATACACCTAGAAACTCACCCATTAAAGTTCGATTTCGGTTCTGGAAAAAAATATTTTCGATCATCTCTTTTTCGTACCATGCGAAATAACTTCGTTCCAGGTGTATTTTCGTTCATCAATCGTTGGATTTTTGGATTCAGTGGGTCAAAATACACATAGCAACTCACCCATTAAAGTTACATTTCGGTTCTGGAAGAAGATATTTTCGATCATCTCTTTTTCGTACCATGCGAAATAACTTCTTTCCAAGCATATTTTTGAACATCAAAGATTGGATTTTCGGATTCAGCGGGTCAAAATACACCTAGAATCTCACCCATTAAATTTCGATTTCGGTTCTGGGAAAAAATATTTTCGATCATCTCTTTTTCGTACCACGCGAAATAACTTCTTTCCAGGTGTATCTTCGCCTATCATCGGTTGGATTTTTGGATTCAGCGGGTCAAAATACACCTAGAAACTCACCCATTGAAGTTCGATTTCGGTTCTGTAAAAAAATATTTTCGATCATCTCTTTTTCGTACCATGCGAAATAACTTCTTTCCAGGTGTATTTTCGTTTATCAAACGTTGGATTTTTGGATTCAGTGGGTCAAAATACACATAGTAACTCACCCATTAAAGTTAGATTTTGGTTCTGGAAGAAAATATTTTCGATCATCTCTTTTTCGTACCATGTGGAAGAACTTCTTTCCAAGCATATTTTTGGACATCATAGGTTGGATTTTTGGATTCAGCGGGTAGAAATAAACCTAGAAACTCACCCATTGAAGTTCGAATTCAGTTCTGGAAAAAAATATTTTCGATCATCTCTTTTTCGTACCATGCGAAATAACTTCTTTCCAGGTGTATTTTCGCCCATCAACGGTTGGATTTTCGGATTCAGCGGGTCGAAATACACCTAGAAACTCACCCATTAACGTTCGATTTCGGTTCTGGAAACAAATATTTTCGATCATCTCTTTTTCGTACCACGCGAAATAACTTCTTTCCAGGTGTATTTTCGCCCATCATCGATTGGATTTTTGGATTCAGCGGGTTAAAATACACCTAGAAACTCACCCATTAAAGTTCGATTTCGGTTCTGGGAAAAAATATTTTCGCTCATCTCTTTTTCGTACCACGCGAAATAACTTCTTTCCAGGTGTATTTTCGCCTATCATCGGTTGGATTTTTGGATTCAGCGGGTCAAAATACACCTAGAAACTCACCCATTAAAGTTCGATTTCGGTTCTGTAAAAAAATATTTTCGATCATCTCTTTTTCGTACCATGCGAAATAACTTCTTTCCAGGTGTATTTTCGTTCATCAAACGTTGGATTTTTGGATTCAGTGGGTCAAAATACACATAGAAACTCACCCATTAAAGTTAGATTTCGGTTCTGGAAGAAAATATTTTCGATCATCTCTTTTTCGTACCATGCGAAATAACTTCTTTCCAAGCATATTTTTGGACATCAAAGGCTGGATTTTCGGATTTAGCGGGTCAAAATACACCTAGAAACTCACCCATTAAAGTTCGATTTCGGTTCTGGAAAAAAATATTTTCGATCATCTCTTTTTCGTACCACGCGAAATAACTTCTTTCCAGGTGTATTTTCGCCTATCATCGGTTGGATTTTTGCATTCAGCGGGTCAAAATACACCTAGAAACTCACCCATTAAAGTTCGATTTCGGTTCTGGGAAAAAATATTTTCGATCATCTCTTTTTCGTACCATGCGAAATAACTTCTTTCCAGGTGTATTTTCGTTTATCAACGGTTGGATTTTCGTATTCAGCGGGACGAAATACAACTAGAAACTCACCCATTAAAGTTCGTTTTCGGTTCTGGTAAAAAATATTTTCGATCATCTCTTTTTCGTACCATGCGAAATAACTTCTTTCCAGGTGTATTTTCACCCATCACCGGTTGGATTTTCGGATTCAGCGGGTCGAAATACACCTAGAAACTCACCCACTAAAGTTCGATTTCGGTTCTGGAAAAAAATATTTTCGATCATCTCTTTTTCGTACCACGCGAAATAACTTCTTTCCAGGTGTATTTTCGCCTATCATCGGTTGGATTTTTGGATTCAGCGGGTCAAAATACACCTAGAAACTCACCCATTAAAGTTCGATTTCGGTTCTGGAAAAAAATATTTTCGATCATCTCTTTTTCGTACCATGCGAAATAACTTCGTTCCAGGTGTATTTTCGTTCATCAATCGTTGGATTTTTGGATTCAGTGGGTCAAAATACACATAGCAACTCACCCATTAAAGTTACATTTCGGTTCTGGAAGAAGATATTTTCGATCATCTCTTTTTCGTACCATGCGAAATAACTTCTTTCCAAGCATATTTTTGAACATCAAAGATTGGATTTTCGGATTCAGCGGGTCAAAATACACCTAGAAACTCACCCATTAGAGTTCGATTACGGTTGTGGAACAAAATATTTTCGATCATCTCTTTTTCGTACCATGCGAAATAACTTCTTCTCAAGCATATTTGTAGACATCAAAGGCTGGATTTTCGGATTCAGCGGGTCAAAATACACCTAGAAACTCACCCATTGAAGTTCGATTTCGGTTCTGGAAAAAAATATTTTCGATCATCTCTTTTTCGTACCATGCGAAATGACTTCTTTCCAAGCATTGTTTTGGACATCATAGGTTGGATTTTTGGATTCAGCGGGTCAAAATAAACCTAGAAACTCACCCATTAAAGTTAGATTTCGGTTCTGGAAGAAAATATTTTCGATCATCTCTTTTTCGTACCATGCGAAATAACTTCTTTCCAAGCATATTTTTGGACATCAAAGGTTGGATTTTCGGATTTAGCGGGTCAAAATACACCTAGAAACTCACCCATCAAAGTTCGATTTCGGTTCTGGAAAAAATATTTTCGATCATCTCTTTTTCGTACCACGCGAAATAACTTCTTTCCAGGTGTATTTTCGCCTATCATCGGCTGGATTTTTGGATTCAGCGGGTCAAAATACACCTAGAATCTCACCCATTAAAGTTCGATTTCGGTTATGGAAAAAAATATTTTCCATCATCTCTTTTTCGTACCACGCGAAATAACTTCTTTCCAGGTGTATTTTCGCCTATCATCGGTTGGATTTTTGGATTCAGCGGGTCAAAATACACATAGAAACTCACCCATTAAAGTTAGATTTCGGTTCTGGAAGAAAATATTTTCGATCATCTCTTTTTCGTACCATGCGAAATAACTTCTTTCCAAGCATATTTTTGGACATCAAAGGTTGGATTTTCGGATTTAGCGGGTCAAAGTACACCTAGAAACTCACCCATCAAAGTTCGATTTCGGTTCTGGATAAAAATATTTTCGATCATCTCTTTTTCGTACCACGCGAAATAACTTCTTTCCAGGTGTATTTTCGCCGATCATCGGTTGGATTTTTGGATTCAGCCGGTCAAAATACACCTAGAATCTCACCCATCAAAGTTCGATTTCGGTTCTGGAAAAAAATATTCTCGATCATCTCTTTTTCGTACCATGCGAAATAACTTCTTTCCAGTTGTATTTTCGAACATCAACGGTTGGATTTTCGTATTCAGCGGGTCGAAATACACCTAGAAACTCACCCATTAAAGTTCGATTTCGGTTCTGGAAAAAAATATTTTCGCTCATCTCTTTTTCGTACCACGCGAAATAACTTCGTTCCAGGTGTATTTTCGCCTATCATCGGTTGGATTTTTGGATTCAGCGGGTCAAAATACACCTAGAAACTCACCCATTAAAGTTCGATTTCGGTTCTGTAAAAAAATATTTTCGATCATCTCTTTTTCGTACCATGCGGAATAACTTCTTTCCAAGCATATTTTTGGACATCAAAGGTTGGATTTTCGGATTTAGCGGGTCAAAATACACCTAGAAACTCACCCATTAAAGTTCGATTCCGGTTCTGGAAAAAAATATTTTCGATCATCTCTTTTTCGTACCATGCGAAATAACTTCTTTCCAAGCATATTTTTGGACATCAAAGATTGGATTTTCGGATTCAGCGGGTCAAAATACACCTAGAAACTCACCCATTGAAGTTCGATTTCGGTTCTGGAAAAAAATATTTTCGATCATCTCTTTTTCGTACCATGCGAAATAACTTCTTTCCAAGCATATTTTCGGACATCAAAGGTTGGATTTTCGGATTTAGCGGGTCAAAATACACCTAGAAACTCACCCATTAAAGTTCGATTCCGGTTCTGGAAAAAAATATTTTCGATCATCTCTTTTTCGTACCATGCGAAATCACTTCTTTCCAAGCATATTTGTGGACATCATAGATTGGATTTTCGGATTCAGCGGGTCAAAATACACCTAGAAACTCACCCATTACAGTTCGATTTCGGTTCTGGAAAAAAATATTTTCGATCATCTCTTTTTCGTACCATGTGAAAGAACTTCTTTCCAAGCATATTTTTGGACATCATAGGTTGGATTTTTGGATTCAGCGGGTAAAAATAAACCTAGTAACTCACCCATTGAAGTTCGATTTCGGTTCTGGAAAAAAATATTTTCGATCATCTCTTTTTCGTACCACGCGAAATAACTTCTTTCCAGGTGTATTTTCGCCCATCATCGGCTGGATTGTTTGATTCAGCGGGTCAAAATACACCTAGAATCTCACCCATTAAAGTTCGATTTCGGTTCTGGAACAAAATATTTTCCATCATCTCTTTTTCGTACCATGCAAAATATCTTCTTTCCAGGTGTATTTCCGCCTATCAACGGTTGGATTTTCGGATTCAGCGGGTCGAAATACACCTAGAAACTCACCCATTAAAGTTCGATTTCGGTTCTGGAAAAAAATATTTTCGATCATCTCTTTTTCGTACCATGCGAAATAACTTCTTTCCAAGCATATTTTTGGACATCAAAGATTGGATTTTCGGATTCAGCGGGTCAAAATACACCTAGAAACTCACCCATTACAGTTCGATTTCGGTGCTGGAAAAAAATATTTTCGATCATCTGTTTTTTGTACCATGCGAAATAACTTCGTTCCAAGCATATTTTTGGACATCATAGGTTGGATTTTTGGATTCAGCGGGTCAAAATAAACCTAGAAACTCACCCATTAAAGTTTGATTTCGGTTCTGGAAAAAAATATTCTCGATCATCTCTTTTTCGTACAATGCGAAATAACTTCTTTCCAGGTGAATTTTCGCCTATCATCGGTTGAATTTTTGGATTCAGCGGGTCAAAATACACCTAGAAACTCACCCATTAAAGTTCGATTTCGGATCTGGGAAAAAATATTTTCGATCATCTCTTTTTCGTACCATGCGAAATAACTTCTTTCCAGGTGTATTTTCGTTTATCAACGGTTGGATTTCCGTATTCAGCGGGTCGAAATACACCTAGAAACTCACCCATGAAAGTTCGATTTCGGTTCTGGAAAAAAATATTTTCGATCATCTGTTTTTCGTACTATGCGAAATATCTTCTTTCCAGGTGTATTTTCGCCTATCAACGGTTGGATTTTCGGATTCAGCGGGTCGAAATACACCTAGAAATTCACCCATTAAAGTTCGATTTCAGTTCTGGAAAAAAATATTTTCGATCATCTCTTTTTCGTACCATGCGAAATAACTACTTTCCAAGCATATTTTTGGACATCAAAGGTTGGATTTTCGGATTTAGCGGGTCAAAATACACCTAGAAACTCACCCATTGAAGTTCGATTTCGGTTCTGGAAAAAAATATTTTCGATCATCTCTTTTTCGTACCATGCGAAATAACTTCTTTCCAAGAATATTTTTGGACATCAAAGGTTGGATTTTCGGATTTAGCGGGTCAAAATACACCTAGAAACTCACCCATTAAAGTTCGATTCCGGTTCTGGAAAAAAATATTTTCGATCATCTCTTTTTCGTACCATGCGAAATAACTTCTTTCCAAGCATATTTTTGGACATCAAAGATTGAATTTTCGGATTCAGCGAGTCAAAATACACCTAGAAACTCACCCATTGAAGTTCGATTTCGGTTCTGGAAAAAAATATTTTCGATCATCTCTTTTTCGTACCATGCGAAATAACTTCGTTCCAAGCATATTTTTGGACATCAAAGGTTGGATTTTCGGATTTAGCGGGTCAAAATACACCTAGAAACTCACCCATTAAAGTTCGATTCCGGTTCTGGAAAAAAATATTTTCGATCATCTCTTTTTCGTACCATGCGAAATAACTTCTTTCCAAGCATATTTGTGGACATCAAAGATTGGATTTTCGGATTCAGCGGGTCAAAATACACCTAGAAACTCACCCATTACAGTTCGATTTCGGTTCTGGAAAAAAATATTTTCGATCATCTCTTTTTCGTACCATGTGAAAGAACTTCTTTCCAAGCATATTTTTGGACATCATAGGTTGGATTTTTGGATTCAGCGGGTAAAAATAAACCTAGTAACTCACCCATTGAAGTTCGATTTCGGTTCTGGAAAAAAATATTTTCGATCATCTCTTTTTCGTACCATGCGAAATAACTTCTTTCCAAGCATATGTTTGGACATCAAAGGTTGGATTTTCGGATTTAGCGGGTCAAAATACACCTAGAAACTCACCCATTAAAGTTCGATTTCGGTTCTGGAAAAAAATATTTTCGATCATCTCTTTTTCGTACCACGCGAAATAACTTCTTTCCAGGTGTATTTTCGTTTATCTTTGGTTGGATTTTTGGATTCAGCGGGTCAAAATACACCTAGAATCTCACCCATTAAATTTCGATTTCGGTTCTGGGAAAAAATATTTTCGATCATCTCTTTTTCGTACCACGCGAAATAACTTCTTTCCAGGTGTATCTTCGCCTATCATCGGTTGGATTTTTGGATTCAGCGGGTCAAAATACACCTAGAAACTCACCCATTGAAGTTCGATTTCGGTTCTGTAAAAAAATATTTTCGATCATCTCTTTTTCGTACCATGCGAAATAACTTCTTTCCAGGTGTATTTTCGTTTATCAAACGTCGGATTTTTGGATTCAGTGGGTCAAAATACACATAGTAACTCACCCATTAAAGTTAGATTTTGGTTCTGGACGAAAATATTTTCGATCATCTCTTTTTCGTACCATGCAAAATAACTTCTTTCCATGCATATTTTTGGACATCGACGGTTGGATTTTCGGATTTAGCGGGTCAAAATACACCTAGAAACTCACCCATTAAAGTTCGATTTCGGTTCTGGAAAAAAATATTTTCGATCATCTCTTTGTCGTACCACGCGAAATAACTTCTTTCCAGGTGTATTTTCGCCGATCATCGGTTGGATTTTTGGATTCAGCGGGTCAAAATACACCTAGAATCTCACCCATCAAAGTTCGATTTCTGTTCTGGAAAAAATTTCTTCTCGATCATCTCTTTTTCGTACCATGCGAAATAACTTCTTTCCAGTTGTATTTTCGAATATCAACGGTTGGATTTTCGTATTCAGCGGGTCGAAATACACCTAGAAACTCACCCATTAAAGTTCGATTTCGGTTCTGGAAAAAAATATTTTCGATCATCTCTTTTTCGTACTATGCGAAATATCTCCGTTCCAGGTGTATTTTCGCCTATCAACGGTTTGATTTTCGGATTCAGCGGGTCGAAATACACCTAGAAACTCACCCATTAAAGTTCGATTTCGGTTCTGGAAAAAAATATTTTCGATCATCTCTTTTTCGTACCATGCGAAATAACTTCTTTCCAAGCATATTTTTGGACATCAAAGATCGGATTTTCGGATTCAGCGGGTCAAAATACACCTAGAAACTCACCCATTACAGTTCGATTCCGGTTCTGGAAAAAAATATTTTCGATCATCTCTTTTTCGTACCATGTGGAAGAACTTCTTTCCAAGCATATTTTTGGACATCATAGGTTGGATTTTTGGATTCAGCGGGTAAAAATAAACCTAGAAACTCACCCATTGAAGTTCGAATTCAGTTCTGGAAAAAAATATTTTCGATCATCTCTTTTTCGTACCATGCGAAATAACTTCTTTCCAGGTGTATTTTCGCCCATCAACGGTTGGATTTTCGGATTCAGCGGGTCGAAATACACCTAGAAACTCACCCATTAACGTTCGATTTCGGTTCTGGAAAAAAATATTTTCGATCATCTCTTTTTCGTACTATGCGAAATATCTCCGTTCCAGGTGTATTTTCGCCTATCAACGGTTTGATTTTCGGATTCAGCGGGTCGAAATACACCTAGAAACTCGCCCATTAAAGTTCGATTTCGGTTCTGGAAAAAAATATTTCCGATCATCTCTTTTTCGTACCATGCGAAATAACTTCTTTCCAAGCATATGTTTGGACATCAAAGGTCGGATTTTCGGATTTAGCGGGTCAAAATACACCTAGAAACTCACCCATTAAAGTTCGATTTCGGTTCTGGAAAAAAATATTTTCGATCATCTCTTTTTCGTACCACGCGAAATAACTTCTTTCCAGGTGTATTTTCGTTTATCTTTGGTTGGATTTTTGGATTCAGCGGGTCAAAATACACCTAGAATCTCACCCATTAAATTTCGATTTCGGTTCTGGGAAAAAATATTTTCGATCATCTCTTTTTCGTACCACGCGAAATAACTTCTTTCCAGGTGTATCTTCGCCTATCATCGGTTGGATTTTTGGATTCAGCGGGTCAAAATACACCTAGAAACTCACCCATTGAAGTTCGATTTCGGTTCTGTAAAAAAATATTTTCGATCATCTCTTTTTCGTACCATGCGAAATAACTTCTTTCCAGGTGTATTTTCGTTTATCAAACGTTGGATTTTTGGATTCAGTGGGTCAAAATACACATAGTAACTCACCCATTAAAGTTAGATTTTGGTTCTGGAAGAAAATATTTTCGATCATCTCTTTTTCGTACCATGTGGAAGAACTTCTTTCCAAGCATATTTTTGGACATCATAGGTTGGATTTTTGGATTCAGCGGGTAAAAATAAACCTAGAAACTCACCCATTGAAGTTCGAATTCAGTTCTGGAAAAAAATATTTTCGATCATCTCTTTTTCGTACCATGCGAAATAACTTCTTTCCAGGTGTATTTTCGCCCATCAACGGTTGGATTTTCGGATTCAGCGGGTCGAAATACACCTAGAAACTCACCCATTAACGTTCGATTTCGGTTCTGGAAACAAATATTTTCGATCATCTCTTTTTCGTACCACGCGAAATAACTTCTTTCCAGGTGTATTTTCGCCCATCATCGATTGGATTTTTGGATTCAGCGGGTTAAAATACACCTAGAAACTCACCCATTAAAGTTCGATTTCGGTTCTGTAAAAAAATATTTTCGATCATCTCTTTTTCGTACCATGCGAAATAACTTCTTTCCAGGTGTATTTTCGTTCATCAAACGTTGGATTTTTGGATTCAGTGGGTCAAAATACACATAGAAACTCACCCATTAAAGTTAGATTTCGGTTCTGGAAGAAAATATTTTCGATCATCTCTTTTTCGTACCATGCGAAATAACTTCTTTCCAAGCATATTTTTGAACATCAAAGGCTGGATTTTCGGATTTAGCGGGTCAAAATACACCTAGAAACTCACCCATTAAAGTTCGATTTCGGTTCTGGAAAAAAATATTTTCGATCATCTCTTTTTCGTACCACGCGAAATAACTTCTTTCCAGGTGTATTTTCGCCTATCATCGGTTGGATTTTTGCATTCAGCGGGTCAAAATACACCTAGAAACTCACCCATTAAAGTTCGATTTCGGTTCTGGGAAAAAATATTTTCGATCATCTCTTTTTCGTACCATGCGAAATAACTTCTTTCCAGGTGTATTTTCGTTTATCAACGGTTGGATTTTCGTATTCAGCGGGACGAAATACAACTAGAAACTCACCCATTAAAGTTCGTTTTCGGTTCTGGAAAAAAATATTTTCGATCATCTCTTTTTCGTACCATGCGAAATAACTTCTTTCCAGGTGTATTTTCACCCATCACCGGTTGGATTTCCGAATTCAGCGGGTCGAAATACACCTAGGAACTCACCCACTAAAGTTCGATTTCGGTTCTGGAAAAAAATATTTTCGATCATCTCTTTTTCGTACCACGCGAAATAACTTCTTTCCAGGTGTATTTTCGCCTATCATCGGTTGGATTTTTGGATTCAGCGGGTCAAAATACACCTAGAAACTCACCCATTAAAGTTCGATTTCGGTTCTGGAAAAAAATATTTTCGATCATCTCTTTTTCGTACCATGCGAAATAACTTCGTTCCAGGTGTATTTTTGTTCATCAATCGTTGGATTTTTGGATTCAGTGGGTCAAAATACACATAGCAACTCACCCATTAAAGTTACATTTCGGTTCTGGAAGAAGATATTTTCGATCATCTCTTTTTCGTACCATGCGAAATAACTTCTTTCCAAGCATATTTTTGAACATCAAAGATTGGATTTTCGGATTCAGCGGGTCAAAATACACCTAGAATCTCACCCATTAAATTTCGATTTCGGTTCTGGGAAAAAATATTTTCGATCATCTCTTCTTCGTACCACGCGAAATAACTTCTTTCCAGGTGTATCTTCGCCTATCATCGGTTGGATTTTTGGATTCAGCGGGTCAAAATACACCTAGAAACTCACCCATTGAAGTTCGATTTCGGTTCTGTAAAAAAATATTTTCGATCATCTCTTTTTCGTACCATGCGAAATAACTTCTTTCCAGGTGTATTTTCGTTCATCAAACGTTGGATTTTTGGATTCAGTGGGTCAAAATACACATAGTAACTCACCCATTAAAGTTAGATTTTGGTTCTGGAAGAAAATATTTTCGATCATCTCTTTTTCGTACCATGTGGAAGAACTTCTTTCCAAGCATATTTTTGGACATCATAGGTTGGATTTTTGGATTCAGCGGGTAACAATAAACCTAGAAACTCACCCATTGAAGTTCGAATTCAGTTCTGGAAAAAAATATTTTCGATCATCTCTTTTTCGTACCATGCGAAATAACTTCTTTCCAGGTGTATTTTCGCCCATCAACGGTTGGATTTTCGGATTCAGCGGGTCGAAATACACCTAGAAACTCACCCATTAACGTTCGATTTCGGTTCTGGAAACAAATATTTTCGATCATCTCTTTTTCGTATCACGCGAAATAACTTCTTTCCAGGTGTATTTTCGCCCATCATCGATTGGATTTTTGGATTCAGCGGGTTAAAATACACCTAGAAACTCACCCATTAAAGTTCGATTTCGGTTCTGGGAAAAAATATTTTCGCTCATCTCTTTTTCGTACCACGCGAAATAACTTCTTTCCAGGTGTATTTTCGCCTATCATCGGTTGGATTTTTGGATTCAGCGGGTCAAAATACACCTAGAAACTCACCCATTAAAGTTCGATTTCGGTTCTGTAAAAAAATATTTTCGATCATCTCTTTTTCGTACCATGCGAAATAACTTCTTTCCAGGTGTATTTTCGTTCATCAAACGTTGGATTTTTGGATTCAGTGGGTCAAAATACACATATAAACTCACCCATTAAAGTTAGATTTCGGTTCTGGAAGAAAATATTTTCGATCATCTCTTTTTCGTACCATGCGAAATAACTTCTTTCCAAGCATATTTTTGGACATCAAAGGCTGGATTTTCGGATTTAGCGGGTCAAAATACACCTAGAAACTCACCCATTAAAGTTCGATTTCGGTTCTGGAAGAAAATATTTTCGATCATCTCTTTTTCGTACCATGCGAAATAACTTCTTTCCAGGTGTATTTTCGTTCATCAAACGTTGGATTTTTGGATTCAGTGGGTCAAAATACACATAGAAACTCACCCATTAAAGTTAGATTTCGGTTCTGGAAGAAAATATTTTCGATCATCTCTTTTTCGTACCACGCGAAATAACTTCTTTCCAGGTGTATTTTTGAACATCAAAGGCTGGATTTTCGGATTTAGCGGGTCAAAATACACCTAGAAACTCACCCATTAAAGTTCGATTTCGGTTCTGGAAGAAAATATTTTCGATCATCTCTTTTTCGTACCATGCGAAATAACTTCTTTCCAAGCATATTTTTGAACATCAAAGGCTGGATTTTCGGATTTAGCGGGTCAAAATACACCTAGAAACTCACCCATTAAAGTTCGATTTCGGTTCTGGAAAAAAATATTTTCGATCATCTCTTTTTCGTACCACGCGAAATAACTTCTTTCCAGGTGTATTTTCGCCTATCATCGGTTGGATTTTTGCATTCAGCGGGTCAAAATACACCTAGAAACTCACCCATTAAAGTTCGATTTCGGTTCTGGGAAAAAATATTTTCGATCATCTCTTTTTCGTACCATGCGAAATAACTTCTTTCCAGGTGTATTTTCGTTTATCAACGGTTGGATTTTCGTATTCAGCGGGACGAAATACAACTAGAAACTCACCCATTAAAGTTCGTTTTCGGTTCTGGAAAAAAATATTTTCGATCATCTCTTTTTCGTACCATGCGAAATAACTTCTTTCCAGGTGTATTTTCACCCATCACCGGTTGGATTTCCGAATTCAGCGGGTCGAAATACACCTAGGAACTCACCCACTAAAGTTCGATTTCGGTTCTGGAAAAAAATATTTTCGATCATCTCTTTTTCGTACCACGCGAAATAACTTCTTTCCAGGTGTATTTTCGCCTATCATCGGTTGGATTTTTGGATTCAGCGGGTCAAAATACACCTAGAAACTCACCCATTAAAGTTCGATTTCGGTTCTGGAAAAAAATATTTTCGATCATCTCTTTTTCGTACCATGCGAAATAACTTCGTTCCAGGTGTATTTTTGTTCATCAATCGTTGGATTTTTGGATTCAGTGGGTCAAAATACACATAGCAACTCACCCATTAAAGTTACATTTCGGTTCTGGAAGAAGATATTTTCGATCATCTCTTTTTCGTACCATGCGAAATAACTTCTTTCCAAGCATATTTTTGAACATCAAAGATTGGATTTTCGGATTCAGCGGGTCAAAATACACCTAGAATCTCACCCATTAAATTTCGATTTCGGTTCTGGGAAAAAATATTTTCGATCATCTCTTCTTCGTACCACGCGAAATAACTTCTTTCCAGGTGTATCTTCGCCTATCATCGGTTGGATTTTTGGATTCAGCGGGTCAAAATACACCTAGAAACTCACCCATTGAAGTTCGATTTCGGTTCTGTAAAAAAATATTTTCGATCATCTCTTTTTCGTACCATGCGAAATAACTTCTTTCCAGGTGTATTTTCGTTCATCAAACGTTGGATTTTTGGATTCAGTGGGTCAAAATACACATAGTAACTCACCCATTAAAGTTAGATTTTGGTTCTGGAAGAAAATATTTTCGATCATCTCTTTTTCGTACCATGTGGAAGAACTTCTTTCCAAGCATATTTTTGGACATCATAGGTTGGATTTTTGGATTCAGCGGGTAACAATAAACCTAGAAACTCACCCATTGAAGTTCGAATTCAGTTCTGGAAAAAAATATTTTCGATCATCTCTTTTTCGTACCATGCGAAATAACTTCTTTCCAGGTGTATTTTCGCCCATCAACGGTTGGATTTTCGGATTCAGCGGGTCGAAATACACCTAGAAACTCACCCATTAACGTTCGATTTCGGTTCTGGAAACAAATATTTTCGATCATCTCTTTTTCGTATCACGCGAAATAACTTCTTTCCAGGTGTATTTTCGCCCATCATCGATTGGATTTTTGGATTCAGCGGGTTAAAATACACCTAGAAACTCACCCATTAAAGTTCGATTTCGGTTCTGGGAAAAAATATTTTCGCTCATCTCTTTTTCGTACCACGCGAAATAACTTCTTTCCAGGTGTATTTTCGCCTATCATCGGTTGGATTTTTGGATTCAGCGGGTCAAAATACACCTAGAAACTCACCCATTAAAGTTCGATTTCGGTTCTGTAAAAAAATATTTTCGATCATCTCTTTTTCGTACCATGCGAAATAACTTCTTTCCAGGTGTATTTTCGTTCATCAAACGTTGGATTTTTGGATTCAGTGGGTCAAAATACACATATAAACTCACCCATTAAAGTTAGATTTCGGTTCTGGAAGAAAATATTTTCGATCATCTCTTTTTCGTACCATGCGAAATAACTTCTTTCCAAGCATATTTTTGGACATCAAAGGCTGGATTTTCGGATTTAGCGGGTCAAAATACACCTAGAAACTCACCCATTAAAGTTCGATTTCGGTTCTGGAAGAAAATATTTTCGATCATCTCTTTTTCGTACCATGCGAAATAACTTCTTTCCAGGTGTATTTTCGTTCATCAAACGTTGGATTTTTGGATTCAGTGGGTCAAAATACACATAGAAACTCACCCATTAAAGTTAGATTTCGGTTCTGGAAGAAAATATTTTCGATCATCTCTTTTTCGTACCACGCGAAATAACTTCTTTCCAGGTGTATTTTCGTTTATCTTTGGTTGGATTTTTGGATTCAGCGGGTCAAAATACACCTAGAATCTCACCCATTAAATTTCGATTTCGGTTCTGGGAAAAAATATTTTCGATCATCTCTTTTTCGTACCCCGCGAAATAACTTCTTTCCAGGTGTATCTTCGCCTATCATCGGTTGGATTTTTGGATTCAGCGGGTCAAAATACACCTAGAAACTCACCCATTGAAGTTCGATTTCGGTTCTGTAAAAAAATATTTTCGATCATCTCTTTTTCGTACCATGCGAAATAACTTCTTTCCAGGTGTATTTTCGTTTATCAAACGTTGGATTTTTGGATTCAGTGGGTCGAAATACACATAGTAACTCACCCATTAAAGTTAGATTTTGGTTCTGGAAGAAAATATTTTCGATCATCTCTTTTTCGTACCATGCAAAATAACTTCTTTCCATGCATATTTTTGGACATCGACGGTTGGATTTTCGGATTTAGCGGGTCAAAATACACCTAGAAACTCACCCATTAAAGTTCGATTCCGGTTCTGGAAAAAAATATTTTCGATCATCTCTTTGTCGTACCACGCGAAATAACTTCTTTCCAGGTGTATTTTCGCCGATCATCGGTTGGATTTTTGGATTCAGCGGGTCAAAATACACCTAGAATCTCACCCATCAAAGTTCGATTTCGGTTCTGGAAAAAATTTCTTCTCGATCATCTCTTTTTCGTACCATGCGAAATAACTTCTTTCCAGTTGTATTTTCGAATATCAACGGTTGGATTTTCGTATTCAGCGGGTCGAAATACACCTAGAAACTCACCCATTAAAGTTCGATTTCGGTTCTGGAAAAAAATATTTTCGATCATCTCTTTTTCGTACTATGCGAAATATCTCCGTTCCAGGTGTATTTTCGCCTATCAACGGTTTGATTTTCGGATTCAGCGGGTCGAAATACACCTAGAAACTCACCCATTAAAGTTCGATTTCGGTTCTGGAAAAAAATATTTTCGATCATCTCTTTTTCGTACCATGCGAAATAACTTCTTTCCAAGCATATTTTTGGACATCAAAGATCGGATTTTCGGATTCAGCGGGTCAAAATACACCTAGAAACTCACCCATTACAGTTCGATTCCGGTTCTGGAAAAAAATATTTTCGATCATCTCTTTTTCGTACCATGTGGAAGAACTTCTTTCCAAGCATATTTTTGGACATCATAGGTTGGATTTTTGGATTCAGCGGGTAAAAATAAACCTAGGAACTCACCCATTGAAGTTCGAATTCAGTTCTGGAAAAAAATATTTTCGATCATCTCTTTTTCGTACCATGCGAAATAACTTCTTTCCAGGTGTATTTTCGCCCATCAACGGTTGGATTTTCGGATTCAGCGGGTCGAAATACACCTAGAAACTCACCCATTAACGTTCGATTTCGGTTCTGGAAAAAAATATTTTCGATCATCTCTTTTTCGTACTATGCGAAATATCTCCGTTCCAGGTGTATTTTCGCCTATCAACGGTTTGATTTCCGGATTCAGCGTGTCGAAATACACCTAGAAACTCACCCATTAAAGTTCGATTTCGGTTCTGGAAAAAAATATTTCCGATCATCTCTTTTTCGTACCATGCGAAATAACTTCTTTCCAAGCATATGTTTGGACATCAAAGGTCGGATTTTCGGATTTAGCGGGTCAAAATACACCTAGAAACTCACCCATTAAAGTTCGATTTCGGTTCTGGAAAAAAATATTTTCGATCATCTCTTTTTCGTACCACGCGAAATAACTTCTTTCCAGGTGTATTTTCGTTTATCTTTGGTTGGATTTTTGGATTCAGCGGGTCAAAATACACCTAGAATCTCACCCATTAAATTTCGATTTCGGTTCTGGGAAAAAATATTTTCGATCATCTCTTTTTCGTACCACGCGAAATAACTTCTTTCCAGGTGTATCTTCGCCTATCATCGGTTGGATTTTTGGATTCAGCGGGTCAAAATACACCTAGAAACTCACCCATTGAAGTTCGATTTCGGTTCTGTAAAAAAATATTTTCGATCATCTCTTTTTCGTACCATGCGAAATAACTTCTTTCCAGGTGTATTTTCGTTTATCAAACGTTGGATTTTTGGATTCAGTGGGTCAAAATACACATAGTAACTCACCCATTAAAGTTAGATTTTGGTTCTGGAAGAAAATATTTTCGATCATCTCTTTTTCGTACCATGTGGAAGAAGTTCTTTCCAAGCATATTTTTGGACATCATAGGTTGGATTTTTGGATTCAGCGGGTAAAAATAAACCTAGAAACTCACCCATTGAAGTTCGAATTCAGTTCTGGAAAAAAATATTTTCGATCATCTCTTTTTCGTACCATGCGAAATAACTTCTTTCCAGGTGTATTTTCGCCCATCAACGGTTGGATTTTCGGATTCAGCGGGTCGAAATACACCTAGAAACTCACCCATTAACGTTCGATTTCGGTTCTGGAAACAAATATTTTCGATCATCTCTTTTTCGTACCACGCGAAATAACTTCTTTCCAGGTGTATTTTCGCCCATCATCGATTGGATTTTTGGATTCAGCGGGTTAAAATACACCTAGAAACTCACCCATTAAAGTTCGATTTCGGTTCTGTAAAAAAATATTTTCGATCATCTCTTTTTCGTACCATGCGAAATAACTTCTTTCCAGGTGTATTTTCGTTCATCAAACGTTGGATTTTTGGATTCAGTGGGTCAAAATACACATAGAAACTCACCCATTAAAGTTAGATTTCGGTTCTGGAAGAAAATATTTTCGATCATCTCTTTTTCGTACCATGCGAAATAACTTCTTTCCAAGCATATTTTTGAACATCAAAGGCTGGATTTTCGGATTTAGCGGGTCAAAATACACCTAGAAACTCACCCATTAAAGTTCGATTTCGGTTCTGGAAAAAAATATTTTCGATCATCTCTTTTTCGTACCACGCGAAATAACTTCTTTCCAGGTGTATTTTCGCCTATCATCGGTTGGATTTTTGCATTCAGCGGGTCAAAATACACCTAGAAACTCACCCATTAAAGTTCGATTTCGGTTCTGGGAAAAAATATTTTCGATCATCTCTTTTTCGTACCATGCGAAATAACTTCTTTCCAGGTGTATTTTCGTTTATCAACGGTTGGATTTTCGTATTCAGCGGGACGAAATACAACTAGAAACTCACCCATTAAAGTTCGTTTTCGGTTCTGGAAAAAAATATTTTCGATCATCTCTTTTTCGTACCATGCGAAATAACTTCTTTCCAGGTGTATTTTCACCCATCACCGGTTGGATTTTCGGATTCAGCGGGTCGAAATACACCTAGGAACTCACCCACTAAAGTTCGATTTCGGTTCTGGAAAAAAATATTTTCGATCATCTCTTTTTCGTACCACGCGAAATAACTTCTTTCCAGGTGTATTTTCGCCTATCATCGGTTGGATTTTTGGATTCAGCGGGTCAAAATACACCTAGAAACTCACCCATTAAAGTTCGATTTCGGTTCTGGAAAAAAATATTTTCGATCATCTCTTTTTCGTACCATGCGAAATAACTTCGTTCCAGGTGTATTTTTGTTCATCAATCGTTGGATTTTTGGATTCAGCGGGTCAAAATACACATAGCAACTCACCCATTAAAGTTACATTTCGGTTCTGGAAGAAGATATTTTCGATCATCTCTTTTTCGTACCATGCGAAATAACTTCTTTCCAAGCATATTTTTGAACATCAAAGATTGGATTTTCGGATTCAGCGGGTCAAAATACACCTAGAATCTCACCCATTAAATTTCGATTTCGGTTCTGGGAAAAAATATTTTCGATCATCTCTTTTTCGTACCACGCGAAATAACTTCTTTCCAGGTGTATCTTCGCCTATCATCGGTTGGATTTTTGGATTCAGCGGGTCAAAATACACCTAGAAACTCACCCATTGAAGTTCGATTTCGGTTCTGTAAAAAAATATTTTCGATCATCTCTTTTTCGTACCATGCGGAATAACTTCTTTCCAGGTGTATTTTCGTTCATCAAACGTTGGATTTTTGGATTCAGTGGGTCAAAATACACATAGTAACTCACCCATTAAAGTTAGATTTTGGTTCTGGAAGAAAATATTTTCGATCATCTCTTTTTCGTACCATGTGGAAGAACTTCTTTCCAAGCATATTTTTGGACATCATAGGTTGGATTTTTGGATTCAGCGGGTAACAATAAACCTAGAAACTCACCCATTGAAGTTCGAATTCAGTTCTGGAGAAAAATATTTTCGATCATCTCTTTTTCGTACCATGCGAAATAACTTCTTTCCAGGTGTATTTTCGCCCATCAACGGTTGGATTTTCGGATTCAGCGGGTCGAAATACACCTAGAAACTCACCCATTAACGTTCGATTTCGGTTCTGGAAACAAATATTTTCGATCATCTCTTTTTCGTATCACGCGAAATAACTTCTTTCCAGGTGTATTTTCGCCCATCATCGATTGGATTTTTGGATTCAGCGGGTTAAAATACACCTAGAAACTCACCCATTAAAGTTCGATTTCGGTTCTGGGAAAAAATATTTTCGCTCATCTCTTTTTCGTACCACGCGAAATAACTTCTTTCCAGGTGTATTTTCGCCTATCATCGGTTGGATTTTTGGATTCAGCGGGTCAAAATACACCTAGAAACTCACCCATTAAAGTTCGATTTCGGTTCTGTAAAAAAATATTTTCGATCATCTCTTTTTCGTACCATGCGAAATAACTTCTTTCCAGGTGTATTTTCGTTCATCAAACGTTGGATTTTTGGATTCAGTGGGTCAAAATACACATAGAAACTCACCCATTAAAGTTAGATTTCGGTTCTGGAAGAAAATATTTTCGATCATCTCTTTTTCGTACCATGCGAAATAACTTCTTTCCAAGCATATTTTTGGACATCAAAGGCTGGATTTTCGGATTTAGCGGGTCAAAATACACCTAGAAACTCACCCATTAAAGTTCGATTTCGGTTCTGGAAAAAAATATTTTCGATCATCTCTTTTTCGTACCACGCGAAATAACTTCTTTCCAGGTGTATTTTCGCCTATCATCGGTTGGATTTTTGCATTCAGCGGGTCAAAATACACCTAGAAACTCACCCATTAAAGTTCGATTTCGGTTCTGGGAAAAAATATTTTCGATCATCTCTTTTTCGTACCATGCGAAATAACTTCTTTCCAGGTGTATTTTCGTTTATCAACGGTTGGATTTTCGTATTCAGCGGGACGAAATACAACTAGAAACTCACCCATTAAAGTTCGTTTTCGGTTCTGGAAAAAAATATTTTCGATCATCTCTTTTTCGTACCATGCGAAATAACTTCTTTCCAGGTGTATTTTCACCCATCACCGGTTGGATTTTCGGATTCAGCGGGTCGAAATACACCTAGAAACTCACCCACTAAAGTTCGATTTCGGTTCTGGAAAAAAATATTTTCGATCATCTCTTTTTCGTACCACGCGAAATAACTTCTTTCCAGGTGTATTTTCGCCTATCATCGGTTGGATTTTTGGATTCAGCGGGTCAAAATACACCTAGAAACTCACCCATTAAAGTTCGATTTCGGTTCTGGAAAAAAATATTTTCGATCATCTCTTTTTCGTACCATGCGAAATAACTTCGTTCCAGGTGTATTTTCGTTCATCAATCGTTGGATTTTTGGATTCAGTGGGTCAAAATACACATAGCAACTCACCCATTAAAGTTACATTTCGGTTCTGGAAGAAGATATTTTCGATCATCTCTTTTTCGTACCATGCGAAATAACTTCTTTCCAAGCATATTTTTGAACATCAAAGATTGGATTTTCGGATTCAGCGGGTCAAAATACACCTAGAATCTCACCCATTAAATTTCGATTTCGGTTCTGGGAAAAAATATTTTCGATCATCTCTTTTTCGTACCACGCGAAATAACTTCTTTCCAGGTGTATCTTCGCCTATCATCGGTTGGATTTTTGGATTCAGCGGGTCAAAATACACCTAGAAACTCACCCATTGAAGTTCGATTTCGGTTCTGTAAAAAAATATTTTCGATCATCTCTTTTTCGTACCATGCGAAATAACTTCTTTCCAGGTGTATTTTCGTTTATCAAACGTTGGATTTTTGGATTCAGTGGGTCAAAATACACATAGTAACTCACCCATTAAAGTTAGATTTTGGTTCTGGAAGAAAATATTTTCGATCATCTCTTTTTCGTACCATGTGGAAGAACTTCTTTCCAAGCATATTTTTGGACATCATAGGTTGGATTTTTGGATTCAGCGGGTAGAAATAAACCTAGAAACTCACCCATTGAAGTTCGAATTCAGTTCTGGAAAAAAATATTTTCGATCATCTCTTTTTCGTACCATGCGAAATAACTTCTTTCCAGGTGTATTTTCGCCCATCAACGGTTGGATTTTCGGATTCAGCGGGTCGAAATACACCTAGAAACTCACCCATTAACGTTCGATTTCGGTTCTGGAAACAAATATTTTCGATCATCTCTTTTTCGTACCACGCGAAATAACTTCTTTCCAGGTGTATTTTCGCCCATCATCGATTGGATTTTTGGATTCAGCGGGTTAAAATACACCTAGAAACTCACCCATTAAAGTTCGATTTCGGTTCTGGGAAAAAATATTTTCGCTCATCTCTTTTTCGTACCACGCGAAATAACTTCTTTCCAGGTGTATTTTCGCCTATCATCGGTTGGATTTTTGGATTCAGCGGGTCAAAATACACCTAGAAACTCACCCATTAAAGTTCGATTTCGGTTCTGTAAAAAAATATTTTCGATCATCTCTTTTTCGTACCATGCGAAATAACTTCTTTCCAGGTGTATTTTCGTTCATCAAACGTTGGATTTTTGGATTCAGTGGGTCAAAATACACATAGAAACTCACCCATTAAAGTTAGATTTCGGTTCTGGAAGAAAATATTTTCGATCATCTCTTTTTCGTACCATGCGGAATAACTTCTTTCCAAGCATATTTTTGGACATCAAAGGCTGGATTTTCGGATTTAGCGGGTCAAAATACACCTAGAAACTCACCCATTAAAGTTCGATTTCGGTTCTGGAAAAAAATATTTTCGATCATCTCTTTTTCGTACCACGCGAAATAACTTCTTTCCAGGTGTATTTTCGCCTATCATCGGTTGGATTTTTGCATTCAGCGGGTCAAAATACACCTAGAAACTCACCCATTAAAGTTCGATTTCGGTTCTGGGAAAAAATATTTTCGATCATCTCTTTTTCGTACCATGCGAAATAACTTCTTTCCAGGTGTATTTTCGTTTATCAACGGTTGGATTTTCGTATTCAGCGGGACGAAATACAACTAGAAACTCACCCATTAAAGTTCGTTTTCGGTTCTGGTAAAAAATATTTTCGATCATCTCTTTTTCGTACCATGCGAAATAACTTCTTTCCAGGTGTATTTTCACCCATCACCGGTTGGATTTTCGGATTCAGCGGGTCGAAATACACCTAGAAACTCACCCACTAAAGTTCGATTTCGGTTCTGGAAAAAAATATTTTCGATCATCTCTTTTTCGTACCACGCGAAATAACTTCTTTCCAGGTGTATTTTCGCCTATCATCGGTTGGATTTTTGGATTCAGCGGGTCAAAATACACCTAGAAACTCACCCATTAAAGTTCGATTTCGGTTCTGGAAAAAAATATTTTCGATCATCTCTTTTTCGTACCATGCGAAATAACTTCGTTCCAGGTGTATTTTCGTTCATCAATCGTTGGATTTTTGGATTCAGTGGGTCAAAATACACATAGCAACTCACCCATTAAAGTTACATTTCGGTTCTGGAAGAAGATATTTTCGATCATCTCTTTTTCGTACCATGCGAAATAACTTCTTTCCAAGCATATTTTTGAACATCAAAGATTGGATTTTCGGATTCAGCGGGTCAAAATACACCTAGAAACTCACCCATTAGAGTTCGATTACGGTTGTGGAACAAAATATTTTCGATCATCTCTTTTTCGTACCATGCGAAATAACTTCTTCTCAAGCATATTTGTAGACATCAAAGGCTGGATTTTCGGATTCAGCGGGTCAAAATACACCTAGAAACTCACCCATTGAAGTTCGATTTCGGTTCTGGAAAAAAATATTTTCGATCATCTCTTTTTCGTACCATGCGAAATGACTTCTTTCCAAGCATTGTTTTGGACATCATAGGTTGGATTTTTGGATTCAGCGGGTCAAAATAAACCTAGAAACTCACCCATTAAAGTTAGATTTCGGTTCTGGAAGAAAATATTTTCGATCATCTCTTTTTCGTACCATGCGAAATAACTTCTTTCCAAGCATATTTTTGGACATCAAAGGTTGGATTTTCGGATTTAGCGGGTCAAAATACACCTAGAAACTCACCCATCAAAGTTCGATTTCGGTTCTGGAAAAAATATTTTCGATCATCTCTTTTTCGTACCACGCGAAATAACTTCTTTCCAGGTGTATTTTCGCCTATCATCGGCTGGATTTTTGGATTCAGCGGGTCAAAATACACCTAGAATCTCACCCATTAAAGTTCGATTTCGGTTATGGAAAAAAATATTTTCCATCATCTCTTTTTCGTACCACGCGAAATAACTTCTTTCCAGGTGTATTTTCGCCTATCATCGGTTGGATTTTTGGATTCAGCGGGTCAAAATACACATAGAAACTCACCCATTAAAGTTAGATTTCGGTTCTGGAAGAAAATATTTTCGATCATCTCTTTTTCGTACCATGCGAAATAACTTCTTTCCAAGCATATTTTTGGACATCAAAGGTTGGATTTTCGGATTTAGCGGGTCAAAGTACACCTAGAAACTCACCCATCAAAGTTCGATTTCGGTTCTGGATAAAAATATTTTCGATCATCTCTTTTTCGTACCACGCGAAATAACTTCTTTCCAGGTGTATTTTCGCCGATCATCGGTTGGATTTTTGGATTCAGCCGGTCAAAATACACCTAGAATCTCACCCATCAAAGTTCGATTTCGGTTCTGGAAAAAAATATTCTCGATCATCTCTTTTTCGTACCATGCGAAATAACTTCTTTCCAGTTGTATTTTCGAACATCAACGGTTGGATTTTCGTATTCAGCGGGTCGAAATACACCTAGAAACTCACCCATTAAAGTTCGATTTCGGTTCTGGAAAAAAATATTTTCGCTCATCTCTTTTTCGTACCACGCGAAATAACTTCGTTCCAGGTGTATTTTCGCCTATCATCGGTTGGATTTTTGGATTCAGCGGGTCAAAATACACCTAGAAACTCACCCATTAAAGTTCGATTTCGGTTCTGTAAAAAAATATTTTCGATCATCTCTTTTTCGTACCATGCGGAATAACTTCTTTCCAAGCATATTTTTGGACATCAAAGGTTGGATTTTCGGATTGAGCGGGTCAAAATACACCTAGAAACTCACCCATTAAAGTTCGATTCCGGTTCTGGAAAAAAATATTTTCGATCATCTCTTTTTCGTACCATGCGAAATAACTTCTTTCCAAGCATATTTTTGGACATCAAAGATTGGATTTTCGGATTCAGCGGGTCAAAATACACCTAGAAACTCACCCATTGAAGTTCGATTTCGGTTCTGGAAAAAAATATTTTCGATCATCTCTTTTTCGTACCATGCGAAATAACTTCTTTCCAAGCATATTTTCGGACATCAAAGGTTGGATTTTCGGATTTAGCGGGTCAAAATACACCTAGAAACTCACCCATTAAAGTTCGATTCCGGTTCTGGAAAAAAATATTTTCGATCATCTCTTTTTCGTACCATGCGAAATCACTTCTTTCCAAGCATATTTGTGGACATCATAGATTGGATTTTCGGATTCAGCGGGTCAAAATACACCTAGAAACTCACCCATTACAGTTCGATTTCGGTTCTGGAAAAAAATATTTTCGATCATCTCTTTTTCGTACCATGTGAAAGAACTTCTTTCCAAGCATATTTTTGGACATCATAGGTTGGATTTTTGGATTCAGCGGGTAAAAATAAACCTAGTAACTCACCCATTGAAGTTCGATTTCGGTTCTGGAAAAAAATATTTTCGATCATCTCTTTTTCGTACCACGCGAAATAACTTCTTTCCAGGTGTATTTTCGCCCATCATCGGCTGGATTGTTTGATTCAGCGGGTCAAAATACACCTAGAATCTCACCCATTAAAGTTCGATTTCGGTTCTGGAACAAAATATTTTCCATCATCTCTTTTTCGTACCATGCAAAATATCTTCTTTCCAGGTGTATTTCCGCCTATCAACGGTTGGATTTTCGGATTCAGCGGGTCGAAATACACCTAGAAACTCACCCATTAAAGTTCGATTTCGGTTCTGGAAAAAAATATTTTCGATCATCTCTTTTTCGTACCATGCGAAATAACTTCTTTCCAAGCATATTTTTGGACATCAAAGATTGGATTTTCGGATTCAGCGGGTCAAAATACACCTAGAAACTCACCCATTACAGTTCGATTTCGGTGCTGGAAAAAAATATTTTCGATCATCTGTTTTTTGTACCATGCGAAATAACTTCGTTCCAAGCATATTTTTGGACATCATAGGTTGGATTTTTGGATTCAGCGGGTCAAAATAAACCTAGAAACTCACCCATTAAAGTTTGATTTCGGTTCTGGAAAAAAATATTCTCGATCATCTCTTTTTCGTACAATGCGAAATAACTTCTTTCCAGGTGAATTTTCGCCTATCATCGGTTGAATTTTTGGATTCAGCGGGTCAAAATACACCTAGAAACTCACCCATTAAAGTTCGATTTCGGATCTGGGAAAAAATATTTTCGATCATCTCTTTTTCGTACCATGCGAAATAACTTCTTTCCAGGTGTATTTTCGTTTATCAACGGTTGGATTTCCGTATTCAGCGGGTCGAAATACACCTAGAAACTCACCCATGAAAGTTCGATTTCGGTTCTGGAAAAAAATATTTTCGATCATCTGTTTTTCGTACTATGCGAAATATCTTCTTTCCAGGTGTATTTTCGCCTATCAACGGTTGGATTTTCGGATTCAGCGGGTCGAAATACACCTAGAAATTCACCCATTAAAGTTCGATTTCAGTTCTGGAAAAAAATATTTTCG
Source organism: Phymatocera aterrima (assembly GCA_963170745.1). NCBI lineage: Eukaryota > Metazoa > Arthropoda > Insecta > Hymenoptera > Tenthredinidae > Phymatocera > Phymatocera aterrima. The sequence goes on from OY720660.1 coordinate 2,616,009, forward strand.
ATCATCTCTTTTTCGTACCATGCGAAATAACTACTTTCCAAGCATATTTTTGGACATCAAAGGTTGGATTTTCGGATTTAGCGGGTCAAAATACACCTAGAAACTCACCCATTGAAGTTCGATTTCGGTTCTGGAAAAAAATATTTTCGATCATCTCTTTTTCGTACCATGCGAAATAACTTCTTTCCAAGAATATTTTTGGACATCAAAGGTTGGATTTTCGGATTTAGCGGGTCAAAATACACCTAGAAACTCACCCATTAAAGTTCGATTCCGGTTCTGGAAAAAAATATTTTCGATCATCTCTTTTTCGTACCATGCGAAATAACTTCTTTCCAAGCATATTTTTGGACATCAAAGATTGGATTTTCGGATTCAGCGAGTCAAAATACACCTAGAAACTCACCCATTGAAGTTCGATTTCGGTTCTGGAAAAAAATATTTTCGATCATCTCTTTTTCGTACCATGCGAAATAACTTCGTTCCAAGCATATTTTTGGACATCAAAGGTTGGATTTTCGGATTTAGCGGGTCAAAATACACCTAGAAACTCACCCATTAAAGTTCGATTCCGGTTCTGGAAAAAAATATTTTCGATCATCTCTTTTTCGTACCATGCGAAATAACTTCTTTCCAAGCATATTTGTGGACATCAAAGATTGGATTTTCGGATTCAGCGGGTCAAAATACACCTAGAAACTCACCCATTACAGTTCGATTTCGGTTCTGGAAAAAAATATTTTCGATCATCTCTTTTTCGTACCATGTGAAAGAACTTCTTTCCAAGCATATTTTTGGACATCATAGGTTGGATTTTTGGATTCAGCGGGTAAAAATAAACCTAGTAACTCACCCATTGAAGTTCGATTTCGGTTCTGGAAAAAAATATTTTCGATCATCTCTTTTTCGTACCATGCGAAATAACTTCTTTCCAAGCATATGTTTGGACATCAAAGGTTGGATTTTCGGATTTAGCGGGTCAAAATACACCTAGAAACTCACCCATTAAAGTTCGATTTCGGTTCTGGAAAAAAATATTTTCGATCATCTCTTTTTCGTACCACGCGAAATAACTTCTTTCCAGGTGTATTTTCGTTTATCTTTGGTTGGATTTTTGGATTCAGCGGGTCAAGATACACCTAGAATCTCACCCATTAAATTTCGATTTCGGTTCTGGGAAAAAATATTTTCGATCATCTCTTTTTCGTACCACGCGAAATAACTTCTTTCCAGGTGTATCTTCGCCTATCATCGGTTGGATTTTTGGATTCAGCGGGTCAAAATACACCTAGAAACTCACCCATTGAAGTTCGATTTCGGTTCTGTAAAAAAATATTTTCGATCATCTCTTTTTCGTACCATGCGAAATAACTTCTTTCCAGGTGTATTTTCGTTTATCAAACGTCGGATTTTTGGATTCAGTGGGTCAAAATACACATAGTAACTCACCCATTAAAGTTAGATTTTGGTTCTGGACGAAAATATTTTCGATCATCTCTTTTTCGTACCATGCAAAATAACTTCTTTCCATGCATATTTTTGGACATCGACGGTTGGATTTTCGGATTTAGCGGGTCAAAATACACCTAGAAACTCACCCATTAAAGTTCGATTTCGGTTCTGGAAAAAAATATTTTCGATCATCTCTTTGTCGTACCACGCGAAATAACTTCTTTCCAGGTGTATTTTCGCCGATCATCGGTTGGATTTTTGGATTCAGCGGGTCAAAATACACCTAGAATCTCACCCATCAAAGTTCGATTTCGGTTCTGGAAAAAATTTCTTCTCGATCATCTGTTTTTCGTACCATGCGAAATAACTTCTTTCCAGTTGTATTTTCGAATATCAACGGTTGGATTTTTGTATTCAGCGGGTCGAAATACACCTAGAAACTCACCCATTAAAGTTCGATTTCGGTTCTGGAAAAAAATATTTTCGATCATCTCTTTTTCGTACTATGCGAAATATCTCCGTTTCAGGTGTATTTTCGCCTATCAACGGTTTGATTTTCGGATTCAGCGGGTCGAAATACACCTAGAAACTCACCCATTAAAGTTCGATTTCGGTTCTGGAAAAAAATATTTTCGATCATCTCTTTTTCGTACCATGCGAAATAACTTCTTTCCAAGCATATTTTTGGACATCAAAGATCGGATTTTCGGATTCAGCGGGTCAAAATACACCTAGAAACTCACCCATTACAGTTCGATTCCGGTTCTGGAAAAAAATATTTTCGATCATCTCTTTTTCGTACCATGTGGAAGAACTTCTTTCCAAGCATATTTTTGGACATCATAGGTTGGATTTTTGGATTCAGCGGGTAAAAATAAACCTAGAAACTCACCCATTGAAGTTCGAATTCAGTTCTGGAAAAAAATATTTTCGATCATCTCTTTTTCGTACCATGCGAAATAACTTCTTTCCAGGTGTATTTTCGCCCATCAACGGTTGGATTTTCGGATTCAGCGGGTCGAAATACACCTAGAAACTCACCCATTAACGTTCGATTTCGGTTCTGGAAAAAAATATTTTCGATCATCTCTTTTTCGTACCACGCGAAATAACTTCTTTCCAGGTGTATTTTCGCCCATCATCGATTGGATTTTTGGATTCAGCGGGTTAAAATACACCTAGAAACTCACCCATTAAAGTTCGATTTCGGTTCTGGGAAAAAATATTTTCGCTCATCTCTTTTTCGTACCACGCGAAATAACTTCTTTCCAGGTGTATTTTCGCCTATCATCGGTTGGATTTTTGGATTCAGCGGGTCAAAATACACCTAGAAACTCACCCATTAAAGTTCGATTTCGGTTCTGTGAAAAAATATTTTCGATCATCTCTTTTTCGTACCATGCGAAATAACTTCTTTCCAGGTGTATTTTCGTTCATCAAACGTTGGATTTTTGGATTCAGTGGGTCAAAATACACATAGAAACTCACCCATTGAAGTTAGATTTCGGTTCTGGAAGAAAATATTTTCGATCATCTCTTTTTCGTACCATGCGAAATAACTTCTTTCCAAGCATATTTTTGGACATCAAAGGCTGGATTTTCGGATTTAGCGGGTCAAAATACACCTAGAAACTCACCCATTAAAGTTCGATTTCGGTTCTGGAAAAAAATATTTTCGATCATCTCTTTTTCGTACCACGCGAAATAACTTCTTTCCAGGTGTATTTTCGCCTATCATCGGTTGGATTTTTGCATTCAGCGGGTCAAAATACACCTAGAAACTCACCCATTAAAGTTCGATTTCGGTTCTGGAAAAAAATATTTTCGATCATCTCTTTTTCGTACCATGCGAAATAACTTCTTTCCAGGTGTATTTTCGTTTATCAACGGTTGGATTTTCGTATTCAGCGGGTCGAAATACAACTAGAAACTCACCCATTAAAGTTCGTTTTCGGTTCTGGAAAAAAATATTTTCGATCATCTCTTTTTCGTACCATGCGAAATAACTTCTTTCCAGGTGTATTTTCGCCCATCACCGGTTGGATTTTCGGATTCAGCGGGTCGAAATACACCTAGAAACTCACCCACTAAAGTTCGATTTCGGTTCTGGAGAAAAATATTTTCGATCATCTCTTTTTCGTACCACGCGAAATAACTTCTTTCCAGGTGTATTTTCGCCTATCATCGGTTGGATTTTTGGATTCAGCGGGTCAAAATACACCTAGAAACTCACCCATTAAAGTTCGATTTCGGTTCTGGAAAAAAATATTTTCGATCATCTCTTTTTCGTACCATGCGAAATAACTTCGTTCCAGGTGTATTTTCGTTCATCAATCGTTGGATTTTTGGATTCAGTGGGTCAAAATACACATAGCAACTCACCCATTAAAGTTACATTTCGGTTCTGGAAGAAGATATTTTCGATCATCTCTTTTTCGTACCATGCGAAATAACTTCTTTCCAAGCATATTTTTGAACATCAAAGATTGGATTTTCGGATTCAGCGGGTCAAAATACACCTAGAAACTCACCCATTAGAGTTCGATTACGGTTGTGGAACAAAATATTTTCGATCATCTCTTTTTCGTACCATGCGAAATAACTTCTTCCCATGCATATTTGTAGACATCAAAGGCTGGATTTTCGGATTCAGCGGGTCAAAATACACCTAGAAACTCACCCATTGAAGTTCGATTTCGGTTCTGGAAAAAAATATTTTCGATCATCTCTTTTTCGTACCATGCGAAATGACTTCTTTCCAAGCATTGTTTTGGACATCATAGGTTGGATTTTTGGATTCAGCGGGTCAAAATAAACCTAGAAACTCACCCATTAAAGTTAGATTTCGGTTCTGGAAGAAAATATTTTCGATCATCTCTTTTTCGTACCATGCGAAATAACTTCTTTCCAAGCATATTTTTGGACATCGAAGGTTGGATTTTCGGATTTAGCGGGTCAAAATACACCTAGAAACTCACCCATCAAAGTTCGATTTCGGTTCTGGAAAAAAATATTTTCGATCATCTCTTTTTCGTACCACGCGAAATAACTTCTTTCCAGGTGTATTTTCGCCCATCATCGGCTGGATTTTTGGATTCAGCGGGTCAAAATACACCTAGAATCTCACCCATTAAAGTTCGATTTCGGTTATGGAAAAAAATATTTTCCATCATCTCTTTTTCGTACCACGCGAAATAACTTCTTTCCAGGTGTATTTTCGCCTATCATCGGTTGGATTTTTGGATTCAGCGGGTCAAAATACACATAGAAACTCACCCATTAAAGTTAGATTTCGGTTCTGGAAGAAAATATTTTCGATCATCTCTTTTTCGTACCATGCGAAATAACTTCTTTCCAAGCATATTTTTGGACATCAAAGGTTGGATTTTCGGATTTAGCGGGTCAAAATACACCTAGAAACTCACCCATTAAAGTTCGATTCCGGTTCCGGAAAAAAATATTTTCGATCATCTCTTTTTCGTACCATGCGAAATAACTTCTTTCCAAGCATATGTTTGGACATCAAAGATCGGATTTTCGGATTCAGCGGGTCGAAATACACCTAGAAACTCACCCAATAAAGTTCGATTTCGGTTCTGGAAAAAAATATTTTCGATCATCTCTTTTTCGTACTATGCGAAATATCTCCGTTCCAGGTGTATTTTCGCCTATCAACGATTTGATTTTCGGATTCAGCGGGTCGAAATACACCTAGAAACTCACCCATTAAAGTTCGATTTCGGTTCTGGAAAAAAATATTTTCGATCATCTCTTTTTCGTACCATGCGAAATAACTTCTTTCCAAGCATATTTCTGGACATCAAAGATTGGATTTTCGGATTCAGCGGGTCAAAATACACCTAGAAACTCACCCATTACAGTTCGATTTCGGTTCTGGACAAAAATATTTTCGATCATCTCTTTTTCGTACCATGTGGAAGAACTTCTTTCCAAGCATATTTTTGGACATCATAGGTTGGATTTTTGGATTCAGCATGTAAAAATAAACCTAGAAACTCACCCATTGAAGTTCGATTTCAGTTCTGGAAAAAAATATTTTCGATCATCTCTTTTTCGTACCATGCGAAATAACTTCTTTCCAGGTGTATTTTCGCCCATCAACGGTTGGACTTTCGGATTCAGCGGGTCGAAATACACCTAGAAACTCACCCATTAACGTTCGATTTCGGTTCTGGAAAAAAATATTTTCGATCATCTCTTTTTCGTACCACGCGAAATAACTTCTTTCCAGGTGTATTTTCGCCCATCATCGATTGGATTTTTGGATTCAGCGGGTTAAAATACACCTAGAAACTCACCCATTAAAGTTCGATTTCGGTTCTGGGAAAAAATATTTTCGCTCATCTCTTTTTCGTACCACGCGAAATAACTTCTTTCCAGGTGTATTTTCGCCTATCATCGGTTGGATTTTTGGATTCAGCGGGTCAAAATACACCTAGAAACTCACCCATTAAAGTTCGATTTCGGTTCTGTAAAAAAATATTTTCGATCATCTCTTTTTCGTACCATGCGAAATAACTTCTTTCCAGGTGTATTTTCGTTCATCAAACGTTGGATTTTTGGATTCAGTGGGTCAAAATACACATAGAAACTCACCCATTAAAGTTAGATTTCGGTTCTGGAAGAAAATATTTTCGATCATCTCTTTTTCGTACCATGCAAAATAACTTCTTTCCAAGCATATTTTTGGACATCAAAGGCTGGATTTTCGGATTTAGCGGGTCAAAATACACCTAGAAACTCACCCATTAAAGTTCGATTTCGGTTCTGGAAAAAAATATTTTCGATCATCTCTTTTTCGTACCACGCGAAATAACTTCTTTCCAGGTGTATTTTCGCCTATCATCGGTTGGATTTTCGCATTCAGCGGGTCAAAATACACCTAGAAACTCACCCATTAAAGTTCGATTTCGGTTCTGGGAAAAAATATTTTCGCTCATCTCTTTTTCGTACCACGCGAAATAACTTCTTTCCAGGTGTATTTTCGCCTATCATTGGTTGGATTTTTGGATTCAGCGGGTCAAAATACACCTAGAAACTCACCCATTAAAGTTCGATTTCGGTTCTGTAAAAAAATATTTTCGATCATCTCTTTTTCGTACCATGCGAAATAACTTCTTTCCAAGCATATTTTTGGACATCAAAGGTTGGATTTTCGGATTTAGCGGGTCAAAATACACCTAGAAACTCACCCATTAAAGTTCGATTCCGGTTCTGGAAAAAAATATTTTCGATCATCTCTTTTTCGTACCATGCGAAATAACTTCTTTCCAGGTGTATTTTCGCCCATCAACGGTTGGATTTTCGGATTCAGCGGGTCGAAATACACCTAGAAACTCACCCATTAACGTTCGATTTCGGTTCTGGAAAAAAATATTTTCGATCATCTCTTTTTCGTACCACGCGAAATAACTTCTTTCCAGGTGTATTATCGCCCATCATCGATTGGATTTTTGGATTCAGCGGGTTAAAATACACCTAGAAACTCACCCATTAAAGTTCGATTTCGGTTCTGGGAAAAAATATTTTCGCTCATCTCTTTTTCGTACCACGCGAAATAACTTCTTTCCAGGTGTATTTTCGCCCATCATCGGTTGGATTTTTGGATTCAGCGGGTCAAAATACACCTAGAAACTCACCCATTAAAGTTCGATTTCGGTTCTGTAAAAAAATATTTTCGATCATCTCTTTTTCGTACCATGCGAAATAACTTCTTTCCAGGTGTATTTTCGTTCATCAAACGTTGGATTTTTGGATTCAGTGGGTCAAAATACACATAGAAACTCACCCATTGAAGTTCGATTTCGGTTCTGGGAAAAAATATTTTCAATCATCTCTTTTTCGTACCATGCGAAATAACTTCTTTCCAGGTGTATTTTCGTTTATCAACGGTTGGATTTTCGGATTCAGCGGGTCGAAATACACCTAGAAACTCACCCACTAAAGTTCGATTTCGGTTCTGGAAAAAAATATTTTCGATCATCTCTTTTTCGTACCACGCGAAATAACTTCTTTCCAGGTGTATTTTCGCCTATCATCGGTTGGATTTTTGGATTCAGCGGGTCAAAATACACCTAGAAACTCACCCATTGAAGTTCGATTTCGGTTCTGGAAAAAAATATTTTCGATCATCTCTTTTTCGTACCATGCGAAATAACTTCGTTCCAGGTGTATTTTCGTTCATCAATCGTTGGATTTTTGAATTCAGTGGGTCAAAATACACATAGCAACTCACCCATTAAAGTTACATTTCGGTTCTGGAAGAAGATATTTTCGATCATCTCTTTTTCGTACCATGCGAAATAACTTCTTTCCAAGCATATTTTTGAACATCAAAGATTGGATTTTTGGATTCAGCGGGTCAAAATACACCTAGAAACTCACCCATTAGAGTTCGATTACGGTTGTGGAACAAAATATTTTCGATCATCTCTTTTTCGTACCATGCGAAATAACTTCTTCCCAAGCATATTTGTAGACATCAAAGATCGGATTTTCGGATTCAGCGGGTCAAAATACACCTAGAAACTCACCCATTACAGTTCGATTCCGGTTCTGGAAAAAAATATTTTCGATCATCTCTTTTTCGTACCATGTGGAAGAACTTCTTTCCAAGCATATTTTTGGACATCATAGGTTGGATTTTTGGATTCAGCGGGTAAAAATAAACCTAGAAACTCACCCATTGAAGTTCGAATTCAGTTCTGGAAAAAAATATTTTCGATCATCTCTCTTTCGTACCATGCGAAATAACTTCTTTCCAGGTGTATTTTCGCCCATCAACGGTTGGATTTTCGGATTCAGCGGGTCGAAATACACCTAGAAACTCACCCATTAACGTTCGATTTCGGTTCTGGAAAAAAATATTTTCGATCATCTCTTTTTCGTACCACGCGAAATAACTTCTTTCCAGGTGTATTATCGCCCATCATCGATTGGATTTTTGGATTCAGCGGGTTAAAATACACCTAGAAACTCACCCATTAAAGTTCGATTTCGGTTCTGGGAAAAAATATTTTCGCTCATCTCTTTTTCGTACCACGCGAAATAACTTCTTTCCAGGTGTATTTTCGCCTATCATCGGTTGGATTTTTGGATTCAGCGGGTCAAAATACACCTAGAAACTCACCCATTAAAGTTAGATTTCGGTTCTGGAAGAAAATATTTTCGATCATCTCTTTTTCGTACCATGCGAAATAACTTCTTTCCAAGCATATTTTTGGACATCAAAGGCTGGATTTTCGGATTTAGCGGGTCAAAATACACCTAGAAACTCACCCATTGAAGTTCGATTTCGGTTCTGGAAAAAAATATTTTCGATCATCTCTTTTTCGTACCACGCGAAATAACTTCTTTCCAGGTGTATTTTCGCCTATCATCGGTTGGATTTTTGCATTCAGTGGGTCAAAATACACCGAGAAACTCACCCATTAAAGTTCGATTTCGGTTCTGGGAAAAAATATTTTCGATCATCTCTTTTTCGTACCATGCGAAATAACTTCTTTCCAGGTGTATTTTCGTTTATCAACGGTTGGATTTTTGTATTCAGCGGGTCGAAATACAACTAGAAACTCACCCATTAAAGTTCGTTTTCGGTTCTGGAAAAAAATATTTTCGATCATCTCTTTTTCGTACCATTCGAAATAACTTCTTTCCAGGTGTATTTTCGTCTATCAACGGTTGGATTTTCGTATTCAGCGGGTCGAAATACACCTAGAAACTCACCCACTAAAGTTCGATTTCGGTTCTGGAAAAAAATATTTTCGATCATCTCTTTTTCGTACCACGCGAAATAACTTCTTTCCAGGTGTATTTTCGCCTATCATCGGTTGGATTTTTGGATTCAGCGGGTCAAAATACACCTAGAAACTCACCCATTAAAGTTCGATTTCGGTTCTGGAAAAAAATATTTTCGATCATCTCTTTTTCGTACCATGCGAAATAACTTCGTTCCAGGTGTATTTTCGTTCATCAATCGTTGGATTTTTGGATTCAGTGGGTCAAAATACACATAGCAACTCACCCATTAAAGTTACATTTCGGTTCTGGAAGAAGATATTTTCGATCATCTCTTTTTCGTACCATGCGAAATAACTTCTTTCCAAGCATATTTTTGAACATCAAAGATTGGATTTTTGGATTCAGCGGGTCAAAATACACCTAGAAACTCACCCATTAGAGTTCGATTACGGTTGTGGAACAAAATATTTTCGATCATCTCTTTTTCGTACCATGCGAAATAACTTCTTCCCAAGCATATTTGTAGACATCAAAGATCGGATTTTCGGATTCAGCGGGTCAAAATACACCTAGAAACTCACCCATTACAGTTCGATTCCGGTTCTGGATAAAAATATTTTCGATCATCTCTTTTTCGTACCATGTGGAAGAACTTCTTTCCGAACATATTTTTGGACATCATAGGTTGGATTTTTGGATTCAGCGGGTAAAAATAAACCTAGAAACTCACCCATTGAAGTTCGAATTCAGTTCTGGAAAAAAATATTTTCGATCATCTCTTTTTCGTACCATGCGAAATAACTTCTTTCCAGGTGTATTTTCGCCCATCAACGGTTGGATTTTCGGATTCAGCGGGTCGAAATACACCTAGAAACTCACCCATTAACGTTCGATTTCGGTTCTGGAAAAAAATATTTTCGATCATCTCTTTTTCGTACTATGCGAAATATCTCCGTTCCAGGTGTAATTTCGCCTATCAACGGTTTGATTTTCGGATTCAGCGCGTCGAAATACACCTAGAAACTCACCCATTAAAGTTCGATTTCGGTTCTGGAAAAAAATATTTTCGATCATCTCTTTTTCGTACCATGCGAAATAACTTCTTTCCAAGCATATGTTTGGACATCAAAGGTTGGATTTCCGGATTTAGCGGGTCAAAATACACCTAGAAACTCACCCATTAAAGTTCGATTTCGGTTCTGGAAAAAAATATTTTCGATCATCTCTTTTTCGTACCACGCGAAATAACTTCTTTCCAGGTGTATTTTCGTTTATCTTTGGTTGGATTTTTGGATTCAGCGGGTCAAAATACACCTAGAATCTCACCCATTAAATTTCGATTTCGGTTCTGGGAAAAAATATTTTCGATCATCTCTTTTTCGTACCACGCGAAATAACTTCTTTCCAGGTGTATCTTCGCCTATCATCGGTTGGATTTTTGGATTCAGCGGGTCAAAATACACCTAGAAACTCACCCATTGAAGTTCGATTTCGGTTCTGTAAAAAAATATTTTCGATCATCTCTTTTTCGTACCATGCGAAATAACTTCTTTCCAGGTGTATTTTCGTTTATCAAACGTTGGATTTTTGGATTCAGTGGGTCAAAATACACATAGTAACTCACCCATTAAAGTTAGATTTTGGTTCTGGAAGAAAATATTTTCGATCATCTCTTTTTCGTACCATGCAAAATAACTTCTTTCCATGCATATTTTTGGACATCGACGGTTGGATTTTCGGATTTAGCGGGTCAAAATACACCTAGAAACTCACCCATTAAAGTTAGATTTCGGTTCTGGAAGAAAATATTTTCGATCATCTCTTTTTCGTACCATGCGAAATAACTTCTTTCCAAGCATATTTTTGGACATCAAAGGCTGGATTTTCGGATTTAGCGGGTCAAAATACACCTAGAAACTCACCCATTAAAGTTCGATTTCGGTTCTGGAAAAAAATATTTTCGATCATCTCTTTTTCGTACCACGCGAAATAACTTCTTTCCAGGTGTATTTTCGCCTATCATCGGTTGGATTTTTGCATTCAGTGGGTCAAAATACACCTAGAAACTCACCCATTAAAGTTCGATTCCGGTTCTGGGAAAAAATATTTTCGATCATCTCTTTTTCGTACCATGCGAAATAACTTCTTTCCAGGTGTATTTTCGTTTATCAACGGTCGGATTTTCGTATTCAGCGGGTCGAAATACAACTAGAAACTCACCCATTAAAGTTCGTTTTCGGTTCTGGAAAAAAATATTTTCGATCATCTCTTTTTCGTACCATGCGAAATAACTTCTTTCCAGGTGTATTTTTGCCCATCAACGGTTGGATTTTCGGATTCAGCGGGTCGAAATACACCTAGAAACTCACCCACTACAGTTCGATTTCGGTTCTGGAAAAAAATATTTTCGATCATCTCTTTTTCGTACCACGCGAAATAACTTCTTTCCAGGTGTATTTTCGCCTATCATCGGTTGGATTTTTGGATTCAGCGGGTCAAAATACACCTAGAAACTCACCCAATAAAGTTCGATTTCGGTTCTGGAAAAAAATATTTTCGATCATCTCTTTTTCGTACCATGCGAAATAACTTCGTTCCAGGTGTATTTTCGTTCATCAATCGTTGGATTTTTGGATTCAGTGGGTCAAAATACACATAGCAACTCACCCATTAAAGATACATTTCGGTTCTGGACGAAGATATTTTCGATCATCTCTTTTTCGTACCATGCGAAATAACTTCTTTCCAAGCATATTTTTGAACATCAAAGATTGGATTTTTGGATTCAGCGGGTCAAAATACACCTAGAAACTAACCCATTAGAGTTCGATTACGGTTGTGGAACAAAATATTTTCGATCATCTCTTTTTCGTACCATGCGAAATAACTTCTTCCCAAGCATATTTGTAGACATCAAAGATCGGATTTTCGGATTCAGCGGGTCAAAATACACCTAGAAACTCACCCATTACAGTTCGATTCCGGTTCTGGAAAAAAATATTTTCGATCATCTCTTTTTCGTACCATGTGGAAGAACTTCTTTCCAAGCATATTTTTGGACATCATAGGTTGGATTTTTGGATTCAGCGGGTAAAAATAAACCTAGAAACTCACCCATTGAAGTTCGAATTCAGTTCTGGAAAAAAATATTTTCGATCATCTCTTTTTCGTACCATGCGAAATAACTTCTTTCCAGGTGTATTTTCGCCCATCAACGGTTGGATTTTCGGATTCAGCGGGTCGAAATACACCTAGAAACTCACCCATTAACGTTCGATTTCGGTTCTGGAAAAAAATATTTTCGATCATCTCTTTTTCGTACCACGCGAAATAACTTCTTTCCAGGTGTATTATCGCCCATCATCGATTGGATTTTTGGATTCAGCGGGTTAAAATACACCTAGAAACTCACCCATTAAAGTTCGATTTCGGTTCTGGGAAAAAATATTTTCGCTCATCTCTTTTTCGTACCACGCGAAATAACTTCTTTCCAGGTGTATTTTCGCCCATCATCGGTTGGATTTTTGGATTCAGCGGGTCAAAATACACCTAGAAACTCACCCATTAAAGTTCGATTTCGGTTCTGTAAAAAAATATTTTCGATCATCTCTTTTTCGTACCATGCGAAATAACTTCTTTCCAGGTGTATTTTCGTTCATCAAACGTTGGATTTTTGGATTCAGTGGGTCAAAATACACATAGAAACTCACCCATTAAAGTTAGATTTCGGTTCTGGAAGAAAATATTTTCGATCATCTCTTTTTCGTACCATGCGAAATAACTTCTTTCCAAGCATATTTTTGGACATCAAAGGCTGGATTTTCGGATTTAGCGGGTCAAAATACACCTAGAAACTCACCCATTAAAGTTCGATTTCGGTTCTGGAAAAAAATATTTTCGATCATCTCTTTTTCGTACCACGCGAAATAACTTCTTTCCAGGTGTATTATCGCCTATCATCGGTTGGATTTTTGCATTCAGTGGGTCAAAATACACCGAGAAACTCACCCATTAAAGTTCGATTTCGGTTCTGGGAAAAAATATTTTCGATCATCTCTTTTTCGTACCATGCGAAATAACTTCTTTCCAGGTGTATTTTCGTTTATCAACGGTTGGATTTTCGTATTCAGCGGGTCGACATACAACTAGAAACTCACCCATTAAAGTTCGTTTTCGGTTCTGGAAAAAAATATTTTCGATCATCTCTTTTTCGTACCATGCGAAATAACTTCTTTCCAAGCATATTTTTGAACATCAAAGATTGGATTTTTGGATTCAGCGGGTCAAAATACACCTAGAAACTAACCCATTAGAGTTCGATTACGGTTGTGGAACAAAATATTTTCGATCATCTCTTTTTCGTACCATGCGAAATAACTTCTTCCCAAGCATATTTGTAGACATCAAAGATCGGATTTTCGGATTCAGCGGGTCAAAATACACCTAGAAACTCACCCATTACAGTTCGATTCCGGTTCTGGAAAAAAATATTTTCGATCATCTCTTTTTCGTACCATGTGGAAGAACTTCTTTCCAAGCATATTTTTGGACATCATAGGTTGGATTTTTGGATTCAGCGGGTAAAAATAAACCTAGAAACTCACCCATTGAAGTTCGAATTCAGTTCTGGAAAAAAATATTTTCGATCATCTCTTTTTCGTACCATGCGAAATAACTTCTTTCCAGGTGTATTTTCGCCCATCAACGGTTGGATTTTCGGATTCAGCGGGTCGAAATACACCTAGAAACTCACCCATTAACGTTCGATTTCGGTTCTGGAAAAAAATATTTTCGATCATCTCTTTTTCGTACCACGCGAAATAACTTCTTTCCAGGTGTATTATCGCCCATCATCGATTGGATTTTTGGATTCAGCGGGTTAAAATACACCTAGAAACTCACCCATTAAAGTTCGATTTCGGTTCTGGGAAAAAATATTTTCGCTCATCTCTTTTTCGTACCACGCGAAATAACTTCTTTCCAGGTGTATTTTCGCCCATCATCGGTTGGATTTTTGGATTCAGCGGGTCAAAATACACCTAGAAACTCACCCATTAAAGTTCGATTTCGGTTCTGTAAAAAAATATTTTCGATCATCTCTTTTTCGTACCATGCGAAATAACTTCTTTCCAGGTGTATTTTCGTTTATCAACGGTTGGATTTTCGGATTCAGCGGGTCGAAATACACCTAGAAACTCACCCACTAAAGTTCGATTTCGGTTCTGGAAAAAAATATTTTCGATCATCTCTTTTTCGTACCACGCGAAATAACTTCTTTCCAGGTGTATTTTCGCCTATCATCGGTTGGATTTTTGGATTCAGCGGGTCAAAATACACCTAGAAACTCACCCATTGAAGTTCGATTTCGGTTCTGGAAAAAAATATTTTCGATCATCTCTTTTTCGTACCATGCGAAATAACTTCGTTCCAGGTGTATTTTCGTTCATCAATCGTTGGATTTTTGAATTCAGTGGGTCAAAATACACATAGCAACTCACCCATTAAAGTTACATTTCGGTTCTGGAAGAAGATATTTTCGATCATCTCTTTTTCGTACCATGCGAAATAACTTCTTTCCAAGCATATTTTTGAACATCAAAGATTGGATTTTTGGATTCAGCGGGTCAAAATACACCTAGAAACTCACCCATTAGAGTTCGATTACGGTTGTGGAACAAAATATTTTCGATCATCTCTTTTTCGTACCATGCGAAATAACTTCTTCCCAAGCATATTTGTAGACATCAAAGATCGGATTTTCGGATTCAGCGGGTCAAAATACACCTAGAAACTCACCCATTACAGTTCGATTCCGGTTCTGGAAAAAAATATTTTCGATCATCTCTTTTTCGTACCATGTGGAAGAACTTCTTTCCAAGCATATTTTTGGACATCATAGGTTGGATTTTTGGATTCAGCGGGTAAAAATAAACCTAGAAACTCACCCATTGAAGTTCGAATTCAGTTCTGGAAAAAAATATTTTCGATCATCTCTCTTTCGTACCATGCGAAATAACTTCTTTCCAGGTGTATTTTCGCCCATCAACGGTTGGATTTTCGGATTCAGCGGGTCGAAATACACCTAGAAACTCACCCATTAACGTTCGATTTCGGTTCTGGAAAAAAATATTTTCGATCATCTCTTTTTCGTACCACGCGAAATAACTTCTTTCCAGGTGTATTATCGCCCATCATCGATTGGATTTTTGGATTCAGCGGGTTAAAATACACCTAGAAACTCACCCATTAAAGTTCGATTTCGGTTCTGGGAAAAAATATTTTCGCTCATCTCTTTTTCGTACCACGCGAAATAACTTCTTTCCAGGTGTATTTTCGCCTATCATCGGTTGGATTTTTGGATTCAGCGGGTCAAAATACACCTAGAAACTCACCCATTAAAGTTAGATTTCGGTTCTGGAAGAAAATATTTTCGATCATCTCTTTTTCGTACCATGCGAAATAACTTCTTTCCAAGCATATTTTTGGACATCAAAGGCTGGATTTTCGGATTTAGCGGGTCAAAATACACCTAGAAACTCACCCATTGAAGTTCGATTTCGGTTCTGGAAAAAAATATTTTCGATCATCTCTTTTTCGTACCACGCGAAATAACTTCTTTCCAGGTGTATTTTCGCCTATCATCGGTTGGATTTTTGCATTCAGTGGGTCAAAATACACCGAGAAACTCACCCATTAAAGTTCGATTTCGGTTCTGGGAAAAAATATTTTCGATCATCTCTTTTTCGTACCATGCGAAATAACTTCTTTCCAGGTGTATTTTCGTTTATCAACGGTTGGATTTTTGTATTCAGCGGGTCGAAATACAACTAGAAACTCACCCATTAAAGTTCGTTTTCGGTTCTGGAAAAAAATATTTTCGATCATCTCTTTTTCGTACCATTCGAAATAACTTCTTTCCAGGTGTATTTTCGTCTATCAACGGTTGGATTTTCGTATTCAGCGGGTCGAAATACACCTAGAAACTCACCCACTAAAGTTCGATTTCGGTTCTGGAAAAAAATATTTTCGATCATCTCTTTTTCGTACCACGCGAAATAACTTCTTTCCAGGTGTATTTTCGCCTATCATCGGTTGGATTTTTGGATTCAGCGGGTCAAAATACACCTAGAAACTCACCCATTAAAGTTCGATTTCGGTTCTGGAAAAAAATATTTTCGATCATCTCTTTTTCGTACCATGCGAAATAACTTCGTTCCAGGTGTATTTTCGTTCATCAATCGTTGGATTTTTGGATTCAGTGGGTCAAAATACACATAGCAACTCACCCATTAAAGTTACATTTCGGTTCTGGAAGAAGATATTTTCGATCATCTCTTTTTCGTACCATGCGAAATAACTTCTTTCCAAGCATATTTTTGAACATCAAAGATTGGATTTTTGGATTCAGCGGGTCAAAATACACCTAGAAACTCACCCATTAGAGTTCGATTACGGTTGTGGAACAAAATATTTTCGATCATCTCTTTTTCGTACCATGCGAAATAACTTCTTCCCAAGCATATTTGTAGACATCAAAGATCGGATTTTCGGATTCAGCGGGTCAAAATACACCTAGAAACTCACCCATTACAGTTCGATTCCGGTTCTGGATAAAAATATTTTCGATCATCTCTTTTTCGTACCATGTGGAAGAACTTCTTTCCGAACATATTTTTGGACATCATAGGTTGGATTTTTGGATTCAGCGGGTAAAAATAAACCTAGAAACTCACCCATTGAAGTTCGAATTCAGTTCTGGAAAAAAATATTTTCGATCATCTCTTTTTCGTACCATGCGAAATAACTTCTTTCCAGGTGTATTTTCGCCCATCAACGGTTGGATTTTCGGATTCAGCGGGTCGAAATACACCTAGAAACTCACCCATTAACGTTCGATTTCGGTTCTGGAAAAAAATATTTTCGATCATCTCTTTTTCGTACTATGCGAAATATCTCCGTTCCAGGTGTAATTTCGCCTATCAACGGTTTGATTTTCGGATTCAGCGCGTCGAAATACACCTAGAAACTCACCCATTAAAGTTCGATTTCGGTTCTGGAAAAAAATATTTTCGATCATCTCTTTTTCGTACCATGCGAAATAACTTCTTTCCAAGCATATGTTTGGACATCAAAGGTTGGATTTCCGGATTTAGCGGGTCAAAATACACCTAGAAACTCACCCATTAAAGTTCGATTTCGGTTCTGGAAAAAAATATTTTCGATCATCTCTTTTTCGTACCACGCGAAATAACTTCTTTCCAGGTGTATTTTCGTTTATCTTTGGTTGGATTTTTGGATTCAGCGGGTCAAAATACACCTAGAATCTCACCCATTAAATTTCGATTTCGGTTCTGGGAAAAAATATTTTCGATCATCTCTTTTTCGTACCACGCGAAATAACTTCTTTCCAGGTGTATCTTCGCCTATCATCGGTTGGATTTTTGGATTCAGCGGGTCAAAATACACCTAGAAACTCACCCATTGAAGTTCGATTTCGGTTCTGTAAAAAAATATTTTCGATCATCTCTTTTTCGTACCATGCGAAATAACTTCTTTCCAGGTGTATTTTCGTTTATCAAACGTTGGATTTTTGGATTCAGTGGGTCAAAATACACATAGTAACTCACCCATTAAAGTTAGATTTTGGTTCTGGAAGAAAATATTTTCGATCATCTCTTTTTCGTACCATGCAAAATAACTTCTTTCCATGCATATTTTTGGACATCGACGGTTGGATTTTCGGATTTAGCGGGTCAAAATACACCTAGAAACTCACCCATTAAAGTTAGATTTCGGTTCTGGAAGAAAATATTTTCGATCATCTCTTTTTCGTACCATGCGAAATAACTTCTTTCCAAGCATATTTTTGGACATCAAAGGCTGGATTTTCGGATTTAGCGGGTCAAAATACACCTAGAAACTCACCCATTAAAGTTCGATTTCGGTTCTGGAAAAAAATATTTTCGATCATCTCTTTTTCGTACCACGCGAAATAACTTCTTTCCAGGTGTATTTTCGCCTATCATC
Organism: Phymatocera aterrima; assembly: GCA_963170745.1. Taxonomy (NCBI): domain Eukaryota; kingdom Metazoa; phylum Arthropoda; class Insecta; order Hymenoptera; family Tenthredinidae; genus Phymatocera; species Phymatocera aterrima. The sequence continues at coordinate 2,634,249 of OY720660.1, forward strand.
GGTTGGATTTTTGCATTCAGTGGGTCAAAATACACCTAGAAACTCACCCATTAAAGTTCGATTCCGGTTCTGGGAAAAAATATTTTCGATCATCTCTTTTTCGTACCATGCGAAATAACTTCTTTCCAGGTGTATTTTCGTTTATCAACGGTCGGATTTTCGTATTCAGCGGGTCGAAATACAACTAGAAACTCACCCATTAAAGTTCGTTTTCGGTTCTGGAAAAAAATATTTTCGATCATCTCTTTTTCGTACCATGCGAAATAACTTCTTTCCAGGTGTATTTTTGCCCATCAACGGTTGGATTTTCGGATTCAGCGGGTCGAAATACACCTAGAAACTCACCCACTACAGTTCGATTTCGGTTCTGGAAAAAAATATTTTCGATCATCTCTTTTTCGTACCACGCGAAATAACTTCTTTCCAGGTGTATTTTCGCCTATCATCGGTTGGATTTTTGGATTCAGCGGGTCAAAATACACCTAGAAACTCACCCAATAAAGTTCGATTTCGGTTCTGGAAAAAAATATTTTCGATCATCTCTTTTTCGTACCATGCGAAATAACTTCGTTCCAGGTGTATTTTCGTTCATCAATCGTTGGATTTTTGGATTCAGTGGGTCAAAATACACATAGCAACTCACCCATTAAAGATACATTTCGGTTCTGGACGAAGATATTTTCGATCATCTCTTTTTCGTACCATGCGAAATAACTTCTTTCCAAGCATATTTTTGAACATCAAAGATTGGATTTTTGGATTCAGCGGGTCAAAATACACCTAGAAACTAACCCATTAGAGTTCGATTACGGTTGTGGAACAAAATATTTTCGATCATCTCTTTTTCGTACCATGCGAAATAACTTCTTCCCAAGCATATTTGTAGACATCAAAGATCGGATTTTCGGATTCAGCGGGTCAAAATACACCTAGAAACTCACCCATTACAGTTCGATTCCGGTTCTGGAAAAAAATATTTTCGATCATCTCTTTTTCGTACCATGTGGAAGAACTTCTTTCCAAGCATATTTTTGGACATCATAGGTTGGATTTTTGGATTCAGCGGGTAAAAATAAACCTAGAAACTCACCCATTGAAGTTCGAATTCAGTTCTGGAAAAAAATATTTTCGATCATCTCTTTTTCGTACCATGCGAAATAACTTCTTTCCAGGTGTATTTTCGCCCATCAACGGTTGGATTTTCGGATTCAGCGGGTCGAAATACACCTAGAAACTCACCCATTAACGTTCGATTTCGGTTCTGGAAAAAAATATTTTCGATCATCTCTTTTTCGTACCACGCGAAATAACTTCTTTCCAGGTGTATTATCGCCCATCATCGATTGGATTTTTGGATTCAGCGGGTTAAAATACACCTAGAAACTCACCCATTAAAGTTCGATTTCGGTTCTGGGAAAAAATATTTTCGCTCATCTCTTTTTCGTACCACGCGAAATAACTTCTTTCCAGGTGTATTTTCGCCCATCATCGGTTGGATTTTTGGATTCAGCGGGTCAAAATACACCTAGAAACTCACCCATTAAAGTTCGATTTCGGTTCTGTAAAAAAATATTTTCGATCATCTCTTTTTCGTACCATGCGAAATAACTTCTTTCCAGGTGTATTTTCGTTCATCAAACGTTGGATTTTTGGATTCAGTGGGTCAAAATACACATAGAAACTCACCCATTAAAGTTAGATTTCGGTTCTGGAAGAAAATATTTTCGATCATCTCTTTTTCGTACCATGCGAAATAACTTCTTTCCAAGCATATTTTTGGACATCAAAGGCTGGATTTTCGGATTTAGCGGGTCAAAATACACCTAGAAACTCACCCATTAAAGTTCGATTTCGGTTCTGGAAAAAAATATTTTCGATCATCTCTTTTTCGTACCACGCGAAATAACTTCTTTCCAGGTGTATTATCGCCTATCATCGGTTGGATTTTTGCATTCAGTGGGTCAAAATACACCGAGAAACTCACCCATTAAAGTTCGATTTCGGTTCTGGGAAAAAATATTTTCGATCATCTCTTTTTCGTACCATGCGAAATAACTTCTTTCCAGGTGTATTTTCGTTTATCAACGGTTGGATTTTCGTATTCAGCGGGTCGACATACAACTAGAAACTCACCCATTAAAGTTCGTTTTCGGTTCTGGAAAAAAATATTTTCGATCATCTCTTTTTCGTACCATGCGAAATAACTTCTTTCCAAGCATATTTTTGAACATCAAAGATTGGATTTTTGGATTCAGCGGGTCAAAATACACCTAGAAACTAACCCATTAGAGTTCGATTACGGTTGTGGAACAAAATATTTTCGATCATCTCTTTTTCGTACCATGCGAAATAACTTCTTCCCAAGCATATTTGTAGACATCAAAGATCGGATTTTCGGATTCAGCGGGTCAAAATACACCTAGAAACTCACCCATTACAGTTCGATTCCGGTTCTGGAAAAAAATATTTTCGATCATCTCTTTTTCGTACCATGTGGAAGAACTTCTTTCCAAGCATATTTTTGGACATCATAGGTTGGATTTTTGGATTCAGCGGGTAAAAATAAACCTAGAAACTCACCCATTGAAGTTCGAATTCAGTTCTGGAAAAAAATATTTTCGATCATCTCTTTTTCGTACCATGCGAAATAACTTCTTTCCAGGTGTATTTTCGCCCATCAACGGTTGGATTTTCGGATTCAGCGGGTCGAAATACACCTAGAAACTCACCCATTAACGTTCGATTTCGGTTCTGGAAAAAAATATTTTCGATCATCTCTTTTTCGTACCACGCGAAATAACTTCTTTCCAGGTGTATTATCGCCCATCATCGATTGGATTTTTGGATTCAGCGGGTTAAAATACACCTAGAAACTCACCCATTAAAGTTCGATTTCGGTTCTGGGAAAAAATATTTTCGCTCATCTCTTTTTCGTACCACGCGAAATAACTTCTTTCCAGGTGTATTTTCGCCCATCATCGGTTGGATTTTTGGATTCAGCGGGTCAAAATACACCTAGAAACTCACCCATTAAAGTTCGATTTCGGTTCTGTAAAAAAATATTTTCGATCATCTCTTTTTCGTACCATGCGAAATAACTTCTTTCCAGGTGTATTTTCGTTCATCAAACGTTGGATTTTTGGATTCAGTGGGTCAAAATACACATAGAAACTCACCCATTAAAGTTAGATTTCGGTTCTGGAAGAAAATATTTTCGATCATCTCTTTTTCGTACCATGCGAAATAACTTCTTTCCAAGCATATTTTTGGACATCAAAGGCTGGATTTTCGGATTTAGCGGGTCAAAATACACCTAGAAACTCACCCATTAAAGTTCGATTTCGGTTCTGGAAAAAAATATTTTCGATCATCTCTTTTTCGTACCACGCGAAATAACTTCTTTCCAGGTGTATTATCGCCTATCATCGGTTGGATTTTTGCATTCAGTGGGTCAAAATACACCGAGAAACTCACCCATTAAAGTTCGATTTCGGTTCTGGGAAAAAATATTTTCGATCATCTCTTTTTCGTACCATGCGAAATAACTTCTTTCCAGGTGTATTTTCGTTTATCAACGGTTGGATTTTCGTATTCAGCGGGTCGACATACAACTAGAAACTCACCCATTAAAGTTCGTTTTCGGTTCTGGAAAAAAATATTTTCGATCATCTCTTTTTCGTACCATGCGAAATAACTTCTTTCCAGGTGTATTTTCGTTTATCAACGGTTGGATTTTCGTATTCAGCGGGTCGAAATACACCTAGAAACTCACCCACTAAAGTTCGATTTCGGTTCTGGAAAAAAATATTTTCGATCATCTCTTTTTCGTACCACGCGAAATAACTTCTTTCCAGGTGTATTTTCGCCTATCATCGGTTGGATTTTTGGATTCAGCGGGTCAAAATACACCTAGAAACTCACCCATTAAAGTTCGATTTCGGTTCTGGAAAAAAATATTTTCGATCATCTCTTTTTCGTACCATGCGAAATAACTTCGTTACAGGTGTATTTTCGTTCATCAATCGTTGGATTTTTGGATTCAGTGGGTCAAAATACACATAGCAACTCACCCATTAAAGTTACATTTCGGTTCTGGAAGAAGATATTTTCGATCATCTCTTTTTCGTACCATGCGAAATAACTTCTTTCCAAGCATATTTTTGAACATCAAAGATTGGATTTTTGGATTCAGCGGGTCAAAATACACCTAGAAACTCACCCATTAGAGTTCGATTACGGTTGTGGAACAAAATATTTTCGATCATCTCTTTTTCGTACCATGCGAAATAACTTCTTCCCAAGCATATTTGTAGACATCAAAGATCGGATTTTCGGATTCAGCGGGTCAAAATACACCTAGAAACTCACCCATTACAGTTCGCTTCCGGTTCTGGAAAAAAATATTTTCGATCATCTCTTTTTCGTACCATGTGGAAGAACTTCTTTCCAAGCATGCTTTTGGACATCACAGGTTGGATTTTTGGATTCAGCGGGTAAAAATAAACCTAGAAACTCACCCATTGAAGTTCGAATTCAGTTCTGGAAAAAAATATTTTCGATCATCTCTTTTTCGTACCATGCGAAATAACTTCTTTCCAGGTGTATTTTCGCCCATCAACGGTTGGATTTTCGGATTCAGCGGGTCGAAATACACCTAGAAACTCACCCATTAACGTTCGATTTCGGTTCTGGAAAAAAATATTTTCGATCATCTCTTTTTCGTACTATGCGAAATATCTCCGTTCCAGGTGTAATTTCGCCTATCAACGGTTTGATTTTCGGATTCAGCGGGTCGAAATACACCTAGAAACTCACCCATTAAAGTTCGATTTCGGTTCTGGAAAAAAATATTTTCGATCATCTCTTTTTCGTACCATGCGAAATAACTTCTTTCCAAGCATATGTTTGGACATCAAAGGTTGGATTTCCGGATTTAGCGGGTCATAATACACCTAGAAACTCACCCATTAAAGTTCGATTTCGGTTCTGGAAAAAAATATTTTCGATCATCTCTTTTTCGTACCACGCGAAATAACTTCTTTCCAGGTGTATTTTCGTTTATCTTTGGTTGGATTTTTGGATTCAGCGGGTCAAAATACACCTAGAATCTCACCCATTAAATTTCGATTTCGGTTCTGGGAAAAAATATTTTCGATCATCTCTTTTTCGTACCACGCGAAATAACTTCTTTCCAGGTGTATCTTCGCCTATCATCGGTTGGATTTTTGGATTCAGCGGGTCAAAATACACCTAGAAACTCACCCATTGAAGTTCGATTTCGGTTCTGTAAAAAAATATTTTCGATCATCTCTTTTTCGTACCATGCGAAATAACTTCTTTCCAGGTGTATTTTCGTTTATCAAACGTTGGATTTTTGGATTCAGTGGGTCAAAATACACATAGTAACTCACCCATTAAAGTTAGATTTTGGTTCTGGAAGAAAATATTTTCGATCATCTCTTTTTCGTACCATGCAAAATAACTTCTTTCCATGCATATTTTTGGACATCGACGGTTGGATTTTCGGATTTAGCGGGTCAAAATACACCTAGAAACTCACCCATTAAAGTTCGATTTCGGTTCTGGAAAAAGATATTTTCGATCATCTCTTTGTCGTACCACGCGAAATAACTTCTTTCCAGGTGTATTTTCGCCGATCATCGGTTGGATTTTTGGATTCAGCGGGTCAAAATACACCTAGAATCTCACCCATCAAAGTTCGATTTCGGTTCTGGAAAAAATTTCTTCTCGATCATCTCTTTTTCGTACCATGCGAAATAACTTCTTTCCAGGTGTATTTTCGTTTATCAACGGTTGGATTTTCGTATTCAGCGGGTCGACATACAACTAGAAACTCACCCATTAAAGTTCGTTTTCGGTTCTGGAAAAAAATATTTTCGATCATCTCTTTTTCGTACCATGCGAAATAACTTCTTTCCAAGCATATTTTTGAACATCAAAGATTGGATTTTTGGATTCAGCGGGTCAAAATACACCTAGAAACTAACCCATTAGAGTTCGATTACGGTTGTGGAACAAAATATTTTCGATCATCTCTTTTTCGTACCATGCGAAATAACTTCTTCCCAAGCATATTTGTAGACATCAAAGATCGGATTTTCGGATTCAGCGGGTCAAAATACACCTAGAAACTCACCCATTACAGTTCGATTCCGGTTCTGGAAAAAAATATTTTCGATCATCTCTTTTTCGTACCATGTGGAAGAACTTCTTTCCAAGCATATTTTTGGACATCATAGGTTGGATTTTTGGATTCAGCGGGTAAAAATAAACCTAGAAACTCACCCATTGAAGTTCGAATTCAGTTCTGGAAAAAAATATTTTCGATCATCTCTTTTTCGTACCATGCGAAATAACTTCTTTCCAGGTGTATTTTCGCCCATCAACGGTTGGATTTTCGGATTCAGCGGGTCGAAATACACCTAGAAACTCACCCATTAACGTTCGATTTCGGTTCTGGAAAAAAATATTTTCGATCATCTCTTTTTCGTACTATGCGAAATATCTCCGTTCCAGGTGTAATTTCGCCTATCAACGGTTTGATTTTCGGATTCAGCGGGTCGAAATACACCTAGAAACTCACCCATTAAAGTTCGATTTCGGTTCTGGAAAAAAATATTTTCGATCATCTCTTTTTCGTACCATGCGAAATAACTTCTTTCCAAGCATATGTTTGGACATCAAAGGTTGGATTTCCGGATTTAGCGGGTCATAATACACCTAGAAACTCACCCATTAAAGTTCGATTTCGGTTCTGGAAAAAAATATTTTCGATCATCTCTTTTTCGTACCACGCGAAATAACTTCTTTCCAGGTGTATTTTCGTTTATCTTTGGTTGGATTTTTGGATTCAGCGGGTCAAAATACACCTAGAATCTCACCCATTAAATTTCGATTTCGGTTCTGGGAAAAAATATTTTCGATCATCTCTTTTTCGTACCACGCGAAATAACTTCTTTCCAGGTGTATCTTCGCCTATCATCGGTTGGATTTTTGGATTCAGCGGGTCAAAATACACCTAGAAACTCACCCATTGAAGTTCGATTTCGGTTCTGTAAAAAAATATTTTCGATCATCTCTTTTTCGTACCATGCGAAATAACTTCTTTCCAGGTGTATTTTCGTTTATCAAACGTTGGATTTTTGGATTCAGTGGGTCAAAATACACATAGTAACTCACCCATTAAAGTTAGATTTTGGTTCTGGAAGAAAATATTTTCGATCATCTCTTTTTCGTACCATGCAAAATAACTTCTTTCCATGCATATTTTTGGACATCGACGGTTGGATTTTCGGATTTAGCGGGTCAAAATACACCTAGAAACTCACCCATTAAAGTTCGATTTCGGTTCTGGAAAAAGATATTTTCGATCATCTCTTTGTCGTACCACGCGAAATAACTTCTTTCCAGGTGTATTTTCGCCGATCATCGGTTGGATTTTTGGATTCAGCGGGTCAAAATACACCTAGAATCTCACCCATCAAAGTTCGATTTCGGTTCTGGAAAAAATTTCTTCTCGATCATCTCTTTTTCGTACCATGCGAAATAACTTCTTTCCAGTTGTACTTTCGAATATCAACGGTTGGATTTTCGTATTCAGCGGGTCGAAATACACCTAGAAACTCACCCATTAAAGTTCGATTTCGGTTCTGGAAAAAAATATTTTCGATCATCTCTTTTTCGTACTATGCGAAATATCTCCGTTCCAGGTGTTTTTTCGCCTATCAACGGTTTGATTTTCGGATTCAGCGGGTCGATATACACCTAGAAACTCACCCATTAAAGTTCGATTTCGGTTCTGGAAAAAAATATTTTCGATCATCTCTTTTTCGTACCATGCGAAATAACTTCTTTCCAAGCATATTTTTGGACATCAAAGATCGGATTTTCGGATTCAGCGGGTCAAAATACACCTAGAAACTCACCCATTACAGTTCGATTCCGGTTCTGGAAAAAAATATTTTCGATCATCTCTTTTTCGTACCATGTGGAAGAACTTCTTTCCAAGCATATTTTTGGACATCATAGGTTGGATTTTTGGATTCAGCGGGTAAAAATAAACCTAGAAACTCACCCATTGAAGTTCGAATTCAGTTCTGGAAAAAAATATTTTCGATCATCTCTTTTTCGTACCATGCGAAATAACTTCTTTCCAGGTGTATTTTCGCCCATCAACGGTTGGATTTTCGGATTCAGCGGGTCGAAATACACCTAGAAACTCATTCATTAACGTTCGATTTCGGTTCTGGAAAAAAATATTTTCGATCATCTCTTTTTCGTACTATGCGAAATATCTCCGTTCCAGGTGTATTTTCGCCTATCAACGGTTTGATTTTCGGATTCAGCGGGTCGAAATACACCTAGAAACTCACCCATTAAAGTTCGATTTCGGTTCTGGAAAAAAATATTTTCGATCATCTCTTTTTCGTACCATGCGAAATAACTTCTTTCCAAGCATATGTTTGGACATCAAAGGTTGGATTTTCGGATTGAGCGGGTCAAAATACACCTAGAAACTCACCCATTAAAGTTCGATTTCGGTTCTGGAAAAAAATATTTCCGATCATCTCTTTTTCGTACCACGCGAAATAACTTCTTTCCAGGTGTATTTTCGTTTATCTTTGGTTGGATTTTTGGATTCAGCGGGTCAAAATACACCTAGAATCTCACCCATTAAATTTCGATTTCGGTTCTGGAAAAAATATTTTCGATCATCTCTTTTTCGTACCACGCGAGATAACTTCTTTCCAGGTGTATCTTCGCCTATCATCGGTTGGATTTTTGCATTCAGCGGGTCAAAATACACCTAGAAACTCACCCATTGAAGTTCGATTTCGGTTCTGTAAAAAAATATTTTCGATCATCTCTTTTTCGTACCATGCGAAATAACTTCTTTCCAGGTGTATTTTCGTTCATCAAACGTTGGATTTTTGGATTCAGTGGGTCAAAATACACATAGAAACTCACCCATTAAAGTTAGATTTCGATTCTGGAAGAAAATATTTTCGATCATCTCTTTTTCGTACCATGCAAAATAACTTCTTTCCATGCATATTTTTGGACATCGACGGTTGGATTTTCGGATTTAGCGGGTCAAAATACACCTAGAAACTCACCCATTAAAGTTCGATTTCGGTTCTGGAAAAAAATATTTTCGATCATCTCTTTGTCGTACCACGCGAAATAACTTCTTTCCAGGTGTATTTTCGCCGATCATCGGTTGGATTTTTGGATTCAGCGGGTCAAAATACACCTAGAATCTCACCCATCAAAGTTCGATTTCGGTTCTGGAAAAAATTTCTTCTCGATCATCTCTTTTTCGTACCATGCGAAATAACTTCTTTCCAGTTGTATTTTCGAGTATCAACGGTTGGATTTTCGTATTCAGCGGGTCGAAATACACCTAGAAACTCACCCATTAAAGTTCGATTTCGGTTCTGGAAAAAAATATTTTCGATCATCTCTTTTTCGTACTATGCGAAATATCTCCGTTCCAGGTGTATTTTCGCCTATCAACGGTTTGATTTTCGGATTCAGCGGGTCGAAATACACCTAGAAACTCACCCATTAAAGTTCGATTTCGGTTCTGGAAAAAAATATTTTCCATCATCTCTTTTTCGTACCATGCGAAATAACTTCTTTCCAAGCATATTTTTGGACATCAAAGATCGGATTTTCGGATTCAGCGGGTCAAAATACACCTAGAAACTCACCCATTACAGTTCGATTCCGGTTCTGGAAAAAAATATTTTCGATCATCTCTTTTTCGTACCATGTGGAAGAACTTCTTTCCAAGCATATTTTTGGACATCATAGGTTGGATTTTTGGATTCAGCGGGTAAAAATAAACCTAGAAACTCACCCATTGAAGTTCGAATTCAGTTCTGGAAAAAAATATTTTCGATCATCTCTTTTTCGTACCATGCGAAATAACTTCTTTCCAGGTGTATTTTCGCCCATCAACGGTTGGATTTTCGGATTCAGCGGGTCGAAATACACCTAGAAACTCACCCATTAACGTTCGATTTCGGTTCTGGAAAAAAATATTTTCGATCATCTCTTTTTCGTACTATGCGAAATATCTCCGTTCCAGGTGTATTTTCGCCTATCAACGGTTTGATTTTCGGATTCAGCGGGTCGAAATACACCTAGAAACTCACCCATTAAAGTTCGATTTCGGTTCTGGAAAAAAATATTTTCGATCATCTCTTTTTCGTACCATGCGAAATAACTTCTTTCCAAGCATATGTTTGGACATCAAAGGTTGGATTTTCGGATTTAGCGGGTCAAAATACACCTAGAAACTCACCCATTAAAGTTCGATTTCGGTTCGGGAAAAAAATATTTTCGATCATCTCTTTTTCGTACCACGCGAAATAACTTCTTTCCAGGTGTATTTTCGTTTATCTTTGGTTGGATTTTTGGATTCAGCGGGTCAAAAAACACCTAGAATCTCACCCATTAAATTTCGATTTCGGTTCTGGGAAAAAATATTTTCGATCATCTCTTTTTCGTACCACGCGAAATAACTTCTTTCCAGGTGTATCTTCGCCTATCATCGGTTGGATTTTTGGATTCAGCGGGTCAAAATACACCTAGAAACTCACCCATTGAAGTTCGATTTCGGTTCTGTAAAAAAATATTTTCGATCATCTCTTTTTCGTACCATGCGAAATAACTTCTTTCCAGGTGTATTTTCGTTTATCAAACGTTGGATTTTTGGATTCAGTGGGTCAAAATACACATAGTAACTCACCCATTAAAGTTAGATTTTGGTTCTGGAAGAAAATATTTTCGATCATCTCTTTTTCGTACCATGCAAAATAACTTCTTTCCATGCATATTTTTGGACATCGACGGTTGGATTTTCGGATTTAGCGGGTCAGAATACACCTAGAAACTCACCCATTAAAGTTCGATTTCGGTTCTGGAAAAAAATATTTTCGATCATCTCTTTGTCGTACCACGCGAAATAACTTCTTTCCAGGTGTATTTTCGCCGATCATCGGTTGGATTTTTGGATTCAGCGGGTCAAAATACACCTAGAATCTCACCCATCAAAGTTCGATTTCGGTTCTGGAAAAAATTTCTTCTCGATCATCTCTTTTTCGTACCATGCGAAATAACTTCTTTCCAGTTGTATTTTCGAATATCAACGGTTGGATTTTCGTATTCAGCGGGTCGAAATACACCTAGAAACTCACCCATTAAAGTTCGATTTCGGTTCTGGAAAAAAATATTTTCGATCATCTCTTTTTCGTACTATGCGAAATATCTCCGTTCCAGGTGTATTTTCGCCTATCAACGGTTTGATTTTCGGATTCAGCGGGTCGAAATACACCTAGAAACTCACCCATTAAAGTTCGATTTCGGTTCTGGAAAAAAATATTTTCGATCATCTCTTTTTCGTACCATGTGGAAGAACTTCTTTCCAAGCATATTTTGGGACATCATAGGTTGGATTTTTGGATTCAGCGGGTAAAAATAAACCTAGAAACTCACCCATTGAAGTTCGAATTCAGTTCTGGAAAAAAATATTTTCGATCATGTCTTTTTCGTACCATGCGAAATAACTTCTTTCCAGGTGTATTTTCGCCCATCAACGGTTGGATTTTCGGATTCAGCGGGTCGAAATACACCTAGAAACTCACCCATTACCGTTCGATTTCGGTTCTGGAAAAAAATATTTTCGATCATCTCTTTTTCGTACCACGCGAAATAACTTCTTTCCAGGTGTATTTTCGCCCATCATCGATTGGATTTTTGGATTCAGCGGGTTAAAATACACCTAGAAACTCACCCATTAAAGTTCGATTTCGGTTCTGGGAAAAAATATTTTCGCTCATCTCTTTTTCGTACCACGCGAAATAACTTCTTTCCAGGTGTATTTTCGCCTATCATCGGTTGGATTTTTGGATTCAGCGGGTCAAAATACACCTAGAAACTCACCCATTAAAGTTCGATTTCGGTTCTGTAAAAAAATATTTTCGATCATCTCTTTTTCGTACCATGCGAAATAACTTCTTTCCAGGTGTATTTTCGTTCATCAAACGTTGGATTTTTGGATTCAGTGGGTCAAAATACACATAGAAACTCACCCATTAAAGTTAGATTTCGGTTCTGGAAGAAAATATTTTCGATCATCTCTTTTTCGTACCATGCGAAATAACTTCTTTCCAAGCATATTTTTGGACATCAAAGGCTGGATTTTCGGATTTAGCGGGTCAAAATACACCTAGAAACTCACCCATTAAAGTTCGATTTCGGTTCTGGAAAAAAATATTTTCGATCATCTCTTTTTCGTACCACGCGAAATAACTTCTTTCCAGGTGTATTTTCGCCTATCATCGGTTGGATTTTTGCATTCAGCGGGTCAAAATACACCTAGAAACTCACCCATTAAAGTTCGATTTCGGTTCTGGGAAAAAATATTTTCGATCATCTCTTTTTCGTACCATGCGAAATAACTTCTTTCCAGGTGTATTTTCGTTCATCAACGGTTGGATTTTCGTATTCAGCGGGTCGAAATACAACTAGAAACTCACCCATTAAAGTTCGTTTTCGGTTCTGGAAAAAAATATTTTCGATCATCTCTTTTTCGTACCATGCGAAATAACTTCTTTCCAGGTGTATTTTCGCCCATCAACGGTTGGATTTTCGGATTCAGCGGGTCGAAATACACCTAGAAACTCACCCACTAAAGTTCGATTTCGGTTCTGGAAAAGAATATTTTCGATCATCTCTTTTTCGTACCACGCGAAATAACTTCTTTCCAGGTGTATTTTCGCCCATCATCGGTTGGATTTTTGGATTCAGCGAGTCAAAATACACCTAGAAACTCACCCATTAAAGTTCGATTTCGGTTCTGGAAAAAAATATTTTCGATCATCTCTTTTTCGTACCATGCGAAATAACTTCGTTCCAGGTGTATTTTCGTTCATCAATCGTTGGATTTTTGGATTCAGTGGGTCAAAATACACATAGCAACTCACCCATTAAAGTTACATTTCGGTTCTGGAAGAAGATATTTTCGATCATCTCTTTTTCGTACCATGCGAAATAACTTCTTTCCAAGCATATTTTTGAACATCAAAGATTGGATTTTCGGATTCAGCGGGTCAAAATACACCTAGAAACTCACCCATTAGAGTTCGATTACGGTTGTGGACCAAAATATTTTCGATCATCTCTTTTTCGTACCATGCGGAATAACTTCTTCCCAAGCATATTTGTAGACATCAAAGGCTGGATTTTCGGATTCAGCGGGTCAAAATACACCTAGAAACTCACCCATTGAAGTTCGATTTCGGTTCTGGAAAAAAATATTTTCGATCATTTCTTTTTCGTACCATGCGAAATGACTTCTTTCCAAGCATTGTTTTGGACATCATAGGTTGGATTTTTGGATTCAGCGGGTCAAAATAAACCTAGAAACTCACCCATTAAAGTTAGATTTCGGTTCTGGAAGAAAATATTTTCGATCATCTCTTTTTCGTACCATGCGAAATAACTTCTTTCCAAGCATATTTTTGGACATCAAAGGTTGGATTTTCGGATTTAGCGGGTCAAAATACACCTAGAAACTCACCCATCAAAGTTCGATTTCGGTTCTGGAAAAAAATATTTTCGATCATCTCTTTTTCGTACCACGCGAAATAACTTCTTTCCAGGTGTATTTTCGCCTATCATCGGCTGGATTTTTGGATTCAGCGGGTCAAAATACACCTAGAATCTCACCCATTAAAGTTCGATTTCGGTTATGGAAAAAAATATTTTCCATCATCTCTTTTTCGTACCACGCGAAATAACTTCTTTCCAGGTGTATTTTCGCCTATCATCGGTTGGATTTTTGGATTCAGCGGGTCAAAATACACATAGAAACTCACCCATTAAAGTTAGATTTCGGTTCTGGAAGAAAATATTTTCGATCATCTCTTTTTCGTACCATGCGAAATAACTTCTTTCCAAGCATATTTTTGGACATCAAAGGTTGGATTTTCGGATTTAGCGGGTCAAAGTACACCTAGAAACTCACCCATCAAAGTTCGATTTCGGTTCTGGAAAAAAATATTTTCGATCATCTCTTTTTCGTACCACGCGAAATAACTTCTTTCCAGGTGTATTTTCGAATATCAACGGTTGGATTTTCGTATTCAGCGGGTCGAAATACACCTAGAAACTCAGCCATTAAAGTTCGACTTCGGTTCTGGAAAAAAATATTTTCGATCATCTCTTTTTCGTACTATGCGAAATATCTCCGTTCCAGGTGTATTTTCGCCTATCAACGGTTTGATTTTCGGATTCAGCGGGTCGAAATACACCTAGAAACTCACCCATTAAAGTTCGATTTCGGTTCTGGAAAAAAATATTTTCGATCATCTCTTTTTCGTACCATGCGAAATAACTTCTTTCCAAGCATATTTTTGGACATCAAAGGTTGGATTTTCGGATTTAGCGGGTCAAAATACACCTAGAAACTCACCCATTAAAGTTCGATTCCGGTTCTGGAAAAAAATATTTTCGATCATCTCTTTTTCGTACCATGCGAAATAACTTCTTTCCAAGCATATTTTTGGACATCAAAGATTGGATTTTCGGATTCAGCGGGTCAAAATACACCTAGAAACTCACCCATTACAGTTCGATTTCGGTTCTGGAAAAAAATATTTTCGATCATCTCTTTTTCGTACCATGTGAAAGAACTTCTTTCCAAGCATATTTTTGGACATCATAGGTTGGATTTTTGGATTCAGCGGGTAAAAATAAACCTAGTAACTCACCCATTGAAGTTCGATTTCGGTTCTGGAAAAAAATATTTTCGATCATCTCTTTTTCGTACCATGCGAAATAACTTCTTTCCAAGCATATGTTTGGACATCAAAGGTTGGATTTTCGGATTTAGCGGGTCAAAATACACCTAGAAACTCACCCATTAAAGTTCGATTTCGGTTCTGGAAAAAAATATTTTCGATCATCTCTTTTTCGTACCACGCGAAATAACTTCTTTCCAGGTGTATTTTCGTTTATCTTTGGTTGGATTTTTGGATTCAGCGGGTCAAAATACACCTAGAATCTCACCCATTAAATTTCGATTTCGGTTCTGGGAAAAAATATTTTCGATCATCTCTTTTTCGTACCACGCGAAATAACTTCTTTCCAGGTGTATCTTCGCCTATCATCGGTTGGATTTTTGGATTCAGCGGGTCAAAATACACCTAGAAACTCACCCATTGAAGTTCGATTTTGGTTCTGTAAAAAAATATTTTCGATCATCTCTTTTTCGTACCATGCGATATAACTTCTTTCCAGGTGTATTTTCGTTTATCAAACGTTGGATTTTTGGATTCAGTGGGTCAAAATACACATAGTAACTCACCCATCAAAGTTAGATTTCGGTTCTGGAAGAAAATATTTTCGATCATCTCTTTTTCGTACCATGCGAAATAACTTCTTTCCATGCATATTTTTGGACATTGAAGGTTGGATTTTCGGATTTACCGGGTCAAAATACACCTAGAAACTCACCCATTGAAGTTCGATTTTGGTTCTGTAAAAAAATATTTTCGATCATCTCTTTTTCGTACCATGCGATATAACTTCTTTCCAGTTGTATTTTCGAATATCAACGGTTGGATTTTCGTATTCAGCGGGTCGAAATACACCTAGAAACTCACCCATTAAAGTTCGATTTCGGTTCTGGAAAAAAATATTTTCGATCATCTCTTTTTCGTACTATGCGAAATATCTCCGTTCCAGGTGTATTTTCGCCTATCAACGGTTTGATTTTCGGATTCAGCGGGTCGAAATACACCTAGAAACTCACCCATTAAAGTTCGATTTCGGTTCTGGAAAAAAATATTTTCGATCATCTCTTTTTCGTACCATGCGAAATAACTTCTTTCCAAGCATATTTTTGGACATCAAAGGCTGGATTTTCGGATTCAGCGGGTCAAAATACACCTAGAAACTCACCCATTGAAGTTCGATTTCGGTTCTGGAACAAAATATTTTCGATCATCTCTTTTTCGTACCATGCGAAATGACTTCTTTCCAAGCATTGTTTTGGACATCATAGGTTGGATTTTTGGATTCAGCGGGTCAAAATAAACCTAGAAACTCACCCATTAAAGTTAGATTTCGGTTCTGGAAGAAAATATTTTCGATCATCTCTTTTTCGTACCATGCGAAATAACTTCTTTCCAAGCATATTTTTGGACATCAAAGGTTGGATTTTCGGATTTAGCGGGTCAAAATACACCTAGAAACTCACCCATCAAAGTTCGATTTCGGTTCTGGAAAAAAATATTTTCGATCATCTCTTTTTCGTACCACGCGAAATAACTTCTTTCCAGGTGTATTTTCGCCTATCATCGGCTGGATTTTTGGATTCAGCGGGTCAAAATACACCTAGAATCTCACCCATTAAAGTTCGATTTCGGTTCTGGAAAAAAATATTTTCCATCATCTCTTTTTCGTACCACGCGAAATAACTTCTTTCCAGGTGTATTTTCGCCTATCATCGGTTGGATTTTTGGATTCAGCGGGTCAAAATACACATAGAAACTCACCCATTAAAGTTAGATTTCGGTTCTGGAAGAAAATATTTTCGATCATCTCTTTTTCGTACCATGCGAAATAACTTCTTTCCAAGCATATTTTTTGACATCAAAGGTTGGATTTTCGGATTGAGCGGGTCAAAATACACCTAGGAACTCACCCATCAAAGTTCGATTTCGGTTCTGGAAAAAAATATTTTCGATCATCTCTTTTTCGTACCACGCGAAATAACTTCTTTCCAGGTGTATTTCCGCCTATCAACGGTTGGATTTTCGGATTCAGCGGGTCGAAATACACCTAGAAACTCACCCATTAAAGTTCGATTCCGGTTCTGGAAAAAAATATTTTCGATCATCTCTTTTTCGTACCATGCGAAATAACTTCTTTCCAAGCATATTTTTGGACATCAAAGATTGGATTTTCGGATTCAGCGGGTCAAAATACACCTAGAAACTCACCCATTACAGTTCGATTTCGGTTCTGGAAAAAAATATTTTCGATCATCTGTTTTTTGTACCATGCGAAATAACTTCGTTCCAAGCATATTTTTGGACTTCATAGGTTGGATTTTTGGATTCAGCGGGTCAAAATAAACCTAGAAACTCACCCATTAAAGTTTGATTTCGGTTCTGGAAAAAAATATTTTCGATCATCTCTTTTTCGTACAATGCGAAATAACTTCTTTCCAGGTGAATTTTCGCCTATCATCGGTTGAATTTCTGGATTCAGCGGGTCAAAATACACCTAGAAACTCACCCATTAAAGTTCGATTTCGGATCTGGGAAAAAATATTTTCGATCATCTCTTTTTCGTACCATGCGAAATAACTTCTTTCCAGGTGTATTTTCGTTTATCAACGGTTGGATTTTCGTATTCAGCGGGTCGAAATACACCTAGAAACTCACCCATTAAAGTTCGATTTCGGTTCTGGAAAAAAATATTTTCGATCATCTCTTTTTCGTACTATGCGAAATATCTCCGTTCCAGGTGTATTTTCGCCTATCAACGGTTTGATTTTCGGATTCAGCGGGTCGAAATACACCTAGAAACTCACCCATTAAAGTTCGATTTCGGTTCTGGAAAAAAATATTTTCGATCATCTCTTTTTCGTACCATGCGAAATAACTTCTTTCCAAGCATATTTTTGGACATCAAAGGCTGGATTTTCGGATTCAGCGGGTCAAAATACACCTAGAAACTCACCCATTGAAGTTCGATTTCGGTTCTGGAACAAAATATTTTCGATCATCTCTTTTTCGTACCATGCGAAATGACTTCTTTCCAAGCATTGTTTTGGACATCATAGGTTGGATTTTTGGATTCAGCGGGTCAAAATAAACCTAGAAACTCACCCATTAAAGTTAGATTTCGGTTCTGGAAGAAAATATTTTCGATCATCTCTTTTTCGTACCATGCGAAATAACTTCTTTCCAAGCATATTTTTGGACATCAAAGGTTGGATTTTCGGATTTAGCGGGTCAAAATACACCTAGAAACTCACCCATCAAAGTTCGATTTCGGTTCTGGAAAAACATATTTTCGATCATCTCTTTTTCGTACCACGCGAAATAACTTCTTTCCAGGTGTATTTTCGCCTATCATCGGCTGGATTTTTGGATTCAGCGGGTCAAAATACACCTAGAATCTCACCCATTAAAGTTCGATTTCGGTTCTGGAAAAAAATATTTTCCATCATCTCTTTTTCGTACCACGCGAAATAACTTCTTTCCAGGTGTATTTTCGCCTATCATCGGTTGGATTTTTGGATTCAGCGGGTCAAAATACACATAGAAACTCACCCATTAAAGTTAGATTTCGGTTCTGGAAGAAAATATTTTCGATCATCTCTTTTTCGTACCATGCGAAATAACTTCTTTCCAAGCATATTTTTTGACATCAAAGGTTGGATTTTCGGATTGAGCGGGTCAAAATACACCTAGGAACTCACCCATCAAAGTTCGATTTCGGTTCTGGAAAAAAATATTTTCGATCATCTCTTTTTCGTACCACGCGAAATAACTTCTTTCCAGGTGTATTTCCGCCTATCAACGGTTGGATTTTCGGATTCAGCGGGTCGAAATACACCTAGAAACTCACCCATTAAAGTTCGATTCCGGTTCTGGAAAAAAATATTTTCGATCATCTCTTTTTCGTACCATGCGAAATAACTTCTTTCCAAGCATATTTTTGGACATCAAAGATTGGATTTTCGGATTCAGCGGGTCAAAATACACCTAGAAACTCACCCATTACAGTTCGATTTCGGTTCTGGAAAAAAATATTTTCGATCATCTGTTTTTTGTACCATGCGAAATAACTTCGTTCCAAGCATATTTTTGGACTTCATAGGTTGGATTTTTGGATTCAGCGGGTCAAAATAAACCTAGAAACTCACCCATTAAAGTTTGATTTCGGTTCTGGAAAAAAATATTTTCGATCATCTCTTTTTCGTACAATGCGAAATAACTTCTTTCCAGGTGAATTTTCGCCTATCATCGGTTGAATTTCTGGATTCAGCGGGTCAAAATACACCTAGAAACTCACCCATTAAAGTTCGATTTCGGATCTGGGAAAAAATATTTTCGATCATCTCTTTTTCGTACCATGCGAAATAACTTCTTTCCAGGTGTATTTTCGTTTATCAACGGTTGGATTTTCGTATTCAGCGGGTCGAAATACACCTAGAAACTCAACCATGAAAATTCGATTTCGGTTCTGGAAAAAAATATTTTCGATCATTTTTTTTTCGTACTATGCGAAATATCTTCTTTCCAGGTGTATTTTCGCCTATCAACGGTTGGATTTTCGGATTCAGCGGGTCGAAATACACCTAGAATCTCACCCATTAAAGTTCGATTTCAGTTCTGGAAAAAAATATTTTCGATCATCTCTTTTTCGTACAATGCGAAATAACTTCTTTCCAGGTGAATTTTCGCCTATCATCGGTTGAATTTTTGGATTCAGCGGGTCAAAATACACCTAGAAACTCACCCATCAAAGTTCGATTTCGGATCTGGGAAAAAATATTTTCGATCATCTCTTTTTCGTACCATGCGAAATAACTTCTTTCCAGGTGTATTTTCGTTTATCAACGGTTGGATTTTCGTATTCAGCGGGTCGAAATACACCTAGAAACTCACCCATGAAAGTTCGATTTCGGTTCTGGAAAAAAATATTTTCGATCATCTCTTTTTCGTACTATGCGAAATATCTTCTTTCCAGGTGTATTTTCGCCTATCAACGGTTGGATTTTCGGATTCAGCGGGTCGAAATACACCTAGAAATTCACCCATTAAAGTTCGATTTCAGTTCTGGAAAAAAATATTTTCCATCATCTCTTCTTCGTACCATGCGAAATAACTACTTTCCAAGCATATTTTTGGACATCAAAGGTTGGATTTTCGGATTTAGCGGGTCAAAATACACCTAGAAACTCACCCATTGAAGTTCGATTTCGGTGCTGGAAAAAAATATTTTCGATCATCTCTTTTTCGTACCATGCGAAATAACTTCTTTCCAAGCATATTTTTGGACATCAAAGGTTGGATTTTCGGATTTAGCGGGTCAAAATACACCTAGAAACTCACCCATCAAAGTTCGATTTCGGTTCTGGAAAAAAATATTTTCGATCATCTCTTTTTCGTACCACGCGAAATAACTTCTTTCCAGGTGTATTTTCGCCTATCATCGGCTGGATTTTTGGATTCAGCGGGTCAAAATACACCTAGAATCTCACCCATTAAAGTTCGATTTCGGTTCTGGAAAAAAATATTTTCCATCATCTCTTTTTCGTACCACGCGAAATAACTTCTTTCCAGGTGTATTTTCGCCTATCATCGGTTGGATTTTTGGATTCAGCGGGTCAAAATACACATAGAAACTCACCCATTAAAGTTAGATTTCGGTTCTGGAAGAAAATATTTTCGATCATCTCTTTTTCGTACCATGCGAAATAACTTCTTTCCAAGCATATTTTTGGACATCAAAGGTTGGATTTTCGGATTTAGCGGGTCAAAATACACCTAGGAACTCACCCATCAAAGTTCGATTTCGGTTCTGGAAAAAAATATTTTCGATCATCTCTTTTTCGTACCACGCGAAATAACTTCTTTCCAGGTGTATTTCCGCCTATCAACGGTTGGATTTTCGGATTCAGCGGGTCGAAATACACCTAGAAACTCACCCATTAAAGTTCGATTCCGGTTCTGGAAAAAAATATTTTCGATCATCTCTTTTTCGTACCATGCGAAATAACTTCTTTCCAAGCATATTTTTGGACATCAAAGATTGGATTTTCGGATTCAGCGGGTCAAAATACACCTAGAAACTCACCCATTACAGTTCGATTTCGGTTCTGGAAAAAAATATTTTCGATCATCTGTTTTTTGTACCATGCGAAATAACTTCGTTCCAAGCATATTTGTGGACTTCATAGGTTGGATTTTTGGATTCAGCGGGTCAAAATAAACCTAGAAACTCACCCATTAAAGTTTGATTTCGGTTCTGGAAAAAAATATTTTCGATCATCTCTTTTTCGTACCATGCGAAATAACTTCTTTCCAGGTGAATTTTCGCCTATCATCGGTTGAATTTCTGGATTCAGCGGGTCAAAATACACCTAGAAACTCACCCATTAAAGTTCGATTTCGGATCTGGGAAAAAATATTTTCGATCATCTCTTTTTCGTACCATGCGAAATAACTTCTTTCCAGGTGTATTTTCGTTTATCAACGGTTGGATTTTCGTATTCAGCGGGTCGAAATACACCTAGAAACTCACCCATGAAAGTTCGATTTCGGTTCTGGAAAAAAATATTTTCGATCATTTTTTTTTCGTACTATGCGAAATATCTTCTTTCCAGGTGTATTTTCGCCTATCAACGGTTGGATTTTCGGATTCAGCGGGTCGAAATACACCTAGAATCTCACCCATTAAAGTTCGATTTCAGTTCTGGAAAAAAATATTTTCGATCATCTCTTTTTCGTACAATGCGAAATAACTTCTTTCCAGGTGAATTTTCGCCTATCATCGGTTGAATTTTTGGATTCAGCGGGTCAAAATACACCTAGAAACTCACCCATCAAAGTTCGATTTCGGATCTGGGAAAAAATATTTTCGATCATCTCTTTTTCGTACCATGCGAAATAACTTCTTTCCAGGTGTATTTTCGTTTATCAACGGTTGGATTTTCGTATTCAGCGGGTCGAAATACACCTAGAAACTCACCCATGAAAGTTCGATTTCGGTTCTGGAAAAAAATATTTTCGATCATCTCTTTTTCGTACTATGCGAAATATCTTCTTTCCAGGTGTATTTTCGCCTATCAACGGTTGGATTTTCGGATTCAGCGGGTCGAAATACACCTAGAAATTCACCCATTAAAGTTCGATTTCAGTTCTGGAAAAAAATATTTTCCATCATCTCTTTTTCGTACCATGCGAAATAACTACTTTCCAAGCATATTTTTGGACATCAAAGGTTGGATTTTCGGATTTAGCGGGTCAAAATACACCTAGAAACTCACCCATTGAAGTTCGATTTCGGTGCTGGAAAAAAATATTTTCGATCATCTCTTTTTCGTACCATGCGAAATAACTTCTTTCCAAGCATATTTTTGGACATCAACGGTTGGATTTTCGTATTCAGCGGGTCGAAATACACCTAGAAACTCACCCATGAAAGTTCGATTTCGGTTCTGGAAAAAAATATTTTCGATCATCTCTTTTTCGTACCACGCGAAATAACTTCTTTCCAGGTGTATTTTCGCCTATCATCGGCTGGATTTTTGGATTCAGCGGGTCAAAATACACCTAGAATCTCACCCATTAAAGTTCGATTTCGGTTCTGGAAAAAAATATTTTCCATCATCTCTTTTTCGTACCACGCGAAATAACTTCTTTCCAGGTGTATTTTCGCCTATCATCGGTTGGATTTTTGGATTCAGCGGGTCAAAATACACATAGAAACTCACCCATTAAAGTTAGATTTCGGTTCTGGAAGAAAATATTTTCGATCATCTCTTTTTCGTACCATGCGAAATAACTTCTTTCCAAGCATATTTTTGGACATCAAAGGTTGGATTTTCGGATTTAGCGGGTCAAAATACACCTAGGAACTCACCCATCAAAGTTCGATTTCGGTTCTGGAAAAAAATATTTTCGATCATCTCTTTTTCGTACCACGCTAAATAACTTCTTTCCAGGTGTATTTCCGCCTATCAACGGTTGGATTTTCGGATTCAGCGGGTCGAAATACACCTAGAAACTCACCCATTAAAGTTCGATTTCGGTTCTGGAAAAAAATATTTTCGATCATCTCTTTTTCGTACCATGCGAAATAACTTCTTTCCAAGCATATTTTTGGACATCAAAGATTGGATTTTCGGATTCAGCGGGTCAAAATACACCTAGAAACTCACCCATTACAGTTCGATTTCGGTTCTGGAAAAAAATATTTTCGATCATCTGTTTTTTGTACCATGCGAAATAACTTCGTTCCAAGCATATTTTTGGACTTCATAGGTTGGATTTTTGGATTCAGCGGGTCAAAATAAACCTAGAAACTCACCCATTAAAGTTTGATTTCGGTTCTGGAAAAAAATATTTTCGATCATCTCTTTTTCGTACAATGCGAAATAACTTCTTTCCAGGTGAATTTTCGCCTATCATCGGTTGAATTTCTGGATTCAGCGGGTCAAAATACACCTAGAAACTCACCCATTAAAGTTCGATTTCGGATCTGGGAAAAAATATTTTCGATCATCTCTTTTTCGTACCATGCGAAATAACTTCTTTCCAGGTGTATTTTCGTTTATCAACGGTTGGATTTTCGTATTCAGCGGGTTGAAATACACCTAGAAACTCACCCATGAAAGTTCGATTTCGGTTCTGGAAAAAAATATTTTCGATCATCTCTTTTTCGTACTATGCGAAATATCTTCTTTCCAGGTGTATTTTCGCCTATCAACGGTTGGATTTTCGGATTCAGCGGGTCGAAATACACCTAGAATCTCACCCATTAAAGTTCGATTTCAGTTCTGGAAAAAAATATTTTCGATCATCTCTTTTTCGTACAATGCGAAATAACTTCTTTCCAGGTGAATTTTCGCCTATCATCGGTTGAATTTTTGGATTCAGCGGGTCAAAATACACCTAGAAACTCACCCATCAAAGTTCGATTTCGGATCTGGGAAAAAATATTTTCGATCATCTCTTTTTCGTACCATGCGAAATAACTTCTTTCCAGGTGTATTTTCGTTTATCAACGGTTGGATTTCCGTATTCAGCGGGTCGAAATACACCTAGAAACTCACCCATGAAAGTTCGATTTCGGTTCTGGAAAAAAATATTTTCGATCATCTCTTTTTCGTACTATGCGAAATATCTTCTTTCCAGGTGTATTTTCGCCTATCAACGGTTGGATTTTCGGATTCAGCGGGTCGAAATACACCTAGAAATTCACCCATTAAAGTTCGATTTCAGTTCTGGAAAAAAATATTTTCGATCATCTCTTTTTCGTACCATGCGAAATAACTACTTTCCAAGCATATTTTTGGACATCAAAGGTTGGATTTTCGGATTTAGCGGGTCAAAATACACCTAGAAACTCACCCATTGAAGTTCGATTTCGGTTCTGGAAAAAAATATTTTCGATCATCTCTTTTTCGTACCATGCGAAATAACTTCTTTCCAAGCATATTTTTGGACATCAAAGGTTGGATTTTCGGATTTAGCGGGTCAAAATACACCTAGAAACTCACCCATTAAAGTTCGATTCCGGTTCTGGAAAAAAATATTTTCGATCATCTCTTTTTCGTACCATGCGGAATAACTTCTTTCCAAGCATATTTTTGGACATCATAGATTGGATTTTCGGATTCAGCGGGTCAAAATACACCTAGAAACTCACCCATTGAAGTTCGATTTCGGTTCTGGAAAAAAATATTTTCGATCATCTCTTTTTCGTACCATGCGAAATAACTTCTTTCCAAGCATATTTTTGGACATCAAAGGTTGGATTTTCGGATTTAGCGGGTCAAAATACACCTAGAAACTCACCCATTAAAGCTCGATTCCGGTTCTGGAAAAAAATATTTTCGATCATCTCTTTTTCGTACCATGCGAAATAACTTCTTTCCAAGCATATTTTTGGACATCAAATATTGGATTTTCGGATTCAGCGGGTCAAAATACACCTAGAAACTCACCCATTACAGTTCGATTTCGGTTCTGGAAAAAAATATTTTCGATCATCTCTTTTTCGTACCATGTGAAAGAACTTCTTTCCAAGCATATTTTTGGACATCATAGGTTGGATTTTCGGATTCAGCGGGTAAAAATAAACCTAGTAACTCACCCATTGAAGTTCGATTTCGGTTCTGGAAAAAAATATTTTCGATCATCTCTTTTTCGTACCATGCGAAATAACTTCTTTCCAAGCATATGTTTGGACATCAAAGGTTGGATTTTCGGATTTAGCGGGTCAAAATACACCTAGAAACTCACCCATTAGAGTTCGATTTCGGTTCTGGAAAAAAATATTTTCGATCATCTCTTTTTCGTACCACGCGAAATAACTTCTCTCCAGGTGTATTTTCGTTTATCTTTGGTTGGATTTTTGGATTCAGCGGGTCAAAATACACCTAGAATCTCACCCATTAAATTTCGATTTCGGTTCTGGGAAAAAATATTTTCGATCATCTCTTTTGCGTACCACGCGAAATAACTTCTTTCCAGGTGTATCTTCGCCTATCATCGGTTGGATTTTTGGATTCAGCGGGTCAAAATACACCTAAAAACTCACCCATTGAAGTTCGATTTCGGTTCTGTAAAAAAATATTTTCGATCATCTCTTTTTCGTACCATGCGATATACCTTCTTTCAAGGTGTATTTTCGTTTATCAAACGTTGGATTTTTGGATTCAGTGGGTCAAAATACACATAGTAACTGACCCATTCAAGTTAGATTTCGGTTCTGGAAGAAAATATTTTCGATCATCTCTTTTTCGTACCATGCGAAATAACTTCTTTCCATGCATATTTTTGGACATCGAAGGTTGGATTTTCGGATTTACCGGGTCAAAATACACCTAGAAACTCACCCATTAAAGTTCGATTTCGGTTCTGGAAAAAAATATTTTCGATCATCTCTTTTTCGTACCACGCGAAATAACTTCTTTCCAGGTGTATTTTCGCCGATCATCGGTTGGATTTTTGGATTCAGCGGGTCAAAATACACCTAGAATCTCACCCATCAAAGTTCGATTTCGGTTCTGGAAAAAAATATTCTCGATCATCTCTTTTTCGTACCATGCGAAATAACTTCTTTCCAGTTGTATTTTCGAATATCAACGGTTGGATTTTCGTATTCAGCGGGTCGAAATACACCTAGAAACTCACCCATTAAAGTTCGATTTCGGTTCTGGAAAAAAATATTTTCGATCATCTCTTTTTCGTACTATGCGAAATATCTCCGTTCCAGGTGTATTTTCGCCTATCAAAGATTGGATTTTCGGATTCAGTGGGTCAAAATACACCTAGAAACTCACCCATTACAGTTCGATTCCGGTTCTGGAAAAAAATATTTTCGATCATCTCTTTTTCGTACCATGTGGAAGAACTTCTTTCCAAGCATATTTTTGGACATCATAGGTTGGATTTTTGGATTCAGCGGGTAAAAATAAACCTAGAAACTCACCCATTGAAGTTCGAATTCAGTTCTGGAAAAAAATATTTTCGATCATCTCTTTTTCGTACCATGCGAAATAACTTCTTTCCAGGTGTATTTTCGCCCATCAACGGTTGGATTTTCGGATTCAGCGGGTCGAAATACACCTAGAAACTCACCCATTAACGTTCGATTTCGGTTCTGGAAAAAAATATTTTCGATCATCTCTTTTTCGTACCACGCGAAATAACTTCCTTCCAGGTGTATTTTCGCCCATCATCGATTGGATTTTTGGATTCAGCGGGTTAAAATACACCTAGAAACTCACCCATTAAAGTTCGATTTCGGTTCTGGGAAAAAATATTTTCGCTCATCTCTTTTTCGTACCACGCGAAATAACTTCTTTCCAGGTGTATTTTCGCCTATCATCGGTTGGATTTTTGGATTCAGCGGGTCAAAATACACCTAGAAACTCAGCCATTAAAGTTCGATTTCGGTTCTGTAAAAAAATATTTTCGATCATCTCTTTTTCGTACCATGCGAAATAACTTCTTTCCAGGTGTATTTTCTTTCATCAAACGTTGGATTTTCGGATTCAGCGGGTCGAAATACACCTAGAAACTCACCCATTGAAGTTCGATTTCGGTTCTGGAAAAAAATATTTTCGATCATCTCTTTTTCGTACCATGCGAAATAACTTCTTTCCAAGCATATTTTTGGACATCAAAGGTTGGATTTTCGGATTTAGCGGGTCAAAATACACCTAGAAACTCACCCATTAAAGTTCGATTCCGGTTCTGGAAAAAAATATTTTCGATCATCTCTTTTTCGTACCATGCGAAATAACTTCTTTCCAAGCATATTTTTGGACATCATAGATTGGATTTTCGGATTCAGCGGGTCAAAATACACCTAGAAACTCACCCATTGAAGTTCGATTTCGGTTCTGGAAAAAAATATTTTCGATCATCTCTTTTTCGTACCATGCGAAATAACTTCTTTCCAAGCATATTTTTGGACATCAAAGGTTGGATTTTCGGATTTAGCGGGTCAAAATACACCTAGAAACTCACCCATTAAAGCTCGATTCCGGTTCTGGAAAAAAATATTTTCGATCATCTCTTTTTCGTACCATGCGAAATAACTTCTTTCCAAGCATATTTTTGGACATCAAAGATTGGATTTTCGGATTCAGCGGGTCAAAATACACCTAGAAACTCACCCATTACAGTTCGATTTCGGTTCTGGAAAAAAATATTTTCGATCATCTCTTTTTCGTACCATGTGAAAGAACTTCTTTCCAAGCATATTTTTGGACATCATAGGTTGGATTTTTGGATTCAGCGGGTAAAAATAAACCTAGTAACTCACCCATTGAAGTTCGATTTCGGTTCTGGAAAAAAATATTTTCGATCATCTCTTTTTCGTACCATGCGAAATAACTTCTTTCCAAGCATATGTTTGGACATCAAAGGTTGGATTTTCGGATTTAGCGGGTCAAAATACACCTAGAAACTCACCCATTAGAGTTCGATTTCGGTTCTGGAAAAAAATATTTTCGATCATCTCTTTTTCGTACCACGCGAAATAACTTCTTTCCAGGTGTATTTTCGCCCATCATCGATTGGATTTTTGGATTCAGCGGGTTAAAATACACCTAGAAACTCACCCATTAAAGTTCGATTTCGGTTCTGGGAAAAAATATTTTCGCTCATCTCTTTTTCGTACCACGCGAAATAACTTCTTTCCAGGTGTATTTTCGCCTATCATCGGTTGGATTTTTGGATTCAGCGGGTCAAAATACACCTAGAAACTCACCCATTAAAGTTCGATTTCGGTTCTGTAAAAAAATATTTTCGATCATCTCTTTTTCGTACCATGCGAAATAACTTCTTTCCAGGTGTATTTTCTTTCATCAAACGTTGGATTTTCGGATTCAGCGGGTCGAAATACACCTAGAAACTCACCCATTGAAGTTCGATTTCGGTTCTGGAAAAAAATATTTTCGATCATCTCTTTTTCGTACCATGCGAAATAACTTCTTTCCAAGCATATTTTTGGACATCAAAGGTTGGATTTTCAGATTTAGCGGGTCAAAATACGCCTAGAAACTCACCCATTAAAGTTCGATTCCGGTTCTGGAAAAAAATATTTTCGATCATCTCTTTTTTGTACCATGCGAAATAACTTCTTTCCAAGCATATTTTTGGACATCATAGATTGGATTTTCGGATTCAGCGGGTCAAAATACACCTAGAAACTCACCCATTGAGGTTCGATTTCGGTTCTGGAAAAAAATATTTTCGATCATCTCTTTTTCGTACCATGCGAAATAACTTCTTTCCAAGCATATTTTTGGACATCAACGGTTGGATTTTCGGATTTAGCGGGTCAAAATACACCTAGAAACTCTCCCATTAAAGTTCGATTCCGGTTCTGGAAAAAAATATTTTCGATCATCTCTTTTTCGTACCATGCGAAATAACTTCTTTCCAAGCATATTTTTGAACATCAAAGATTGGATTTTCGGATTCAGCGGGTCAAAATACACCTAGAAACTCACCCATTACAGTTCGATTTCGGTTCTGGAAAAAAATATTTTCGATCATCTCTTTTTCGTACCATGTGAAAGAACTTCTTTCCAAGCATATTTTTGGACATCATAGGTTGGATTTTTGGATTCAGCGGGTAAAAATAAACCTAGTAACTCACCCATTGAAGTTCGATTTCGGTTCTGGAAAAAAATATTTTCGATCATCTCTTTTTCGTACCATGCGAAATAACTTCTTTCCAAGCATATGTTTGGACATCAAAGGTTGGATTTTCGGATTTAGCGGGTCAAAATACACCTAGAAACTCACCCATTAAAGTTCGATTTCGGTTCTGGAAAAAAATATTTTCGATCATCTCTTTTTCGTACCACGCGAAATAACTTCTTTCCAGGTGTATTTTCGTTTATCTTTGGTTGGATTTTTGGATTCAGCGGGTCAAAATACACCTAGAATCTCACCCATTAAATTTCGATTTCGGTTCTGGGAAAAAATATTTTCGATCATCTCTTTTGCGTACCACGCGAAATAACTTCTTTCCAGGTGTATCTTCGCCTATCATCGGTTGGATTTTTGGATTCAGCGGGTCAAAATACACCTAAAAACTCACCCATTGAAGTTCGATTTCGGTTCTGTAAAAAAATATTTTCGATCATCTCTTTTTCGTACCATGCGATATACCTTCTTTCCAGGTGTATTTTCGTTTATCAAACGTTGGATTTTTGGATTCAGTGGGTCAAAATACACATAGTAACTCACCCATTAAAGTTAGATTTCGGTTCTGGAAGAAAATATTTTCGATCATCTCTTTTTCGTACCATGCGAAATAACTTCTTTCCATGCATATTTTTGGACATCGAAGGTTGGATTTTCGGATTTACCGGGTCAAAATACACCTAGAAACTCACCCATTAAAGTTCGATTTCGGTTCTGGAAAAAAATATTTTCGATCATCTCTTTTTCGTACCACGCGAAATAACTTCTTTCCAGGTGTATTTTCGCCGATCATCGGTTGGATTTTTGGATTCAGCGGGTCAAAATACACCTAGAATCTCACCCATCAAAGTTCGATTTCGGTTCTGGAAAAAAATATTCTCGATCATCTCTTTTTCGTACCATGCGAAATAACTTCTTTCCAGTTGTATTTTCGAATATCAACGGTTGGATTTTCGTATTCAGCGGGTCGAAATACACCTAGAAACTCACCCATTAAAGTTTGATTTCGGTTCTGGAAAAAAATATTTTCGATCATCTCTTTTTCGTACTATGCGAAATATCTCCGTTCCAGGTGTATTTTCGCCTATCAACGGTTTGATTTTCGGATTCAGCGGGTCGAAATACACCTAGAAACTCACCCATTAAAGTTCGATTTCGGTTCTGGAAAAAAATATTTTCGATCATCTCTTTTTCGTAGCATGCGAAATAACTTCTTTCCAAGCATATTTTTGGACATCAAAGATTGGATTTTCGGATTCAGCGGGTCAAAATACACCTAGAAACTCACCCATTACAGTTCGATTCCGGTTCTGGAAAAAAATATTTTCGATCATCTCTTTTTCGTACCATGTGGAAGAACTTCTTTCCAAGCATATTTTTGGACATCATAGGTTGGATTTTTGGATTCAGCGGGTAAAAATAAACCTAGAAACTCACCCATTGAAGTTCGAATTCAGTTCTGGAAAAAAATATTTTCGATCATCTCTTTTTCGTACCATGCGAAATAACTTCTTTCCAGGTGTATTTTCGCCCATCAACGGTTGGATTTTCGGATTCAGCGGGTCGAAATACACCTAGAAACTCACCCATTAACGTTCGATTTCGGTTCTGGAAAAAAATATTTTCGATCATCTCTTTTTCGTACCACGCGAAATAACTTCTTTCCAGGTGTATTTTCGCCCATCATCGATTGGATTTTTGGATTCAGCGGGTTAAAATACACCTAGAAACTCACCCATTAAAGTTCGATTTCGGTTCTGGGAAAAAATATTTTCGCTCATCTCTTTTTCGTACCACGCGAAATAACTTCTTTCCAGGTGTATCTTCGCCTATCATCGGTTGGATTTTTGGATTCAGCGGGTCAAAATACACCTAAAAACTCACCCACTGAAGTTCGATTTCGGTTCTGTAAAAAAATATTTTCGATCATCTCTTTTTCGTACCATGCGATATAACTTCTTTCCAGGTGTATTTTCGTTTATCAAACGTTGGATTTTTGGATTCAGTGGGTCAAAATACACATAGTAACTCACCCATTAAAGTTAGATTTCGGTTCTGGAAGAAAATATTTTCGATCATCTCTTTTTCGTACCATGCGAAATAACTTCTTTTCCATGCATATTTTTGGACATCGAAGGTTGGATTTTCGGATTTACCGGGTCAAAATACACCTAGAAACTCACCCATTAAAGTTAGATTTCGGTTCTGGAAAAAAATATTTTCGATCATCTCTTTTTCGTACCACGCGAAATAACTTCTTTCCAGGTGTATTTTCGCCGATCATCGGTTGGATTTATGGATTCAGCGGGTCAAAATACACCTAGAATCTCACCCATCAAAGTTCGATTTCGGTTCTGGAAAAAAATATTCTCGATCATCTCTTTTTCGTACCATGCGAAATAACTTCTTTCCAAGCATATTTTTGGACATCAACGGTTGGATTTTCGGATTTAGCGGGTCAAAATACACCTAGAAACTCACCCATTAAAGTTCGATTCCGGTTCTGGAAAAAAATATTTTCGATCATCTCTTTTTCGTACCATGCGAAATAACTTCTTTCCAAGCATATTTTTGAACATCAAAGATTGGATTTTCGGATTCAGCGGGTCAAAATACACCTAGAAACTCACCCATTACAGTTCGATTTCGGTTCTGGAAAAAAATATTTTCGATCATCTCTTTTTCGTACCACGTGAAAGAACTTCTTTCCAAGCATATTTTTGGACATCATAGGTTGGATTTTTGGATTCAGCGGGTAAAAATAAACCTAGTAACTCACCCATTGAAGTTCGATTTCGGTTCTGGAAAAAAATATTTTCGATCATCTCTTTTTCGTACCATGCGAAATAACTTCTTTCCAAGCATATGTTTGGACATCAAAGGTTGGATTTTCGGATTTAGCGGGTCAAAATACACCTAGAATCTCACCCATTAAATTTCGATTTCGGTTCTGGGAAAAAATATTTTCGATCATCTCTTTTTCGTACCACGCGAAATAACTTCTTTCCAGGTGTATCTTCGCCTATCATCGGTTGGATTTTTGGATTCAGCGGGTCAAAATACACCTAAAAACTCACCCACTGAAGTTCGATTTCGGTTCTGTAAAAAAATATTTTCGATCATCTCTTTTTCGTACCATGCGATATAACTTCTTTCCAGGTGTATTTTCGTTTATCAAACGTTGGATTTTTGGATTCAGTGGGTCAAAATACACATAGTAACTCACCCATTAAAGTTAGATTTCGGTTCTGGAAGAAAATATTTTCGATCATCTCTTTTTCGTACCATGCGAAATAACTTCTTTTCCATGCATATTTTTGGACATCGAAGGTTGGATTTTCGGATTTACCGGGTCAAAATACACCTAGAAACTCACCCATTAAAGTTAGATTTCGGTTCTGGAAAAAAATATTTTCGATCATCTCTTTTTCGTACCACGCGAAATAACTTCTTTCCAGGTGTATTTTCGCCGATCATCGGTTGGATTTATGGATTCAGCGGGTCAAAATACACCTAGAATCTCACCCATCAAAGTTCGATTTCGGTTCTGGAAAAAAATATTCTCGATCATCTCTTTTTCGTACCATGCGAAATAACTTCTTTCCAGTTGTATTTTCGAATATCAACGGTTGGATTTTCGTATTCAGCGGGTCGAAATACACCTAGAAACTCACCCATTAAAGTTCGATTTCGGTTCTGGAAAAAAATATTTTCGATCATCTCTTTTTCGTACTATGCGAAATATCTCCGTTCCAGGTGTATTTTCGCCTATCAACGGTTTGATTTTCGGATTCAGCGGGTCGAAATACACCTAGAAACTCACCCATTAAAGTTCGATTTCGGTTCTGGAAAAAAATATTTTCGATCATCTCTTTTTCGTACCATGCGAAATAACTTCTTTCCAAGCATATTTTTGGACATCAAAGATTGGATTTTCGGATTCAGCGGGTCAAAATACACCTAGAAACTCACCCATTACAGTTCGATTCCGGTTCTGGAAAAAAATATTTTCGATCATCTCTTTTTCGTACCATGTGGAAGAACTTCTTTCCAAGCATATTTTTGGACATCATAGGTTGGATTTTTGGATTCAGCGGGTGAAAATAAACCTAGAAACTCACCCATTGAAGTTCGAATTCAGTTCAGGAAAAAAATATTTTCGATCATCTCTTTTTCGTACCATGCGAAATAACTTCTTTCCAGGTGTATCTTCGCCCATCAACGGTTGGATTTTCGGATTCAGCGGGTCGAAATACACCTAGAAACTCACCCATTAACGTTCGATTTCGGTTCTGGAAAAAAATATTTTCGATCATCTCTTTTTCGTACCACGCGAAATAACTTCTTTCCAGGTGTATTTTCGCCCATCATCGATTCGATTTTCGGATTCAGCGGGTTAAACAACACCTAGAAACTCACCCATTAAAGTTCGATTTCGGTTCTGGGAAAAAATATTTTCGCTCATCTCTTTTTCGTACCACGCGAAATAACTTCTTTCCAGGTGTATTTTCGCCTATCATCGGTTGGATTTTTGGATTCAGCGGGTCAAAATACACCTAGAAACTCACCCATTAAAGTTCGATTTCGGTTCTGTAAAAAAATATTTTCGATCATCTCTTTTTCGTACCATGCGAAATAACTTCTTTCCAAGCATATTTTTGGACATCAAAGGCTGGATTTTCGGATTTAGCGGGTCAAAATACACCTAGAAACTCACCCATTAAAGTTCGATTTCGGTTCTGGAAAAAAATATTTTCGATCATCTCTTTTTCGTACCACGCGAAATAACTTCTTTCCAGGTGTATTTTCGCCTATCATCGGTTGGATTTTTGCATTCAGCGGGTCAAAATACACCTAGAAACTCACCCATTAAAGTTCGATTTCGGTTCTGGGAAAAAATATTTTCGATCATCTCTTTTTCGTACCATGCGAAATAACTTCTTTCCAGGTGTATTTTCGTTTATCAACGGTTGGATTTTCGTATTCAGCGGGTCGAAATACAACTAGAAACTCACCCATTAAAGTTCGTTTTCGGTTCTGGAAAAAAATATTTTCGATCATCTCTTTTTCGTACCATGCGAAATAACTTCTTTCCAAGCATATTTGTAGACATCAAAGGCTGGATTTTCGGATTCAGCGGGTCAAAATACACCTAGAAACTCACCCATTGAAGTTCGATTTCGGTTCTGGAACAAAATATTTTCGATCATCTCTTTTTCGTACCATGCGAAATGACTTCTTTCCAAGCATTGTTTTGGACATCATAGGTTGGATTTTTGGATTCAGCGGGTCAAAATAAACCTAGAAACTCACCCATTAAAGTTAGATTTCGGTTCTGGAAGAAAATATTTTCGATCATCTCTTTTTCGTACCATGCGAAATAACTTCTTTCCAAGCATATTTTTGGACATCAAAGGTTGGATTTTCGGATTTAGCGGGTCAAAATACACCTAGAAACTCACCCATCAAAGTTCGATTTCGGTTCTGGAAAAAAATATTTTCGATCATCTCTTTTTCGTACCACGCGAAATAACTTCTTTCTAGGTGTATTTTCGCCTATCATCGGCTGGATTTTTGGATTCAGCGGGTCAAAATACACCTAGAATCTCACCCATTAAAGTTCGATTTCGGTTCTGGAAAAAAATATTTTCCATCATCTCTTTTTCGTACCACGCGAAATAACTTCTGTCCAGGTGTATTTTCGCCTATCATCGGTTGGATTTTTGGATTCAGCGGGTCAAAATACACATAGAAACTCACCCATTAAAGTTAGATTTCGGTTCTGGAAGAAAATATTTTCGATCATCTCTTTTTCGTACCATGCGAAATAACTTCTTTCCAAGCATATTTTTGGACATCAAAGGTTGGATTTTCGGATTTAGCGGGTCAAAATACACCTAGAAACTCACCCATCAAAGTTCGATTTCGGTTCTGGAAAAAAATATTTTCGATCATCTCTTTTTCGTACCACGCGAAATAACTTCTTTCCAGGTGTATTTTCGCCCATCATCGGCTGGATTTTTGGATTCAGCGGGTCAAAATACACCTAGAATCTCACCCATTAAAGTTCGATTTCGGTTCTGGAACAAAATATTTTCGATCATCTCTTTTTCGTACCATGCGAAATAACTTCTTTCCAGGTGTATTTTCGCCCATCAACGGTTGGATTTTCGGATTCAGCGGGTCGAAATACACCTAGAAACTCACCCATTAACGTTCGATTTCGGTTCTGGAAAAAAATATTTTCGATCATCTCTTTTTCGTACCACGCGAAATAACTTCTTTCCAGGTGTATTTTCGCCCATCATCGATTGGATTTTTGGATTCAGCGGGTTAAAATACACCTAGAAACTCACCCATTAAAGTTCGATTTCGGTTCTGGGAAAAAATATTTTCGCTCATCTCTTTTTCGTACCACGCGAAATAACTTCTTTCCAGGTGTATTTTCGCCTATCATCGGTTGGATTTTTGGATTCAGCGGGTCAAAATACACCTAGAAACTCACCCATTAAAGTTCGATTTCGGTTCTGTAAAAAAATATTTTCGATCATCTCTTTTTCGTACCATGCGAAATAACTTCTTTCCAGGTGTATTTTCGTTCATCAAACGTTGGATTTTTGGATTCAGTGGGTCAAAATACACATAGAAACTCACCCATTAAAGTTAGATTTCGGTTCTGGAAGAAAATATTTTCGATCATCTCTTTTTCGTACCATGCGAAATGACTTCTTTCCAAGCATTGTTTTGGACATCATAGGTTGGATTTTTGGATTCAGCGGGTCAAAATAAACCTAGAAACTCACCCATTAAAGTTAGATTTCGGTTCTGGAAGAAAATATTTTCGATCATCTCTTTTTCGTACCATGCGAAATAACTTCTTTCCAAGCATATTTTTGGACATCAAAGGTTGGATTTTCGGATTTAGCGGGTCAAAATACACCTAGAAACTCACCCATCAAAGTTCGATTTCGGTTCTGGAAAAAAATATTTTCGATCATCTCTTTTTCGTACCACGCGAAATAACTTCTTTCTAGGTGTGATTTCGCCTATCATCGGCTGGATTTTTGGATTCAGCGGGTCAAAATACACCTAGAATCTCACCCATTAAAGTTCGATTTCGGTTCTGGAAAAAAATATTTTCCATCATCTCTTTTTCGTACCACGCGAAATAACTTCTGTCCAGGTGTATTTTCGCCTATCATCGGTTGGATTTTTGGATTCAGCGGGTCAAAATACACATAGAAACTCACCCATTAAAGTTAGATTTCGGTTCTGGAAGAAAATATTTTCGATCATCTCTTTTTCGTACCATGCGAAATAACTTCTTTCCAAGCATATTTTTGGACATCAAAGGTTGGATTTTCGGATTTAGCGGGTCAAAATACACCTAGAAACTCACCCATCAAAGTTCGATTTCGGTTCTGGAAAAAAATATTTTCGATCATCTCTTTTTCGTACCACGCGAAATAACTTCTTTCCAGGTGTATTTTCGCCCATCATCGGCTGGATTTTTGGATTCAGCGGGTCAAAATACACCTAGAATCTCACCCATTAAAGTTCGATTTCGGTTCTGGAACAAAATATTTTCCATCATCTCTTTTTCGTACCATGCGAAATATCTTCTTTCCAGGTGTATTTCCGCCTATCAACGGTTGGATTTTCGGATTCAGCGGGTCGAAATACACCTAGAAACTCACCCATTAAAGTTCGATTTCGGTTCTGGAAAAAAATATTTTCGATCATCTCTTTTTCGTACCATGCGAAATAACTTCTTTCCAAGCATATTTTTGGACATCAAAGATTGGATTTTCGGATTCAGCGGGTCAAAATACACCTAGAAACTCACCCATTACAGTTCGATTTCGGTTCTGGAAAAAAATATTTCCGATCATCTGTTTTTTGTACCATGCGAAATAACTTCGTTCCAAGCATATTTTTGGACATCATAGGTTGGATTTTTGGATTCAGCGGGTCAAAATAAACCTAGAAACTCACCCATTAAAGTTCGATTTCGGTTCTGGAAAAAAATATTTTCGATCATCTCTTTTTCGTACAATGCGAAATAACTTCTTTCCAGGTGAATTTTCGCCTATCATCGGTTGAATTTTTGGATTCAGCGGGTCAAAATACACCTAGAAACTCACCCATTAAAGTTCGATTTCGGATCTGGGAAAAAATATTTTCGATCATCTCTTTTTCGTATCGTGCGAAATAACTTCTTTCCAGGTGTATTTTCGTTTATCAACGGTTGGATTTTCGTATTCAGCGGGTCGAAATACAACTAGAAACTCACCCATTAAAGTTCGTTTTCGGTTCTGGAAAAAAATATTTTCGATCATCTCTTTTTCGTACCATGCGAAATAACTTCTTTCCAAGCATATTTGTAGACATCAAAGGCTGGATTTTCGGATTTAGCGGGTCAAAATACACCTAGAAACTCACCCATTAAAGTTCGATTTCGGTTCTGGAAAAAAATATTTTCGATCATCTCTTTTTCGTACCACGCGAAATAACTTCTTTCCAGGTGTATTTTCGTTTATCTTTGGTTGGATTTGCGGATTCAGCGGGTCAAAATACACCTAGAATCTCACCCATTAAATTTCGATTTCGGTTCTGGGAAAAAATATTTTCGATCATCTCTTTTTCGTACCACGCGAAATAACTTCTTTCCAGGTGTATCTTCGCCTATCATCGGTTGGATTTTTGGATTCAGCGGGTCAAAATACACCTAAAAACTCACCCACTGAAGTTCGATTTCGGTTCTGTAAAAAAATATTTTCGATCATCTCTTTTTCGTACCATGCGATATAACTTCTTTCCAGGTGTATTTTCGTTTATCAAACGTTGGATTTTTGGATTCAGTGGGTCAAAATACACATAGTAACTCACCCATTAAAGTTAGATTTCGGTTCTGGAAGAAAATATTTTCGATCATCTCTTTTTCGTACCATGCGAAATAACTTCTTTTCCATGCATATTTTTGGACATCGAAGGTTGGATTTTCGGATTTACCGGGTCAAAATACACCTAGAATCTCACCCATTAAAGTTAGATTTCGGTTCTGGAAAAAAATATTTTCGATCATCTCTTTTTCGTACCACGCGAAATAACTTCTTTCCAGGTGTATTTTCGCCGATCATCGGTTGGATTTATGGATTCAGCGGGTCAAAATACACCTAGAATCTCACCCATCAAAGTTCGATTTCGGTTCTGGAAAAAAATATTCTCGATCATCTCTTTTTCGTACCATGCGAAATAACTTCTTTCCAGTTGTATTTTCGAATATCAACGGTTGGATTTTCGTATTCAGCGGGTCGAAATACACCTAGAAACTCACCCATTAAAGTTCGATTTCGGTTCTGGAAAAAAATATTTTCGATCATCTCTTTTTCGTACTATGCGAAATATCTCCGTTCCAGGTGTATTTTCGCCTATCAACGGTTTGATTTTCGGATTCAGCGGGTCGAAATACACCTAGAAACTCACCCATTAAAGTTCGATTTCGGTTCTGGAAAAAAATATTTTCGATCATCTCTTTTTCGTACCATGCGAAATAACTTCTTTCCAAGCATATTTTTGGACATCAAAGATTGGATTTTCGGATTCAGCGGGTCAAAATACACCTAGAAACTCACCCATTACAGTTCGATTCCGGTTCTGGAAAAAAATATTTTCGATCATCTCTTTTTCGTACCATGTGGAAGAACTTCTTTCCAAGCATATTTTTGGACATCATAGGTTGGATTTTTGGATTCAGCGGGTGAAAATAAACCTAGAAACTCACCCATTGAAGTTCGAATTCAGTTCAGGAAAAAAATATTTTCGATCATCTCTTTTTCGTACCATGCGAAATAACTTCTTTCCAGGTGTATCTTCGCCCATCAACGGTTGGATTTTCGGATTCAGCGGGTCGAAATACACCTAGAAACTCACCCATTAACGTTCGATTTCGGTTCTGGAAAAAAATATTTTCGATCATCTCTTTTTCGTACCACGCGAAATAACTTCTTTCCAGGTGTATTTTCGCCCATCATCGATTCGATTTTCGGATTCAGCGGGTTAAAATACACCTAGAAACTCACCCATTAAAGTTCGATTTCGGTTCTGGGAAAAAATATTTTCGCTCATCTCTTTTTCGTACCACGCGAAATAACTTCTTTCCAGGTGTATTTTCGCCTATCATCGGTTGGATTTTTGGATTCAGCGGGTCAAAATACACCTAGAAACTCACCCATTAAAGTTCGATTTCGGTTCTGTAAAAAAATATTTTCGATCATCTCTTTTTCGTACCATGCGAAATAACTTCTTTCCAAGCATATTTTTGGACATCAAAGGCTGGATTTTCGGATTTAGCGGGTCAAAATACACCTAGAAACTCACCCATTAAAGTTCGATTTCGGTTCTGGAAAAAAATATTTTCGATCATCTCTTTTTCGTACCACGCGAAATAACTTCTTTCCAGGTGTATTTTCGCCTATCATCGGTTGGATTTTTGCATTCAGCGGGTCAAAATACACCTAGAAACTCACCCATTAAAGTTCGATTTCGGTTCTGGGAAAAAATATTTTCGATCATCTCTTTTTCGTACCATGCGAAATAACTTCTTTCCAGGTGTATTTTCGTTTATCAACGGTTGGATTTTCGTATTCAGCGGGTCGAAATACAACTAGAAACTCACCCATTAAAGTTCGTTTTCGGTTCTGGAAAAAAATATTTTCGATCATCTCTTTTTCGTACCATGCGAAATAACTTCTTTCCAAGCATATTTGTAGACATCAAAGGCTGGATTTTCGGATTCAGCGGGTCAAAATACACCTAGAAACTCACCCATTGAAGTACGATTTCGGTTCTGGAAAAAAATATTTTCGATCATCTCTTTTTCGTACCATGCGAAATGACTTCTTTCCAAGCATTGTTTTGGACATCATAGGTTGGATTTTTGGATTCAGCGGGTCAAAATAAACCTAGAAACTCACCCATTAAAGTTAGATTTCGGTTCTGGAAGAAAATATTTTCGATCATCTCTTTTTCGTACCATGCGAAATAACTTCTTTCCAAGCATATTTTTGGACATCAAAGGTTGGATTTTCGGATTTAGCGGGTCAAAATACACCTAGAAACTCACCCATCAAAGTTCGATTTCGGTTCTGGAAAAAAATATTTTCGATCATCTCTTTTTCGTACCACGCGAAATAACTTCTTTCTAGGTGTATTTTCGCCTATCATCGGCTGGATTTTTGGATTCAGCGGGTCAAAATACACCTAGAATCTCACCCATTAAAGTTCGATTTCGGTTCTGGAAAAAAATATTTTCCATCATCTCTTTTTCGTACCACGCGAAATAACTTCTGTCCAGGTGTATTTTCGCCTATCATCGGTTGGATTTTTGGATTCAGCGGGTCAAAATACACATAGAAACTCACCCATTAAAGTTAGATTTCGGTTCTGGAAGAAAATATTTTCGATCATCTCTTTTTCGTACCATGCGAAATAACTTCTTTCCAAGCATATTTTTGGACATCAAAGGTTGGATTTTCGGATTTAGCGGGTCAAAATACACCTAGAAACTCACCCATCAAAGTTCGATTTCGGTTCTGGAAAAAAATATTTTCGATCATCTCTTTTTCGTACCACGCGAAATAACTTCTTTCCAGGTGTATTTTCGCCCATCATCGGCTGGATTTTTGGATTCAGCGGGTCAAAATACACCTAGAATCTCACCCATTAAAGTTCGATTTCGGTTCTGGAACAAAATATTTTCGATCATCTCTTTTTCGTACCATGCGAAATAACTTCTTTCCAGGTGTATTTTCGCCCATCAACGGTTGGATTTTCGGATTCAGCGGGTCGAAATACACCTAGAAACTCACCCATTAACGTTCGATTTCGGTTCTGGAAAAAAATATTTTCGATCATCTCTTTTTCGTACCACGCGAAATAACTTCTTTCCAGGTGTATTTTCGCCCATCATCGATTGGATTTTTGGATTCAGCGGGTTAAAATACACCTAGAAACTCACCCATTAAAGTTCGATTTCGGTTCTGGGAAAAAATATTTTCGCTCATCTCTTTTTCGTACCACGCGAAATAACTTCTTTCCAGGTGTATTTTCGCCTATCATCGGTTGGATTTTTGGATTCAGCGGGTCAAAATACACCTAGAAACTCACCCATTAAAGTTCGATTTCGGTTCTGTAAAAAAATATTTTCGATCATCTCTTTTTCGTACCATGCGAAATAACTTCTTTCCAGGTGTATTTTCGTTCATCAAACGTTGGATTTTTGGATTCAGTGGGTCAAAATACACATAGAAACTCACCCATTAAAGTTAGATTTCGGTTCTGGAAGAAAATATTTTCGATCATCTCTTTTTCGTACCATGCGAAATGACTTCTTTCCAAGCATTGTTTTGGACATCATAGGTTGGATTTTTGGATTCAGCGGGTCAAAATAAACCTAGAAACTCACCCATTAAAGTTAGATTTCGGTTCTGGAAGAAAATATTTTCGATCATCTCTTTTTCGTACCATGCGAAATAACTTCTTTCCAAGCATATTTTTGGACATCAAAGGTTGGATTTTCGGATTTAGCGGGTCAAAATACACCTAGAAACTCACCCATCAAAGTTCGATTTCGGTTCTGGAAAAAAATATTTTCGATCATCTCTTTTTCGTACCACGCGAAATAACTTCTTTCTAGGTGTATTTTCGCCTATCATCGGCTGGATTTTTGGATTCAGCGGGTCAAAATACACCTAGAATCTCACCCATTAAAGTTCGATTTCGGTTCTGGAAAAAAATATTTTCCATCATCTCTTTTTCGTACCACGCGAAATAACTTCTGTCCAGGTGTATTTTCGCCTATCATCGGTTGGATTTTTGGATTCAGCGGGTCAAAATACACATAGAAACTCACCCATTAAAGTTAGATTTCGGTTCTGGAAGAAAATATTTTCGATCATCTCTTTTTCGTACCATGCGAAATAACTTCTTTCCAAGCATATTTTTGGACATCAAAGGTTGGATTTTCGGATTTAGCGGGTCAAAATACACCTAGAAACTCACCCATCAAAGTTCGATTTCGGTTCTGGAAAAAAATATTTTCGATCATCTCTTTTTCGTACCACGCGAAATAACTTCTTTCCAGGTGTATTTTCGCCCATCATCGGCTGGATTTTTGGATTCAGCGGGTCAAAATACACCTAGAATCTCACCCATTAAAGTTCGATTTCGGTTCTGGAACAAAATATTTTCCATCATCTCTTTTTCGTACCATGCGAAATATCTTCTTTCCAGGTGTATTTCCGCCTATCAACGGTTGGATTTTCGGATTCAGCGGGTCGAAATACACCTAGAAACTCACCCATTAAAGTTCGATTTCGGTTCTGGAAAAAAATATTTTCGATCATCTCTTTTTCGTACCATGCGAAATAACTTCTTTCCAAGCATATTTTTGGACATCAAAGATTGGATTTTCGGATTCAGCGGGTCAAAATACACCTAGAAACTCACCCATTACAGTTCGATTTCGGTTCTGGAAAAAAATATTTTCGATCATCTGTTTTTTGTACCATGCGAAATAACTTCGTTCCAAGCATATTTTTG
The DNA here is from genome assembly GCA_963170745.1 of Phymatocera aterrima. Classification (NCBI taxonomy): domain Eukaryota; kingdom Metazoa; phylum Arthropoda; class Insecta; order Hymenoptera; family Tenthredinidae; genus Phymatocera; species Phymatocera aterrima. The sequence continues at coordinate 2,676,860 of OY720660.1, forward strand.
GACATCATAGGTTGGATTTTTGGATTCAGCGGGTCAAAATAAACCTAGAAACTCACCCATTAAAGTTCGATTTCGGTTCTGGAAAAAAATATTTTCGATCATCTCTTTTTCGTACAATGCGAAATAACTTCTTTCCAGGTGAATTTTCGCCTATCATCGGTTGAATTTTTGGATTCAGCGGGTCAAAATACACCTAGAAACTCACCCATTAAAGTTCGATTTCGGATCTGGGAAAAAATATTTTCGATCATCTCTTTTTCGTACCGTGCGAAATAACTTCTTTCCAGGTGTATTTTCGTTTATCAACGGTTGGATTTTCGTATTCAGCGGGTCGAAATGCACCTAGAAACTCACCCATGAAAGTTCGATTTCGGTTCTGGAAAAAAATATTTTCGAGCATCTCTTTTTCGTACTATGCGAAATATCTTCTTTCCAGGTGTATTTTCGCCTATCAACGGTTGGATTTTCGGATTCAGCGGGTCGAAATACACCTAGAAATTCACCCATTAAAGTTCGATTTCAGTTCTGGAAAAAAATATTTTCGATCATCTCTTTTTCGTACCATGCGAAATAACTACTTTCCAAGCATATTTTTGGACATCAAAGGTTGGATTTTCGGATTTAGCGGGTCAAAATACACCTAGAAACTCACCCATTGAAGTTCGATTTCGGTTCTGGAAAAAAATATTTTCGATCATCTCTTTTTCGTACCATGCGAAATAACTTCTTTCCAAGCATATTTTTGGACATCAAAGGTTGGATTTTCGGATTTAGCGGGTCAAAATACACCTAGAAACTCACCCATTAAAGTTCGATTCCGGTTCTGGAAAAAAATATTTTCGATCATCTCTTTTTCGTACCATGCGAAATAACTTCTTTCCAAGCATATTTTTGGACATCAAAGATTGGAATTTCGGATTCAGCGGGTCAAAATACACCTAGAAACTCACCCATTGAAGTCCGATTTCGGTTCTGGAAAAAAACTATTTCGATCATCTCTTTTTCGTACCATGCGAAATAACTTCTTTCCAAGCATATTTTTGGACATCAAAGGTTGGATTTTCGGATTTAGCGGGTCAAAATACACCTAGAAACTCACCCATTAAAGTTCGATTCCGGTTCTGGAAAAAAATATTTTCGATCATCTCTTTTTCGTACCATGCGAAATAACTTCTTTCCAAGCATATTTGTGGACATCAAAGATTGGATTTTCGGATTCAGCGGGTCAAAATACACCTAGAAACTCAGCCATTACAGTTCGATTTCGGTTCTGGAAAAAAATATTTTCGATCATCTCTTTTTCGTACCATGTGAAAGAACTTCTTTCCAAGCATATTTTTGGACATCATAGGTTGGATTTTTGGATTCAGCGGGTAAAAATAAACCTAGTAACTCACCCATTGAAGTTCGATTTCGGTTCTGGAAAAAAATATTTTCGATCATCTCTTTTTCGTACCATGCGAAATAACTTCTTTCCAAGCATATTTTTGGACATCATAGGTTGGATTTTTGGATTCAGCGGGTAAAAATAAACCTAGTAACTCACCCATTGAAGTTAGATTTCGGTTCTGGAAGAAAATATTTTCGATCATCTCTTTTTCGTACCATGCGAAATAACTTCTTTCCAAGCATATTTTTGGACATCAAAGGTTGGATTTTCGGATTTAGCGGGTCAAAATACACCTAGAAACTCACCCATCAAAGTTCGATTTCGGTTCTGGAAAAAAATATTTTCGATCATCTCTTTTTCGTACCACGCGAAATAACTTCTTTCTAGGTGTATTTTCGCCTATCATCGGCTGGATTTTTGGATTCAGCGGGTCAAAATACACCTAGAATCTCACCCATTAAAGTTCGATTTCGGTTCTGGAAAAAAATATTTTCCATCATCTCTTTTTCGTACCACGCGAAATAACTTCTGTCCAGGTGTATTTTCGCCTATCATCGGTTGGATTTTTGGATTCAGCGGGTCAAAATACACATAGAAACTCACCCATTAAAGTTAGATTTCGGTTCTGGAAGAAAATATTTTCGATCATCTCTTTTTCGTACCATGCGAAATAACTTCTTTCCAAGCATATTTTTGGACATCAAAGGTTGGATTTTCGGATTTAGCGGGTCAAAATACACCTAGAAACTCACCCATCAAAGTTCGATTTCGGTTCTGGAAAAAAATATTTTCGATCATCTCTTTTTCGTACCACGCGAAATAACTTCTTTCCAGGTGTATTTTCGCCCATCATCGGCTGGATTTTTGGATTCAGCGGGTCAAAATACACCTAGAATCTCACCCATTAAAGTTCGATTTCGGTTCTGGAACAAAATATTTTCCATCATCTCTTTTTCGTACCATGCGAAATATCTTCTTTCCAGGTGTATTTCCGCCTATCAACGGTTGGATTTTCGGATTCAGCGGGTCGAAATACACCTAGAAACTCACCCATTAAAGTTCGATTTCGGTTCTGGAAAAAAATATTTTCGATCATCTCTTTTTCGTACCATGCGAAATAACTTCTTTCCAAGCATATTTTTGGACATCAAAGATTGGATTTTCGGATTCAGCGGGTCAAAATACACCTAGAAACTCACCCATTACAGTTCGATTTCGGTTCTGGAAAAAAATATTTTCGATCATCTGTTTTTTGTACCATGCGAAATAACTTCGTTCCAAGCATATTTTTGGACATCATAGGTTGGATTTTTGGATTCAGCGGGTCAAAATAAACCTAGAAACTCACCCATTAAAGTTCGATTTCGGTTCTGGAAAAAAATATTTTCGATCATCTCTTTTTCGTACAATGCGAAATAACTTCTTTCCAGGTGAATTTTCGCCTATCATCGGTTGAATTTTTGGATTCAGCGGGTCAAAATACACCTAGAAACTCACCCATTAAAGTTCGATTTCGGATCTGGGAAAAAATATTTTCGATCATCTCTTTTTCGTACCGTGCGAAATAACTTCTTTCCAGGTGTATTTTCGTTTATCAACGGTTGGATTTTCGTATTCAGCGGGTCGAAATGCACCTAGAAACTCACCCATGAAAGTTCGATTTCGGTTCTGGAAAAAAATATTTTCGATCATCTCTTTTTCGTACTATGCGAAATATCTTCTTTCCAGGTGTATTTTCGCCTATCAACGGTTGGATTTTCGGATTCAGCGGGTCGAAATACACCTAGAAATTCACCCATTAAAGTTCGATTTCAGTTCTGGAAAAAAATATTTTCGATCATCTCTTTTTCGTACCATGCGAAATAACTACTTTCCAAGCATATTTTTGGACATCAAAGGTTGGATTTTCGGATTTAGCGGGTCAAAATACACCTAGAAACTCACCCATTGAAGTTCGATTTCGGTTCTGGAAAAAAATATTTTCGATCATCTCTTTTTCGTACCATGCGAAATAACTTCTTTCCAAGCATATTTTTGGACATCAAAGGTTGGATTTTCGGATTTAGCGGGTCAAAATACACCTAGAAACTCACCCATTAAAGTTCGATTCCGGTTCTGGAAAAAAATATTTTCGATCATCTCTTTTTCGTACCATGCGAAATAACTTCTTTCCAAGCATATTTTTGGACATCAAAGATTGGAATTTCGGATTCAGCGGGTCAAAATACACCTAGAAACTCACCCATTGAAGTCCGATTTCGGTTCTGGAAAAAAACTATTTCGATCATCTCTTTTTCGTACCATGCGAAATAACTTCTTTCCAAGCATATTTTTGGACATCAAAGGTTGGATTTTCGGATTTAGCGGGTCAAAATACACCTAGAAACTCACCCATTAAAGTTCGATTCCGGTTCTGGAAAAAAATATTTTCGATCATCTCTTTTTCGTACCATGCGAAATAACTTCTTTCCAAGCATATTTGTGGACATCAAAGATTGGATTTTCGGATTCAGCGGGTCAAAATACACCTAGAAACTCAGCCATTACAGTTCGATTTCGGTTCTGGAAAAAAATATTTTCGATCATCTCTTTTTCGTACCATGTGAAAGAACTTCTTTCCAAGCATATTTTTGGACATCATAGGTTGGATTTTTGGATTCAGCGGGTAAAAATAAACCTAGTAACTCACCCATTGAAGTTCGATTTCGGTTCGGGAAAAAAATATTTTCGATCATCTCTTTTTCGTACCATGCGAAATAACTTCTTTCCAAGCATATTTTTGGACATCATAGGTTGGATTTTTGGATTCAGCGGGTAAAAATAAACCTAGTAACTCACCCATTGAAGTTCGATTTCGGTTCTGGAAAAAAATATTTTCGATCATCTCTTTTTCGTACCATGCGAAATAACTTCTTTCCAAGCATATGTTTGGACATCAAAGGTTGGATTTTCGGATTTAGCGGGTCAAAATACACCTAGAAACTCACCCATTAAAGTTCGATTTCGGTTCTGGAAAAAAATATTTTCGATCATCTCTTTTTCGTACCACGCGAAATAACTTCTTTCCAGGTGTATTTTCGTTTATCTTTGGTTGGATTTTTGGATTCAGCGGGTCAAAATACACCTAGAATCTCACCCATTAAATTTTGATTTCGGTTCTGGGAAAAAATATTTTCGATCATCTCTTTTTCGTACCACGCGAAATAACTTCTTTCCAGGTGTATCTTCGCCTATCATCGGTTGGATTTTTGGATTCAGCGGGTCAAAATACACCTAGAAACTCACACATTGAAGTTCGATTTCGGTTCTGTAAAAAAATATTTTCGATCATCTCTTTTTCGTACCATGCGAAATAACTTCTTTCCAGGTGTATTTTCGTTTATCAAACGTTGGATTTTTGGATTCAGTGGGTCAAAATACACATAGTAACTCACCCATTAAAGTTAGATTTCGGTTCTGGAAGAAAATATTTTCGATCATCTCTTTTTCGTACCATGCGAAATAACTTCTTTCCATGCATATTTTTGGACATCGACGGTTGGATTTTCGGATTGAGCGGGTCAAAATACACCTAGAAACTCACCCATTAAAGTTCGATCTCGGTTCTGGAAAAAAATATTTTCGATCATCTCTTTTTCGTACCACGCGAAATAACTTCTTTCCAGGTGTATTTTCGCCGATCATCGGTTGGATTTTTGGATTCAGCGGGTCAAAATACACCTAGAATCTCACCGATCAAAGTTCGATTTCGGTTCTGGAAAAAATTTCTTCTCGATCATCTCTTTTTCGTACCATGCGAAATAACTTCTTTCCAGTTGTATTTTCGAATATCAACGGTTGGATTTTCGTATTCAGCGGGTCGAAATACACCTAGAAACTCACCCATTAAATTTCGATTTCGGTTCTGGAAAAAAATATTTTCGATCATCTCTTTTTCGTACCATGCGAAATAACTTCTTTCCAAGCATATTTTTGGACATCAAAGATTGGATTTTCGGATTCAGCGGGTCAAAATACACCTAGAAACTCACCCATTACAGTTCGATTCCGGTTCTGGAAAAAAATATTTTCGATCATCTCTTTTTCGTACCATGTGGAAGAACTTCTTTCCAAGCATATTTTTGGACATCATAGGTTGGATTTTTGGATTCAGCGGGTGAAAATAAACCTAGAAACTCACCCATTGAAGTTCGAATTCAGTTCTGGAAAAAAATATTTTCGATCATCTCTTTTTCGTACCATGCGAAATAACTTCTTTCCAGGTGTATTTTCGCCCATCAACGGTTGGATTTTCGGATTCAGCGGGTCGAAATACACCTAGAAACTCACCCATTAACGTTCGATTTCGGTTCTGGAAAAAAATATTTTCGATCATCTCTTTTTCGTACCACGCGAAATAACTTCTTTCCAGGTGTATTTTCGCCCATCATCGATTGGATTTTTGGATTCAGCGGGTTAAAATACACCTAGAAACTCACCCATTAAAGTTCGATTTCGGTTCTGGGAAAAAATATTTTCGCTCATCTCTTTTTCGTACCACGCGAAATAACTTCTTTCCAGGTGTATTTTCGCCTATCATCGGTTGGATTTTTGGATTCAGCGGGTCAAAATACACCTAGAAACTCACCCATTAAATTTCGATTTCGGTTCTGTAAAAAAATATTTTCGATCATCTCTTTTTCGTACCATGCGAAATAACTTCTTTCCAGGTGTATTTTCGTTCATCAAACGTTGGATTTTTGGATTCAGTGGGTCAAAATACACATAGAAACTCACCCATTAAAGTTAGATTTCGGTTCTGGACAAAAATATTTTCGATCATCTCTTTTTCGTACCACGCGAAATAACTTCTTTCCAGGTGTATTTTCGCCTATCATCGGTTGGATTTTTGGATTCAGCGGGTCAAAATACACCTAGAAACTCACCCATTAAAGTTCGATTTCAGTTCTGGACAAAAATATTTTCGATCATCTCTTTTTCGTACCATGCGAAATAACTTCGTTCCAGGTGTATTTTCGTTCATCAATCGTTGGATTTTTGGATTCAGTGGGTCAAAATACACATAGCAACTCACCCATTAAAGTTAGATTTCGGTTCTGGATGAAGATATTTTCGATCATCTCTTTTTCGTACCATGCGAAATAACTTCTTTCCAAGCATATTTTTGAACATCAGAGATTGGATTTTCGGATTCAGCGGGTCAAAATACACCTAGAAACTCACCCATTAGAGTTCGATTACGGTTGTGGAACAAAATATTTTCGATCATCTCTTTTTCGTACCATGCGAAATAACTTCTTCCCAAGCATATTTGTAGACATCAAAGGCTGGATTTTCGGATTCAGCGGGTCAAAATACAGCTAGAAACTCACCCATTGAAGTTCGATTTCGGTTCTGGAAAAAAATATTTTCGATCATCTCTTTTTCGTACAATGCGAAATGACTTCTTTCCAAGCATTGTTTTGGACATCATAGGTTGGATTTTTGGATTCGGCGGGTCAAAATAAACCTAGAAACTCACCCATCAAAGTTAGATTTCGGTTCTGGAAGAAAATATTTTCGATCATCTCTTTTTCGTACCATGCGAAATAACTTCTTTCCAAGCATATTTTTGGACATCAAAGGTTGGATTTTCGGATTTAGCGGGTCAAAATACACCTAGAAACTCACTCATCAAAGTTCGATTTCGGTTCTGGAAAAAAATATTTTCGATCATCTCTTTTTCGTACCACGCGAAATAACTTCTTTCCAGGTGTATTTTCGCCTATGATCGGCTGGATTTTTGGATTCAGCGGGTCAAAATACACCTAGAATCTCACCCATTAAAGTTCGATTTCGGTTCTGGAAAAAATATTTTCCATCATCTCTTTTTCGTACCACGCGAAATAACTTCGTTCCAGGTGTATTTTCGCCTATCATCGGTTGGATTTTTGGATTCAGCGGGTCAAAATACACATAGAAACTCACCCATTAAAGTTAGATTTCGGTTCTGGAAGAAAATATTTTCGATCATCTCTTTTTCGTACCATGCGAAATAACTTCTTTCCAAGCATATTTTTGGACATCAAAGGTTGGATTTTCGGATTTAGCGGGTCAAAATACACCTAGAAACTCACCCATCAAAGTTCGATTTCGGTTCTGGAAAAAAATATTTTCGATCATCTCTTTTTCGTACCATGTGGAGGAACTTCTTTCCAAGCATATTTTTGGACATCATAGGTTGGATTTTTGGATTCAGCATGTAAAAATAAACCTAGAAACTCACCCATTGAAGTTCGATTTCGGTTCTGGAAAAAAATATTTTCGATCATCTCTTTTTCGTACCATGCGAAATGACTTCTTTCCAAGCATTGTTTTGGACATCATAGGTTGGATTTTTGGATTCAGCGGGTCAAAATAAACCTAGAAACTCACCCATTAAAGTTAGATTTCGGTTCTGGAAGAAAATATTTTCGATCATCTCTTTTTCGTACCATGCGAAATAACTTCTTTCCAAGCATATTTTTGGACATCAAAGGTTGGATTTTCGGATTTAGCGGGTCAAAATACACCTAGAAACTCACCCATCAAAGTTCGATTTCGGTTCTGGAAAAAAATATTTTCGATCATCTCTTTTTCGTACCACGCGAAATAACTTCTTTCCAGGTGTATTTTCGCCTATCATCGGCTGGATTTTTGGATTCAGCGGGTCAAAATACACCTAGAATCTCACCCATTAAAGTTCGATTTCGGTTATGGAGAAAAAATATTTTCCATCATCTCTTTTTCGTACCACGCGAAATAACTTCTTTCCAGGTGTATTTTCGCCCATCAACGGTTGGACTTTCGGATTCAGCGGGTCGAAATACACCTAGAAACTCACCCATTAACGTTCGATTTCGGTTCTGGAAAAAAATATTTTCGATCATCTCTTTTTCGTACCACGCGAAATAACTTCTTTCCAGGTGTATTTTCGCCCATCATCGATTGGATTTTTGGCTTCAGCGGGTGAAAATACACCTAGAAACTCACCCATTAAAGTTCGAATTCGGTTCTGGGAAAAAATATTTTCGCTCATCTCTTTTTCGTACCACGCGAAATAACTTCTTTCCAGGTGTATTTTCGCCTATCATCGGTTGGATTTTTAGATTCAGCGGGTCAAAATACACCTAGAAACTCACCCATTAAAGTTCGATTTCGGTTCTGTAAAAAAATATTTTCGATCATCTCTTTTTCGTACCATGCGAAATAACTTCTTTCCATGTGTATTTTCGTTCATCAAACGTTGGATTTTTGGATTCAGTGGGTCAAAATACACATAGAAACTCACCCATTAAAGTTAGATTTCGGTTCTGGAAGAAAATATTCTCGATCATCTCTTTTTCGTACCATGCGAAATAACTTCTTTCCAAGCATATTTTTGGACATCAAAGGCTGGATTTTCGAATTTAGCGGGTCAAAATACACCTAGAAACTCACCCATTAAAGTTCGATTTCGGTTCTGGAAAAAAATATTTTCGATCATCTCTTTTTCGTACCACGCGAAATAACTCCTTTCCAGGTGTATTTTCGCCTATCATCGGTTGGATTTTTGCATTCAGCGGGTCAAAATACACCTAGAAACTCACCCATTAAAGTTCGATTTCGGTTCTGGGAAAAATTAATTTCGATCATCTCTTTTTCGTACCATGCGAAATAACTTCTTTCCAGGTGTATTTTCGTTTATCAACGGTTGGATTTTCGTATTCAGCGGGTCGAAATACAACTAGAAACTCACCCATTAAAGTTCGTTTTCGGTTCTGGAAAAAAATATTTTCGATCATCTCTTTTTCGTACCATGCGAAATAACTTCTTTCCAGGTGTATTTTCGCCCATCAACGGTTGGATTTCCGGATTCAGCGGGTCGAAATACACCTAGAAACTCACCCATTAAAGTTCGATTTCGGTTCTGGAAAAAAATATTTTCGATCATCTCTTTTTCGTACCACGCGAAATAACTTCTTTTCAGGTGTATTTTCGCCTATCATCGGTTGGATTTTTGGATTCAGCGGGTCAAAATACACCTAGAAACTCACCCATTAAAGTTCGATTTCGGTTCTGGAAAAAAATATTTTCGATCATCTCTTTTTCGTACCATGCGAAATAACTTCGTTCCAGGTGTATTTTCGTTCATCAATCGTTGGATTTTTGGATTCAGTGGGTCAAAATACACATAGCAACTCACCCATTAAAGTTAGATTTCGGTTCTGGATGAAGATATTTTCGATCATCTCTTTTTCGTACCATGCGAAATAACTTCTTTCCAAGCATATTTTTGAACATCAGAGATTGGATTTTCGGATTCAGCGGGTCAAAATACACCTAGAAACTCACCCATTAGAGTTCGATTACGGTTGTGCAACAAAATATTTTCGATCATCTCTTTTTCGTACCATGCGAAATAACTTCTTCCCAAGCATATTTGTAGACATCAAACGCTGGATTTTCGGATTCAGCGGGTCAAAATACAGCTAGAAGCTCACCCATTGAAGTTCGATTTCGGTTCTGGAAAAAAATATTTTCGATCATCTCTTTTTCGTACCATGCGAAATGACTTCTTTCCAAGCATTGTTTTGGACATCATAGGTTGGATTTTTGGATTCGGCGGGTCAAAATAAACCTAGAAACTCACCCATCAAAGTTAGATTTCGGTTCTGGAAGAAAATATTTTCGATCATCTCTTTTTCGTACCATGCGAAATAACTTCATTCCAAGCATATTTTTGGACATCAAAGGTTGGATTTTCGGATTTAGCGGGTCAAAATACACCTAGAAACTCACTCATCAAAGTTCGATTTCGGTTCTGGAAAAAAATATTTTCGATCATCTCTTTTTCGTACCACGCGAAATAACTTCTTTCCAGGTGTATTTTCGCCTATCATCGGCTGGATTTTTGGATTCAGCGGGTCAAAATACACCTAGAATCTCACCCATTAAAGTTCGATTTCGGTTCTGGAAAAAAATATTTTCCATCATCTCTTTTTCGTACCATGCGAAATATCTTCTTTCCAGGTGTATTTCCGCCTATCAACGGTTGGATTTTCGGATTCAGCGGGTCGAAATACACCTAGAAACTCACCCATTAAAGTTCGATTTCGGTTCTGGAAAAAAATATTTTCGATCATCTCTTTTTCGTACCATGCGAAATAACTTCTTTCCAAGCATATTTTTGGACATCAAAGATTGGATTTTCGGATTCAGCGGGTCAAAATACACCTAGAAACTCACCCATTACAGTTCGATTTCGGTTCTGGAAAAAAATATTTTCGATCATCTGTTTTTCGTACCATGCGAAATAACTTCGTTCCAAGCATATTTTTGACCATCATAGGTTGGATTTTTGGATTCAGCGGGTCAAAATAAACCTGGAAACTCACCCATTAAAGTTCGATTTCGGTTCTGGAAAAAAATATTTTCGATCATCTCTTTTTCGTACCACGCGAAATAACTTCTTTCCAGGTGTATTTTCGCCGAACATCGGTTGGATTTTTGGATTCAGCGGGTCAAAATACACCTAGAATCTCACCCATCAAAGTTCGATTTCGGTTCTGGAAAAAAATATTCTCGATCATCTCTTTTTCGTACCATGCGAAATAACTTCTTTCCAGTTGTATTTTCGAATATCAACGGTTGGATTTTCGTATTCAGCGGGTCGAAATACACCTAGAAACTCACCCATTAAAGTTCGATTTCGGTTCTGGAAAAAAATATTTTCGATCATCTCTTTTTCGTACCATGTGGAGGAACTTCTTTCCAAGCATATTTTTGGACATCATAGGTTGGATTTTTGGATTCAGCATGTAAAAATAAACCTAGAAACTCACCCATTGAAGTTCGATTTCAGTTCTGGAAAAAAATATTTTCGATCATCTCTTTTTCGTACCATGCGAAATAACTTCTTTCCAGGTGTATTTTCGCCCATCAACGGTTGGACTTGCGGATTCAGCGGGTCGAAATACACCTAGAAACTCACCCATTAACGTTCGATTTCGGTTCTGGAAAAAAATATTTTCGATCATCTCTTTTTCGTACCACGCGAAATAACTTCTTTCCAGGTGTATTTTCGCCCATCATCGATTGGATTTTTGGATTCAGCGGGTGAAAATACACCTAGAAACTCACCCATTAAAGTTCGATTTCGGTTCTGGGAAAAAATATTTTCGCTCATCTCTTTTTCGTACCACGCGAAATAACTTCTTTCCAGGTGTATTTTCGCCTATCATCGGTTGGATTTTTGGATTCAGCGGGTCAAAATACACCTAGAAACTCACCCATTAAAGTTCGATTTCGGTTCTGTAAAAAAATATTTTCGATCATCTCTTTTTCGTACCATGCGAAATAACTTCTTTCCAGGTGTATTTTCGTTCATCAAACGTTGGATTTTTGGATTCAGTGGGTCAAAATACACATAGAAACTCACCCATTAAAGTTAGATTTCGGTTCTGGAAGAAAATATTTTCGATCATCTCTTTTTCGTACCATGCGAAATAACTTCTTTCCAAGCATATTTTTGGACATCAAAGGCTGGATTTTCGGATTTAGCGGGTCAAAATACACCTAGAAACTCACCCATTAAAGTTCGATTTCGGTTCTGGAAAAAAATATTTTCGATCATCTCTTTTTCGTACCACGCGAAATAACTCCTTTCCAGGTGTATTTTCGCCTATCATCGGTTGGATTTTTGCATTCAGCGGGTCAAAATACACCTAGAAACTCACCCATTAAAGTTCGATTTCGGTTCTGGGAAAAAATATTTTCGATCATCTCTTTTTCGTACCATGCGAAATAACTTCTTTCCAGGTGTATTTTCGTTCATCAACGGTTGGATTTTCGTATTCAGCGGGTCAAAATACAACTAGAAACTCACCCATTAAAGTTCGTTTTCGGTTCTGGAAAAAAATATTTTCGATCATCTCTTTTTCGTACCATGCGAAATAACTTCTTTCCAGGTGTATTTTCGTTTATCAACGGTTGGATTTTCGTATTCAGCGGGTCGAAATACAACTAGAAACTCACCCATTAAAGTTCGTTTTCGGTTCTGGAAAAAAATATTTTCGATCATCTCTTTTTCGTACCATGCGAAATAACTTCTTTCCAGGTGTATTTTCGCCCATCAACGGTTGGATTTTCGGATTCAGCGGGTCGAAATACACCTAGAAACTCACCCATTAAAGTTCGATTTCGGTTCTGGAAAAAATATTTTCGATCATCTCTTTTTCGTACCACGCGAAATAACTTCTTTCCAGGTGTATTTTCGCCTATCATCGGTTGGATTTTTGGATTCAGCGGGTCAAAATACACCTAGAAACTCACCTATTAAAGTTCGATTTCGGTTCTGGAAAAAAATATTTTCGATCATCTCTTTTTCGTACCATGCGAAATAACTTCGTTCCAGGTGTATTTTCGTTCATCAATCGTTGGATTTTTGGATTCAGTGGGTCAAAATACACATAGCAACTCACCCATTAAAGTTAGATTTCGGTTCTGGATGAAGATATTTTCGATCATCTCTTTTTCGTACCATGCGAAATAACTTCTTTCCAAGCATATTTTTGAACATCAGAGATTGGATTTTCGGATTCAGCGGGTCAAAATACACCTAGAAACTCACCCATTAGAGTTCGATTACGGTTGTGGAACAAAATATTTTCGATCATCTCTTTTTCGTACCATGCGAAATAACTTCTTCCCAAGCATATTTGTAGACATCAAAGGCTGGATTTTCGGATTCAGCGGGTCAAAATACAGCTAGAAACTCACCCATTGAAGTTCGATTTCGGTTCTGGAAAAAAATATTTTCGATCATCTTTTTTTCGTACCATGCGAAATGACTTCTTTCCAAGCATATTTGTAGACATCAAAGGCTGGATTTTCGGATTCAGCGGGTCAAAATACAGCTAGAAACTCACCCATTGAAGTTCGATTTCGGTTCTGGAAAAAAATATTTTCGATCATCTTTTTTTCGTACCACGCGAAATAACTTCTTTCCAGGTGTATTTTCGCCTATCATCGGCTGGATTTTTGGATTCAGCGGGTCAAAATACACCTAGAATCTCACCCATTAAAGTTCGATTTCGGTTCTGGAAAAAAATATTTTCCATCATCTCTTTTTCGTACCACGCGAAATAACTTCTTTCCAGGTGTATTTTCGCCTATCATCGGTTGGATTTTTGGATTCAGCGGGTCAAAATACACATAGAAACTCACCCATTAAAGTTAGATTTCGGTTCTGGAAGAAAATATTTTCGATCATCTCTTTTTCGTACCATGCGAAATAACTTCTTTCCAAGCATATTTTTGGACATCAAAGGTTGGATTTTCGGATTTAGCGGGTCAAAATACATCTAGAAACTCACCCATCAAAGTTCGATTTCGGTTCTGGAAAAAAATATTTTCGATCATCTCTTTTTCGTACCACGCGAAATAACTTCTTTCCAGGTGTATTTTCGCCTATCATCGGCTGGATTTTTCGATTCAGCGGGTCAAAATACACCTAGAATCTCACCCATTAAAGTTCGATTTCGGTTCTGGAAAAAAATATTTTCCATCATCTCTTTTTCGTACCATGCGAAATATCTTCTTTCCAGGTGTATTTCCGCCTATCAACGGTTGGATTTTCGGATTCAGCGGGTCGAAATACACCTAGAAACTCACCCATTAAAGTTCGATTTCGGTTCTGGAAAAAAATATTTTCGATCATCTCTTTTTCGTACCATGCGAAATAACTTCTTTCCAAGCATATTTTTGGACATCGAAGATTGGATTTTCGGATTCAGCGGGTCAAAATACACCTAGAAACTCACCCATTACAGTTCGATTTCGGTTCTGGAAAAAAATATTTTCGATCATCTGTTTTTCGTACCATGCGAAATAACTTCGTTCCAAGCATATTTTTGACCATCATAGGTTGGATTTTTGGATTCAGCGGGTCAAAATAAACCTAGAAACTCACCCATTAAAGTTTGATTTCGGTTCTGGAAAAAAATATTTTCGATCATCTCTTTTTCTTACAATGCGAAATAACTTCTTTCCAGGTGAATTTTCGCCTATCATCGGTTGAATTTTTGGATTCAGCGGGTCAAAATACACCTAGAAACTCACCCATTAAAGTTCGATTTCGGTTCTGGGAAAAAATATTTTCGATCATCTCTTTTTCGTACCATGCGAAATAACTTCTTTCCAAGCATATTTTTGGACATCGAAGATTGGATTTTCGGATTCAGCGGGTCAAAATACACCTAGAAACTCACCCATTACAGTTCGATTCCGGTTCTGGAAAAAAATATTTTCGATCATCTGTTTTTCGTACCATGCGGAATAACTTCGTTCCAAGCATATTTTTGACCATCATAGGTTGGATTTTTGGATTCAGCGGGTCAAAATAAACCTAGAAACTCACCCATTAAAGTTCGATTTCGGTTCTGGGAAAAAATATTTTCGATCATCTCTTTTTCGTACCATGCGAAATAACTTCTTTCCAGGTGTATTTTCGTTTATCAACGGTTGGATTTTCGTATTCAGCGGGTCGAAATACACCTAGAAACTCACCCATGAAAGTTCGATTTCGGTTCTGGAAAAAAATATTTTCGATCATCTCTTTTTCGTACTATGCGAAATATCTTCTTTCCAGGTGTATTTTCGCCGATCAACGGTTGGATTTTCGGATTCAGCGGGTCGAAATACACCTAGAAATTTACCCATTAAAGTTCGATTTCAGTTCTGGAAAAAAATATTTTCGATCATCTCTTTTTCGTACCATGCGAAATAACTTCTTTCCAAGCATATTTTTGGACATCAAAGGTTGGATTTTCGGATTTAGCGGGTCAAAATACACCTAGAAACTCACCCATTAAAGTTCGATTCCGGTTCTGGAACAAAATATTTTCGATCATCTCTTTTTCGTACCATGCGAAATAACTTCTTTCCATGCATATTTTTGGACATCAAAGATTGGATTTTCGGATTCAGCGGGTCAAAATACACCTAGAAACTCACCCATCACAGTTCGATTTCGGTTCTGGAAAAAAATATTTTCGATCATCTCTTTTTCGTACCATGCGGAATAACTTCTTTCCAAGCATATTTTTGGACATCATAGGTTGGATTTTTGGATTCAGCGGGTCAAAATAAACCTAGAAACTCACCCATTAAAGTTTGATTTCGGTTCTGGAAAAAAATATTTTCGATCATCTCTTTTTCTTACAATGCGAAATAACTTCTTTCCAGGTGAATTTTCGCCTATCATCGGTTGAATTTTTGGATTCAGCGGGTCAAAATACACCTAGAAACTCACCCATTAAAGTTCGATTTCGGTTCTGGGAAAAAATATTTTCGATCATCTCTTTTTCGTACCATGCGAAATAACTTCTTTCCAAGCATATTTTTGGACATCGAAGATTGGATTTTCGGATTCAGCGGGTCAAAATACACCTAGAAACTCACCCATTACAGTTCGATTTCGGTTCTGGAAAAAAATATTTTCGATCATCTGATTTTCGTACCATGCGAAATAACTTCGTTCCAAGCATATTTTTGACCATCATAGGTTGGATTTTTGGATTCAGCGGGTCAAAATAAACCTAGAAACTCACCCATTAAAGTTCGATTTCGGTTCTGGGAAAAAATATTTTCGATCATCTCTTTTTCGTACCATGCGAAATAACTTCTTTCCAGGTGTATTTTCGTTTATCAACGGTTGGATTTTCGTATTCAGCGGGTCGAAATACACCTAGAAACTCACCCATGAAAGTTCGATTTCGGTTCTGGAAAAAAATATTTTCGATCATCTCTTTTTCGTACTATGCGAAATATCTTCTTTCCAGGTGTATTTTCGCCGATCAACGGTTGGATTTCCGGATTCAGCGGGTCGAAATACACCTAGAAATTCACCCATTAAAGTTCGATTTCAGTTCTGGAAAAAAATATTTTCGATCATCTCTTTTTCGTACCATGCGAAATAACTTCTTTCCAAGCATATTTTTGGACATCAAAGGTTGGATTTTCGGATTTAGCGGGTCAAAATACACCTAGAAACTCACCCATTAAAGTTCGATTCCGGTTCTGGAACAAAATATTTTCGATCATCTCTTTTTCGTACCATGCGAAATAACTTCTTTCCAAGCATATTTTTGGACATCAAAGATTGGATTTTCGGATTCAGCGGGTCAAAATACACCTAGAAACTCACCCATCACAGTTCGATTTCGGTTCTGGAAAAAAATATTTTCGATCATCTCTTTTTCGTACCATGCGGAATAACTTCTTTCCAAGCATATTTTTGGACATCATAGGTTGGATTTTTGGATTCAGCGGGTAAAAATAAACCTAGAAACTCACCCATTGAAGTTCGATTTCGGTTCTGGAAAAAAATATTTTCGATCATCTCTTTTTCGTACCATGCGAAATAACTTCTTTCTAAGCATATTTTTGGACATCAAAGGTTGGATTTTCGGATTTAGCGGGTCAAAATACACCTAGAAACTCACCCATCAAAGTTCGATTTCGGTTCTGGAAAAAAATATTTTCGATCATCTCTTTTTCGTACCATGCGAAATAACTTCTTTCCAGGTGTATTATCGTTTATCAAACGTTGGATTTTTGGATTCAGTGGGTCAAAATACACATAGTAACTCACCCATTAAAGTTAGATTTCGGTTCTGGAAGAAAATATTTTCGATCATCTCTTCTTCGTACCACGTGAAATAACTTCTTTCCAGGTGTATTTTCGTTTATCTTCGGTTGGATTTTTGGATTCAGCGGGTCAAAATACACCTAGAATCTCACCCATTAAATTTCGATTTCGGTTCTGGGAAAAAATATATTCGATCATCTCTTTTTCGTACCACGCGAAATAACTTCTTTCCAGGTGTATCTTCGCCTATCATCGGTTGGATTTTTGGATTCAGCGGGTCAAAATACACCTAGAAACTCACCCATTGAAGTTCGATTTCGGTTCTGTAAAAAAATATTTTCGATCATCTCTTTTTCGTACCATGCGAAATAACTTCTTTCCAGGTGTATTATCGTTTATCAAACGTTGGATTTTTGGATTCAGTGGGTCAAAATACACATAGTAACTCACCCATTAAAGTTAGATTTCGGTTCTGGAAGAAAATATTTTCGATCATCTCTTCTTCGTACCATGCGAAATAACTTCTTTCCAGGTGTATTTTCGCCCATCAACGGTTGGATTTTCGGATTCAGCGGGTCAAAATACACCTAGAAACTCACCCATTGAAGTTCGATTTCGGTTCTGGAAAAAAATATTTTCGATCATCTCTTTTTCGTACCATGCGAAATGACTTCTTTCCAAGCATTGTTTTGGACATCATAGGTTGGATTTTCGGATTCAGCGGGTCAAAATAAACCTAGAAACTCACCCATTGAAGTTAGATTTCGGTTCTGGAAGAAAATATTTTCGATCATCTCTTTTTCGTACCATGCGAAATAACTTCTTTCCAAGCATATTTTTGGACATCAAAGGTTGGATTTTCGGATTTAGCGGGTCAAAATACACCTAGAAACTCACCCATTAAAGTTCGATTTCGGTTCTGGAAAAAAATATTTTCGATCATCTCTTTTTCGTACCACGCGAAATAACTTCTTTCCAGGTGTATTTTCGCCTATCATCGGCTGGATTTTTGGATTCAGCGGGTCAAAATACACCTAGAATCTCACCCATTAAAGTTCGATTTCGGTTATGGAAAAAAATATTTTCCATCATCTCTTTTTCGTACCACGCGAAATAACTTCTTTCCAGGTGTATTTTCGCCTATCATCGGTTGGATTTTTGGATTCAGCGGGTCAAAATACACATAGAAACTCACCCATTAAAGTTAGATTTCGGTTCTGGAAGAAAATATTTTCGATCATCTCTTTTTCGTACCATGCGAAATAACTTCTTTCCAAGCATATTTTTGGACATCAAAGGTTGGATTTTCGGATTTAGCGGGTCAAAGTACACCTAGAAACTCACCCATCAAAGTTCGATTTCGGTTCTGGAAAAAAATATTTTCGATCATCTCTTTTTCGTACCACGCGAAATAACTTTTTTCCAGGTGTATTTTCGCCGATCATCGGTTGGATTTTTGGATTCAGCGGGTCAAAATACACCTAGAATCTCACCCATCAAAGTTCGATTTCGGTTCTGGAAAAAAATATTCTCGATCATCTCTTTTTCGTACCATGCGAAATAACTTCTTTCCAGTTGTATTTTCGAATATCAACGGTTGGATTTTCGTATTTAGCGGGTCGAAATACACCTAGAAACTCACCCATTAAAGTTCGATTTCGATTCTGGAAAAAAATATTTTCGATCATCTCTTTTTCGTACTATGCGAAATATCTCCGTTCCAGGTGTATTTTCGCCTATCAACGGTTTGATTTTCGGATTCAGCGGGTCGAAATACACCTAGAAACTCACCCATTAAAGTTCGATTTCGGTTCTGGAAAAAAATATTTTCGATCATCTCTTTTTCGTACCATGCGAAATAACTTCTTTCCAAGCATATTTTTGGACATCAAAGATTGGATTTTCGGATTCAGCGGGTCAAAATACACCTAGAAACTCACCCATTACAGTTCGATTTCGGTTCTGGAAAAAAATATTTTCGATCATCTCTTTTTCGTACCATGTGGAGGAACTTCTTTCCAAGCATATTTTTGGACATCATAGGTTGGATTTTTGGATTCAGCATGTAAAAATAAACCTAGAAACTCACCCATTGAAGTTCGATTTCAGTTCTGGAAAAAAATATTTTCGATCATCTCTTTTTCGTACCATGCGAAATAACTTCTTTCCAGGTGTATTTTCGCCCATCAACGGTTGGACTTTCGGATTCAGCGGGTCGAAATACACCTAGAAACTCACCCATTAACGTTCGATTTCGGTTCTGGATAAAAATATTTTCGATCATCTCTTTTTCGTACCACGCGAAATAACTTCTTTCCAGGTGTATTTTCGCCCATCATCGATTGGATTTTTTGGTTCAGCGGGTGAAAATACACCTAGAAACTCACCCATTAAAGTTCGATTTCGGTTCTGGGAACAAATATTTTCGCTCATCTCTTTTTCGTACCACGCGAAATAACTTTTTTCCAGGTGTATTTTCGCCTATCATCGGTTGGATTTTTGGATTCAGCGGGTCAAAATACACCTAGAAACTCACCCATTAAAGTTCGATTTCGGTTCTGTAAAAAAATATTTTCGATCATCTCTTTTTCGTACCATGCGAAATAACTTCTTTCCAGGTGTATTTTCGTTCATCAAACGTTGGATTTTTGGATTCAGTGGGTCAAAATACACATAGAAACTCACCCATTAAAGTTAGATTTCGGTTCTGGAAGAAAATATTTTCGATCATCTCTTTTTCGTACCATGCGAAATAACTTCTTTCCAAGCATATTTTTGGACATCAAAGGCTGGATTTTCGGATTTAGCGGGTCAAAATACACCTAGAAACTCACCCATTAAAGTTCGATTTCGGTTCTGGAAAAAAATATTTTCGATCATCTCTTTTTCGTACCACGCGAAATAACTCCTTTCCAGGTGTATTTTCGCCTATCATCGGTTGGATTTTTGCATTCAGCGGGTCAAAATACACCTAGAAACTCACCCATTAAAGTTCGATTTCGGTTCTGGGAAAAAATATTTTCGATCATCTCTTTTTCGTACCATGCGGAATAACTTCTTTCCAGGTGTATTTTCGTTTATCAACGGTTGGATTTTCGTATTCAGCGGGTCGAAATACAACGAGAAACTCACCCATTAAAGTTCGTTTTCGGTTCTGGAAAAAAATATTTTCGATCATCTCTTTTTCGTACCATGCGAAATAACTTCTTTCCAGGTGTATTTTCGCCCATCAACGGTTGGATTTTCGGATTCAGCGGGTCGAAATACACCTGGAAACTCACCCATTAAAGTTCGATTTCGGTTCTGGAAAAAAATATTTTCGATCATCTCTTTTTCGTACCACGCGAAATAACTTCTTTCCAGGTGTATTTTCGCCTATCATCGGTTGGATTTTTGGATTCAGCGGGTCAAAATACACCTAGAAACTCACCCGTTAAAGTTCGATTTCGGTTCTGGAAAAAAATATTTTCGATCATCTCTTTTTCGTACAATGCGAAATAACTTCTTTCCAGGTGAATTTTCGCCTATCATCGGTTGAATTTTTGGATTCAGCGGGTCAAAATACACCTAGAAACTCACCCATTAAAGTTCGATTTCGGTTCTGTAAAAAAATATTTTCGATCATCTCTTTTTCGTACCATGCGAAATAACTTCTTTCCAGGTGTATTTTCGTTCATCAAACGTTGGATTTTTGGATTCAGTGGGTCAAAATACACATAGAAACTCACCCATTAAAGTTAGATTTCGGTTCTGGAAGAAAATATTTTCGATCATCTCTTTTTCGTACCATGCGAAATAACTTCTTTCCAAGCATATTTTTGGACATCAAAGGCTGGATTTTCGGATTTAGCGGGTCAAAATACACCTAGAAACTCACCCATTAAAGTTCGATTTCGGTTCTGGAAAAAAATATTTTCGATCATCTCTTTTTCGTACCACGCGAAATAACTCCTTTCCAGGTGTATTTTCGCCTATCATCGGTTGGATTTTTGCATTCAGCGGGTCAAAATACACCTAGAAACTCACCCATTAAAGTTCGATTTCGGTTCTGGGAAAAAATATTTTCGATCATCTCTTTTTCGTACCATGCGGAATAACTTCTTTCCAGGTGTATTTTCGTTTATCAACGGTTGGATTTTCGTATTCAGCGGGTCGAAATACAACGAGAAACTCACCCATTAAAGTTCGTTTTCGGTTCTGGAAAAAAATATTTTCGATCATCTCTTTTTCGTACCATGCGAAATAACTTCTTTCCAGGTGTATTTTCGCCCATCAACGGTTGGATTTTCGGATTCAGCGGGTCGAAATACACCTGGAAACTCACCCATTAAAGTTCGATTTCGGTTCTGGAAAAAAATATTTTCGATCATCTCTTTTTCGTACCACGCGAAATAACTTCTTTCCAGGTGTATTTTCGCCTATCATCGGTTGGATTTTTGGATTCAGCGGGTCAAAATACACCTAGAAACTCACCCGTTAAAGTTCGATTTCGGTTCTGGAAAAAAATATTTTCGATCATCTCTTTTTCGTACCATGCGAAATAACTTCGTTCCAGGTGTATTTTCGTTCATCAATCGTTGGATTTTTGGATTCAGTGGGTCAAAATACACATAGCAACTCACCCATTAAAGTTAGATTTCGGTTCTGGATGAAGATATTTTCGATCATCTCTTTTTCGTACCATGCGAAATAACTTCTTTCCAAGCATATTTTTGAACATCAGAGATTGGATTTTCGGATTCAGCGGGTCAAAATACACCTAGAAACTCACCCATTAGAGTTCGATTACGGTTGTGGAACAAAATATTTTCGATAATCTCTTTTTCGTACCATGCGAAATAACTTCTTCCCAAGCATATTTGTAGACATCAAAGGCTGGATTTTCGGATTCAGCGGGTCAAAATACAGCTAGAAACTCACCCATTGAAGTTCGATTTCGGTTCTGGAAAAAAATATTTTCGATCATCTCTTTTTCGTACCATGCGAAATGACTTCTTTCCAAGCATTGTTTTGGACATCATAGGTTGGATTTTTGGATTCGGCGGGTCAAAATAAACCTAGAAACTCACCCATCAAAGTTAGATTTCGGTTCTGGAAGAAAATATTTTCGATCATCTCTTTTTCGTACCATGCGAAATAACTTCTTTCCAAGCATATTTTTGGACATCAAAGGTTGGATTTTCGGATTTAGCGGGTCAAAATACACCTAGAAACTCACTCATCAAAGTTCGATTTCGGTTCTGGAAAAAAATATTTTCGATCATCTCTTTTTCGTACCACGCGAAATAACTTCTTTCCAGGTGTATTTTCGCCTATCATCGGCTGGATTTTTGGATTCAGCGGGTCAAAATACACCTAGAATCTCACCCATTAAAGTTCGATTTCGGTTCTGGAAAAAAATATTTTCCATCATCTCTTTTTCGTACCACGCGAAATAACTTCTTTCCAGGTGTATTTTCGCCTATCATCGGTTGGATTTTTGGATTCAGCGGGTCAAAATACACATAGAAACTCACCCATTAAAGTTAGATTTCGGTTCTGGAAGAAAATATTTTCGATCATCTCTTTTTCGTACCATGCGAAATAACTTCTTTCCAAGCATATTTTTGGACATCAAAGGTTGGATTTTCGGATTTAGCGGGTCAAAATACATCTAGAAACTCACCCATCAAAGTTCGATTTCGGTTCTGGAAAAAAATATTTTCGATCATCTCTTTTTCGTACCACGTGAAATAACTTCTTTCCAGGTGTATTTTCGCCTATCATCGGCTGGATTTTTCGATTCAGCGGGTCAAAATACACCTAGAATCTCACCCATTAAAGTTCGATTTCGGTTCTGGAAAAAAATATTTTCCATCATCTCTTTTTCGTACCATGCGAAATATCTTCTTTCCAGGTGTATTTCCGCCTATCAACGGTTGGATTTTCGGATTCAGCGGGTCGAAATACACCTAGAAACTCACCCATTAAAGTTCGATTTCGGTTCTGGAAAAAAATATTTTCGATCATCTCTTTTTCGTACCATGCGAAATAACTTCTTTCCAAGCATATTTTTGGACATCAAAGATTGAATTTTCGGATTCAGCGGGTCAAAATACACCTAGAAGCTCACCCATTACAGTTCGATTTCGGTTCTGGAAAAAAATATTTTCGATCATCTGTTTTTCGTACCATGCGAAATAACTTCGTTCCAAGCATATTTTTGACCATCATAGGTTGGATTTTTGGATTCAGCGGGTCAAAATAAACCTAGAAACTCACCCATTAAAGTTTGATTTCGGTTCTGGAAAAAAATATTTTCGATCATCTCTTTTTCTTACAATGCGAAATAACTTCTTTCCAGGTGAATTTTCGCCTATCATCGGTTGAATTTTTGGATTCAGCGGGTCAAAATACACCTAGAAACTCACCCGTTAAAGTTCGATTTCGGTTCTGGAAAAAAATATTTTCGATCATCTCTTTTTCGTACCATGCGAAATAACTTCGTTCCAGGTGTATTTTCGTTCATCAATCGTTGGATTTTTGGATTCAGTGGGTCAAAATACACATAGCAACTCACCCATTAAAGTTAGATTTCGGTTCTGGATGAAGATATTTTCGATCATCTCTTTTTCGTACCATGCGAAATAACTTCTTTCCAAGCATATTTTTGAACATCAGAGATTGGATTTTCGGATTCAGCGGGTCAAAATACACCTAGAAACTCACCCATTAGAGTTCGATTACGGTTGTGGAACAAAATATTTTCGATCATCTCTTTTTCGTACCATGCGAAATAACTTCTTCCCAAGCATATTTGTAGACATCAAAGGCTGGATTTTCGGATTTAGCGGGTCAAAATACAGCTAGAAACTCACCCGTTGAAGTTCGATTTCGGTTCTGGAAAAAAATATTTTCGATCATCTCTTTTTCGTACCATGCGAAATGACTTCTTTCCAAGCATTGTTTTGGACATCATAGGTTGGATTTTTGGATTCGGCGGGTCAAAATAAACCTAGAAACTCACCCATCAAAGTTAGATTTCGGTTCTGGAAGAAAATATTTTCGATCATCTCTTTTTCGTACCATGCGAAATAACTTCTTTCCAAGCATATTTTTGGACATCAAAGGTTGGATTTTCGGATTTAGCGGGTCAAAATACACCTAGAAACTCACTCATCAAAGTTCGATTTCGGTTCTGGAAAAAAATATTTTCGATCATCTCTTTTTCGTACCACGCGAAATAACTTCTTTCCAGGTGTATTTTCGCCTATCATCGGCTGGATTTTCGGATTCAGCGGGTCAAAATACACCTAGAATCTCACCCATTAAAGTTCGATTTCGGTTCTGGAAAAAAATATTTTCCATCATCTCTTTTTCGTACCACGCGAAATAACTTCTTTCCAGGTGTATTTTCGCCTATCATCGGTTGGATTTTTGGATTCAGCGGGTCAAAATACACATAGAAACTCACCCATTGAAGTTAGATTTCGGTTCTGGAAGAAAATATTTTCGATCATCTCTTTTTCGTACCATGCGAAATAACTTCTTTCCAAGCATATTTTTGGACATCAAAGGTTGGATTTTCGGATTTAGCGGGTCAAAATACATCTAGAAACTCACCCTTCAAAGTTCGATTTCGGTTCTGGAAAAAAATATTTTCGATCATCTCTTTTTCGTACCACGTGAAATAACTTCTTTCCAGGTGTATTTTCGCCTATCATCGGCTGGATTTTTCGATTCAGCGGGTCAAAATACACCTAGAATCTCACCCATTAAAGTTCGATTTCGGTTCTGGAAAAAAATATTTTCCATCATCTCTTTTTCGTACCATGCGAAATATCTTCTTTCCAGGTGTATTTCCGCCTATCAACGGTTGGATTTTCGGATTCAGCGGGTCGAAATACACCTAGAAACTCACCCATTAAAGTTCGATTTCGGTTCTGGAAGAAAATATTTTCGATCATCTCTTTTTCGTACCATGCGAAATAACTTCTTTCCAAGCATATTTTTGGACATCAAAGATTGGATTTTCGGATTCAGCGGGTCAAAATACACCTAGAAACTCACCCATTACAGTTCGATTTCGGTTCTGGAAAAAAATATTTTCGATCATCTGTTTTTCGTACCATGCGAAATAACTTCGTTCCAAGCATATTTTTGACCATCATAGGTTGGATTTTTGGATTCAGCGGGTCAAAATAAACCTAGAAACTCACCCATTAAAGTTTGATTTCGGTTCTGGAAAAAAATATTTTCGATCATCTCTTTTTCTTACAATGCGAAATAACTTCTTTCCAGGTGAATTTTCGCCTATCATCGGTTGAATTTTTGGATTCAGCGGGTCAAAATACACCTAGAAACTCACCCATTAAAGTTCGATTTCGGTTCTGGGAAAAAATATTTTCGATCATCTCTTTTTCGTACCATGCGAAATAACTTCTGTCCAGGTGTATTTTCGTTTATCAACGGTTGGATTTTCGTATTCAGCGGGTCGAAATACACCTAGAAACTCACCCATGAAAGTTCGATTTCGGTTCTGGAAAAAAATATTTTCGATCGTCTCTTTTTCGTACTATGCGAAATATCTTCTTTCCAGGTGTATTTTCGCCTATCAA
Organism: Phymatocera aterrima; assembly: GCA_963170745.1. Classification (NCBI taxonomy): domain Eukaryota; kingdom Metazoa; phylum Arthropoda; class Insecta; order Hymenoptera; family Tenthredinidae; genus Phymatocera; species Phymatocera aterrima. Next base: position 2,702,496 of record OY720660.1, read on the forward strand.
CGGTTGGATTTTCGGATTAAGCGGGTTGAAATACACCTAGAAATTCACCCATTAAAGTTCGATTTCAGTTCTGGAAAAAAATATTTTCGATCATCTCTTTTTCGTACCATGCGAAATAACTTCTTTCCAAGCATATTTTTGGACATCAAAGGTTGGATTTTCGGATTTAGCGGGTCAAAATACACCTAGAAACTCACCCATTGAAGTTCGATTTCGGTTCTGGAAAAAAATATTTTCGATCATCTCTTTTTCGTACCATGCGAAATAACTTCTTTCCAAGCATATTTTTGGACATCAAAGGTTGGATTTTCGGATTTAGCGGGTCAAAATACACCTAGAAACTCACCCATTAAAGTTCGATTCCGGTTCTGGAAAAAAATATTTTCGATCATCTCTTTTTCGTACCATGCGGAATAACTTCTTTCCAAGCATATTTTTGGACATCAAAGATTGGATTTTCGGATTCAGCGGGTCAAAATACACCTAGAAACTCACCCATTGAAGTTCGATTTCGGTTCTGGAAAAAAATATTTTCGATCATCTCTTTTTCGTACCATGCGAAATAACTTCTTTCCAAGCATATTTTTGGACATCAAAGGTTGGATTTTCGGATTTAGCGGGTCAAAATACACCTAGAAACTCACCCATTAAAGTTCGATTCCGGTTCTGGAAAAAAATATTTTCGATCATCTCTTTTTCGTACCATGCGAAATAACTTCTTTCCAAGCATATTTTTGGACATCAAAGGTTGGATTTTCGGATTTAGCGGGTCAAAATACACCTAGAAACTCACCCATCAAAGTTCGATTTCGGTTCTGGAAAAAAATATTTTCGATCATCTCTTTTTCGTACCACGCGAAATAACTTCTTTCCAGGTGTATTTTCGTTTATCTTTGGTTGGATTTTTGGATTCAGCGGGTCAAAATACACCTAGAATCTCACCCATTAAATTTCGATTTCGGTTCTGGGAAAAAATATTTTCGATCATCTCTTTTTCGTACCACGCGAAATAACTTCTTTCCAGGTGTATCTTCGCCTATCATCGGTTGGATTTTTGGATTCAGCGGGTCAAAATACACCTAGAAACTCACCCATTGAAGTTCGATTTCGGTTCTGTAAAAAAATATTTTCGATCATCTCTTTTTCGTACCATGCGAAATAACTTCTTTCCAGGTGTATTATCGTTTATCAAACGTTGGATTTTTGGATTCAGTGGGTCAAAATACACATAGTAACTCACCCATTAAAGTTAGATTTCGGTTCTGGAAGAAAATATTTTCGATCATCTCTTCTTCGTACCATGCGAAATAACTTCTTTCCAGGTGTATTTTCGCCCATCAACGGTTGGATTTTCCGATTCAGCGGGTCAAAATACACCTAGAAACTCACCCATTGAAGTTCGATTTCGGTTCTGGAAAAAAATATTTTCGATCATCTCTTTTTCGTACCATGCGAAATGACTTCTTTCCAAGCATTGTTTTGGACATCATAGGTTGGATTTTTGGATTCAGCGGGTCAAAATAAACCTAGAAACTCACCCATTAAAGTTAGATTTCGGTTCTGGAAGAAAATATTTTCGATCATCTCTTTTTCGTACCATGCGAAATAACTTCTTTCCAAGCATATTTTTGGACATCAAAGGTTGGATTTTCGGATTTAGCGGGTCAAAATACAGCTAGAAACTCACCCATTAAAGTTCGATTTCGGTTCTGGAAAAAAATATTTTCGATCATCTCTTTTTCGTACCACGCGAAATAACTTCTTTCCAGGTGTATTTTCGCCTATCATCGGCTGGATTTTTGGATTCAGCGGGTCAAAATACACCTAGAATCTCACCCATTAAAGTTCGATTTCGGTTATGGAAAAAAATATTTTCCATCATCTCTTTTTCGTACCACGCGAAATAACTTCTTTCCAGTTGTATTTTCGCCTATCATCGGTTGGATTTTTGGATTCAGCGGGTCAAAATACACATAGAAACTCACCCATTAAAGTTAGATTTCGGTTCTGGAAGAAAATATTTTCGATCATCTCTTTTTCGTCCCATGCGAAATAACTTCTTTCCAAGCATATTTTTGGACATCAAAGGTTGGATTTTCGGATTTAGCGGGTCAAAGTACACCTAGAAACTCACCCATCAAAGTTCGATTTCGGTTCTGGAAAAAAATATTTTCGATCATCTCTTTTTCGTACCACGCGAAATAACTTTTTTCCAGGTGTATTTTCGCCGATCATCGGTTGGATTTTTGGATTCAGCGGGTCAAAATACACCTAGAATCTCACCCATCAAAGTTCGATTTCGGTTCTGGAAAAAAATATTCTCGATCATCTCTTTTTCGTACCATGCGAAATAACTTCTTTCCAGTTGTATTTTCGAATATCAACGGTTGGATTTTCGTATTCAGCGGGTCGAAATACACCTAGAAACTCACCCATTAAAGTTCGATTTCGGTTCTGGAAAAAAATATTTTCGATCATCTCTTTTTCGTACTATGCGAAATATCTCCGTTCCAGGTGTATTTTCGCCTATCAAGGGTGTGATTTTCGGATTCAGCGGGTCGAAATACACCTAGAAACTCACCCATTAAAGTTCGATTTCGGTTCTGGAAAAAAATATTTTCGATCATCTCTTTTTCGTACCATGCGAAATAACTTCTTTCCAAGCATATTTTTGGACATCAAAGATTGGATTTTCGGATTCAGCGGGTCAAAATACACCTAGAAACTCACCCATTACAGTTCGATTTCGGTTCTGGAAAAAAATATTTTCGATCATCTCTTTTTCGTACCATGTGGAAGAACTTCTTTCCAAGCATATTTTTGGACATCATAGGTTGGATTTTTGGATTCAGCATGTAAAAATAAACCTAGAAACTCACCATTGAAGTTCGATTTCAGTTCTGGGAAAAAAATATTTTCGATCATCTCTTTTCGTACCATGCGAAATAACTCTTTCCAGGTGTATTTTCGCCCATCAACGGTTGGACTTTCGGATTCGAGCGGGTCGAAATACACCTAGAAACTCACCCATTAACGTTCGATTTCGTTCTGGAAAAAAATATTTTCGATCATCTCTTTTTCGTACCACGCGAAATAACTTCTTTCAGGTGTATTTTCGCCATCATCGATTGGATTTTTTTTTGGATTCAGCGGGTTAAAATACACCTAGAAACTCACCCATTAAAGTTCGATTTCGGTTCTGGGAAAAAATATTTTCGCTCATCTCTTCTTCGTACCACGCGAAATAACTTCTTTCCAGGTGTATTTTCGCCTATCATCGGTTGGATTTTTGGATTCAGCGGGTCAAAATACACCTAGAAACTCACCCATTACAGTTCGATTTCGGTTCTGTAAAAAAATATTTTCGATCATCTCTTTTTCGTACCATGCGAAATAACTTCTTTCCAGGTGTATTTTCGTTCATCAAACGTTGGATTTTTGGATTCAGTGGGTCAAAATACACATAGAAACTCACCCATTAAAGTTAGATTTCGGTTCTGGAAGAAAATATTTTCGATCATCTCTTTTTCGTACCATGCGAAATAACTTCTATCCAAGCATATTTTTGGACATCAAAGGCTGGATTTTCGGATTTAGCGGGTCAAAATACACCTAGAAACTCACCCATTAAAGTTCAATTTCGGTTCTGGAAAAAAATATTTTCGATCATCTCTTTGTCGTACCACGCGAAATAACTTCTTTCCAGGTGTATTTTCGCCTATCATCGGTTGGATTTTTGCATTCAGCGGGTCAAAATACACCCAAAAACTCACCCATTAAAGTTCGATTTCGGTTCTGGGAAAAAATATTTTCGATCATCTCTTTTTCGTACCATGCGAAATAACTTCTTTCCAGGTGTATTTTCGCCCATCAACGGTTGGACTTTCGGATTCAGCGGGTCGAAATACACCTAGAAACTCACCCATTAACGTTCGATTTCGGTTCTGGAAAAAAATATTTTCGATCATCTCTTTTTCGTACCACGCGAAATAACTTCTTTCCAGGTGTATTTTCGCCCATCATCGATTGGATTTTTGGATTCAGCGGGTTAAAATACACCTAGAAACTCACCCATTAAAGTTCGATTTCGGTTCTGGGAAAAAATATTTTCGCTCATCTCTTCTTCGTACCACGCGAAATAACTTCTTTCCAGGTGTATTTTCGCCTATCATCGGTTGGATTTTTGGATTCAGCGGTCAAAATACACCTAGAAACTCACCCATTAAGGTTCGATTTCGGTTCTGTGAAAAAATATTTTCGATCATCTCTTTTTCGTACCATGCGGAATAACTTCTTTCCAGGTGTATTTTCGTTCATCAAACGTTGGATTTTTGGATTCAGTGGGTCAAAATACACATAGAAACTCACCCATTAAAGTTAGATTTCGGTTCTGGAAGAAAATATTTTCGATCATCTCTTTTTCGTACCATGCGAAATAACTTCTATCCAAGCATATTTTTGGACATCAAAGGCTGGATTTTCGGATTTAGCGGGTCAAAATACACCTAGAAACTCACCCATTAAAGTTCAATTTCGGTTCTGGAAAAAAATATTTTCGATCATCTCTTTTTCGTACCACGCGAAATAACTTCTTTCCAGGTGTATTTTCGCCTATCATCGGTTGGATTTTTGCATTCAGCGGGTCAAAATACACCCAGAAACTCACCCATTAAAGTTCGATTTCGGTTCTGGGAAAAAATATTTTCGATCATCTCTTTTTCGTACCATGCGAAATAACTTCTTTCCAGGTGTATTTTCGTTTATCAACGGTTGGATTTTCGTATTCAGCGGGTCGAAATACAACTAGAAACTCACCCATTAAAGTTCGTTTTCGGTTCTGGAAAAAAATATTTTCGATCATCTCTTTTTCGTACCATGCGACATAACTTCTTTCCAGGTGTATTTTCGCCCATCAACGGTTGGATTTTCGGATTCAGCGGGTCGAAATACACCTAGAAACTCACCCATTAAAGTTCGATTTCGGTTCTGGAAAAAAATATTTTCGATCATCTCTTTTTCGTACCATGCGAAATAACTTCTTTCCAAGCATATTTTTGGACATCAAAGGTTGGATTTTCGGATTTAGCGGGTCAAAATACACCTAGAAACTCACCCATTAAAGTTCGATTCCGGTTCTGGAAAAAAATATTTTCGATCATCTCTTTTTCGTACCATGCGGAATAACTTCTTTCCAAGCATATTTTTGGACATCAAAGATTGGATTTTCGGATTCAGCGGGTCAAAATACACCTAGAAACTCACCCATTGAAGTTCGATTTCGGTTCTGGAAAAAAATATTTTCGATCATCTCTTTTTCGTACCATGCGAAATAACTTCTTTCCAAGCATATTTTTGGACATCGAAGGTTGGATTTTCGGATTTAGCGGGTCAAAATACACCTAGAAACTCACCCATTAAAGTTCGATTCCGGTTCTGGAAAAAAATATTTTCGATCATCTCTTTTTCGTACCATGCGAAATAACTTCTTTCCAAGCATATTTTTGGACATCAAAGATTGGATTTTCGGATTCAGCGGGTCAAAATACACCTAGAAACTCACCCATCACAGTTCGATTTCGGTTCTGGAAAAAAATATTTTCGATCATCTCATTTTCGTACCATGTGGAAGAACTTCTTTCCAAGCATATTTTTGGACATCATAGGTTGGATTTTTGGATTCAGCGGGTAAAAATAAACCTAGAAACTCACCCATTGAAGTTCGATTTCGGTTCTGGAAAAAAATATTTTCGATCATCTCTTTTTCGTACCATGCGAAATAACTTCTTTCCAAGCATATTTTTGGACATCAAAGGTTGGATTTTCGGATTTAGCGGGTCAAAATACACCTAGAAACTCACCCATCAAAGTTCGATTTCGGTTCTGGAAAAAAATATTTTCGATCATCTCTTTTTCGTACCACGCGAAATAACTTCTTTCCAGGTATATTTTCGTTTATCTTTGGTTGGATTTTTGGATTCAGCGGGTCAAAATACACCTAGAATCTCACCCATTAAATTTCGATTTCGGTTCTGGGAAAAAATATTTTCGATCATCTCTTTTTCGTACCACGCGAAATAACTTCTTTCCAGGTGTATCTTCGCCTATCATCGGTTGGATTTTTGGATTCAGCGGGTCAAAATACACCTAGAAACTCACCCATTGAAGTTCGATTTCGGTTCTGTAAAAAAATATTTTCGATCATCTCTTTTTCGTACCATGCGAAATAACTTCTTTCCAGGTGTATTATCGTTTATCAAACGTTGGATTTTTGGATTCAGTGGGTCAAAATACACATAGTAACTCACCCATTAAAGTTAGATTTCGGTTCTGGAAGAAAATATTTTCGATCATCTCTTCTTCGTACCATGCGAAATAACTTCTTTCCAGGTGTATTTTCGCCCATCAACGGTTGGATTTTCCGATTCAGCGGGTCAAAATACACCTAGAAACTCACCCATTGAAGTTCGATTTCGGTTCTGGAAAAAAATATTTTCGATCATCTCTTTTTCGTACCATGCGAAATGACTTCTTTCCAAGCATTGTTTTGGACATCATAGGTTGGATTTTTGGATTCAGCGGGTCAAAATAAACCTAGAAACTCACCCATTAAAGTTAGATTTTGGTTCTGGAAGAAAATATTTTCGATCATCTCTTTTTCGTACCATGCGAAATAACTTCTTTCCAAGCATATTTTTGGACATCAAAGGTTGGATTTTCGGATTTAGCGGGTCAAAATACACCTAGAAACTCACCCATTAAAGTTCGATTTCGGTTCTGGAAAAAAATATTTTCGATCATCTCTTTTTCGTACCACGCGAAATAACTTCTTTCCAGGTGTATTTTCGCCTATCATCGGCTGGATTTTTGGATTCAGCGGGTCAAAATACACCTAGAATCTCACCCATTAAAGTTCGATTTCGGTTATGGAAAAAAATATTTTCCATCATCTCTTTTTCGTACCACGCGAAATAACTTCTTTCCAGGTGTATTTTCGCCTATCATCGGTTGGATTTTTGGATTCAGCGGGTCAAAATACACATAGAAACTCACCCATTAAAGTTAGATTTCGGTTCTGGAAGAAAATATTTTCGATCATCTCTTTTTCGTACCATGCGAAATAACTTCTTTCCAAGCATATTTTTGGACATCAAAGGTTGGATTTTCGGATTTAGCGGGTCAAAGTACACCTAGAAACTCACCCATCAAAGTTCGATTTCGGTTCTGGAAAAAAATATTTTCGATCATCTCTTTTTCGTACCACGCGAAATAACTTTCTTCCAGGTGTATTTTCGCTGATCATCGGTTGGATTTTTGGATTCAGCGGGTCAAAATACACCTAGAATCTCACCCATCAAAGTTCGATTTCGGTTCTGGAAAAAAATATTCTCGATCATCTCTTTTTCGTACCATGCGAAATAACTTCTTTCCAGTTGTATTTTCGAATATCAACGGTTGGATTTTCGTATTCAGCGGGTCGAAATACACCTAGAAACTCACCCATTAAAGTTCGATTTCGGTTCTGGAAAAAAATATTTTCGATCATCTCTTTTTCGTACTATGCGAAATATCTCCGTTCCAGGTGTATTTTCGCCTATCAACGGTTTGATTTTCGGATTCAGCGGGTCGAAATACACCTAGAAACTCACCCATTAAAGTTCGATTTCGGTTCTGGAAAAAAATATTTTCGATCATCTCTTTTTCGTACCATGCGAAATAACTTCTTTCCAAGCATATTTTTGGACATCAAAGATTGGATTTTCGGATTCAGCGGGTCAAAATACACCTAGAAACTCACCCATTACAGTTCGATTTCGGTTCTGGAAAAAAATATTTTCGATCATCTCTTTTTCGTACCATGTGGAAGAACTTCTTTCCAAGCATATTTTTGGACATCATAGGTTGGATTTTTGGATTCAGCATGTAAAAATAAACCTAGAAACTCACCCATTGAAGTTCGATTTCAGTTCTGGAAAAAAATATTTTCGATCATCTCTTTTTCGTACCATGCGAAATAACTTCTTTCCAGGTGTGTTTTCGCCCATCAACGGTTGGACTTTCGGATTCAGCGGGTCGAAATACACCTAGAAACTCACCCATTAACGTTCGATTTCGGTTCTGGAAAAAAATATTTTCGATCATCTCTTTTTCGTACCACGCGAAATAACTTCTTTCCAGGTGTATTTTCGCCCATCATCGATTGGATTTTTGGATTCAGCGGGTTAAAATACACCTAGAAACTCACCCATTAAAGTTCGATTTCGGTTCTGGGAAAAAATATTTTCGCTCATCTCTTCTTCGTACCACGCGAAATAACTTCTTTCCAGGTGTATTTTCGCCTATCATCGGTTGGATTTTTGGATTCAGCGGGTCAAAATACACCTAGAAACTCACCCATTACAGTTCGATTTCGGTTCTGTAAAAAAATATTTTCGATCATCTCTTTTTCGTACCATGCGAAATAACTTCTTTCCAGGTGTATTTTCGTTCATCAAACGTTGGATTTTTGGATTGAGTGGGTCAAAATACACATAGAAACTCACCCATTAAAGTTAGATTTCGGTTCTGGAAGAAAATATTTTCGATCATCTCTTTTTCGTACCATGCGAAATAACTTCTTTCCAAGCATATTTTTGGACATCAAAGGCTGGATTTTCGGATTTAGCGGGTCAAAATACACCTAGAAACTCACCCATTAAAGTTCGATTTCGGTTCTGGATAAAAATATTTTCGATCATCTCTTTTTCGTACCACGCGAAATAACTTCTTTCCAGGTGTATTTTCGCCTATCATCGGTTGGATTTTTGGATTCAGCGGGTCAAAATACACCTAGAAACTCACCCATTCAAGTTCGATTTCGGTTCTGGGAAAAAATATTTTCGATCATCTCTTTTTCGTACCATGCGAAATAACTTCTTTCCAGGTGTATTTTCGTTCATCAACGGTTGGATTTTCGTATTCAGCGGGTCGAAATACAACTAGAAACTCACCCATTAAAGTTCGTTTTCGGTTCTGGAAAAAAATATTTTCGATCATCTCTTTTTCGTACCATGCGAAATAACTTCTTTCCAGGTGTATTTTCGCCCATCAACGGTTGGATTTTCGGATTCAGCGGGTCGAAATACACCTAGAAACTCACCCATTAAAGTTCGATTTCGGTTCTGGAAAAAAATATTTTCGATCATCTCTTTTTCGTACCACGCGAAATAACTTCTTTCCAGGTGTATTTTCGCCTATCATCGGTTGGATTTTTGGATTCAGCGGGTCAAAATACACGTAGAAACTCACCCATTAAAGTTCGATTTCGGTTCTGGAAAAAAATATTTTCGATCATCTCTTTTTCGTACCATGCGAAATAACTTCGTTCCAGGTGTATTTTCGTTCATCAATCGTTGGATTTTTGGATTCAGTGGGTCAAAATACACATAGCAACTCACCCATTAAAGTTAGATTTCGGTTCTGGAAGAAGATATTTTCGATCATCTCTTTTTCGTACCATGCGAAATAACTTCTTTCCAAGCATATTTTTGAACATCAGAGATTGGATTTTCGGATTCAGCGGGTCAAAATACACCTAGAAACTCACCCATTAGAGTTCGATTACGGTTGTGGAACAAAATATTTTCGATCATCTCTTTTTCGTACCATGCGAAATAACTTCTTCCCAAGCATATTTGTAGACATCAAAGGCTGGATTTTCGGATTCAGCGGGTCAAAATACACCTAGAAACTCACCCATTGAAGTTCGATTTCGGTTCTGGAAAAAAATATTTTCGATCATCTCTTTTTCGTACCATGCGAAATGACTTCTTTCCAAGCATTGTTTTGGACATCATAGGTTGTATTTTTGGATTCGGCGGGTCAAAATAAACCTAGAAACTCACCCATTGAAGTTAGATTTCGGTTCTGGAAGAAAATATTTTCGATCATCTCTTTTTCGTACCATGCGAAATAACTTCTTTCCAAGCATATTTTTGGACATCAAAGGTTGGATTTTCGGATTTAGCGGGTCAAAATACACCTAGAAACTCACTCATCAAAGTTCGATTTCGGTTCTGGAAAAAAATATTTTCGATCATCTCTTTTTCGTACCACGCGAAATAACTTCTTTCCAGGTGTATTTTCGCCTATCATCGGCTGGATTTTTGGATTCAGCGGGTCAAAATACACCTAGAATCTCACCCATTAAAGTTCGATTCCGGTTCTGGAAAAAAATATTTTCCATCATCTCTTTTTCGTACCACGCGAAATAACTTCTTTCCAGGTGTATTTTCGCCTATCATCGGTTGGATTTTTGGATTCAGCGGGTCAAAATACACATAGAAACTCATCCATTAAAGTTAGATTTCGGTTCTGGAAGAAAATATTTTCGATCATCTCTTTTTCGTACCATGCGAAATAACTTCTTTCCAAGCATATTTTCGGACATCAAAGGTTGGATTTTCGGATTTAGCGGGTCAAAATAAACCTAGAAACTCACCCATTAAAGTTCGATTTCGGTTCTGGAAAAAAATATTTTCGATCATCTCTTTTTCGTACCACGCGAAATAACTTCTTTCCAGGTGTATTTTCGCCTATTATCGGCTGGATTTTTCGATTCAGCGGGTCAAAATACACCTAGAATCTCACCCATTAAAGTTCGATTTCGGTTCTGGAAAAAAATATTTTCCATCATCTCTTTTTCGTACCATGCGAAATATCTTCCTTCCAGGTGTATTTCCGCCTATCAACGGTTGGATTTTCGGATTCAGCGGGTCGAAATACACCTAGAAACTCACCCATTAAAGTTCGATTTCGGTTCTGGAAAAAAATATTTTCGATCATCTCTTTTTCGTACCATGCGAAATAACTTCTTTCCAAGCATATTTTTGGACATCAAAGATTGGATTTTCGGATTCAGCGGGTCAAAATACACCTAGAAACTCACCCATTACAGTTCGATTTCGGTTCTGGAAAAAAATATTTTCGATCATCTGTTTTTCGTACCATGCGAAATAACTTCGTTCCAAGCATATTTTTGACCATCATAGGTTGGATTTTTGGATTCAGCGGGTCAAAATAAACCTAGAAACTCACCCATTAAAGTTCGATTTCGGTTCTGGAAAAAAATATTTTCGATCATCTCTTTTTCGTACCACGCGAAATAACTTCTTTCCAGGTGTATTTTCGCCTATCATCGGTTGGATTTTTGCATTCAGCGGGTCAAAATACACCTAGAAACTCACCCATTAAAGTTCGATTTCGGTTCTGGGAAAAAATATTTTCGATCATCTCTTTTTCGTACCATGCGAAATAACTTCTTTCCAAGCATATTTTTGGACATCAAAGATTGGATTTTCGGATTCAGCGGGTCAAAATACACCTAGAAACTCACCCATTACAGTTCGATTTCGGTTGTGGAACAAAATATTTTCGATCATCTCTTTTTCGTACCATGCGAAATAACTTCTTCCCAAGCATATTTGTAGACATCAAAGGCTGGATTTTCGGATTCAGCGGGTCAAACTACACCTAGAAACTCACCCATTGAAGTTCGATTTCGGTTCTGGAAAAAAATATTTTCGATCATCTCTTTTTCGTACCATGCGAAATGACTTCTTTCCAAGCATTGTTTTGGACATCATAGGTTGTATTTTTGGATTCGGCGGGTCAAAATAAACCTAGAAACTCACCCATTAAAGTTAGATTTCGGTTCTGGAAGAAAATATTTTCGATCATCTCTTTTTCGTACCATGCGAAATAACTTCTTTCCAAGCATATTTTTGGACATCAAAGGTTGGATTTTCGGATTTAGCGGGTCAAAATACACCTAGAAACTCACTCATCAAAGTTCGATTTCGGTTCTGGAAAAAAATATTTTCGATCATCTCTTTTTCGTACCACGCGAAATAACTTCTTTCCAGGTGTATTTTCGCCTATCATCGGCTGGATTTTTGGATTCAGCGGGTCAAAATACACCTAGAATCTCACCCATTAAAGTTCGATTCCGGTTCTGGAAAAAAATATTTTCCATCATCTCTTTTTCGTACCACGCGAAATAACTTCTTTCCAGGTGTATTTTCGCCTATCGTCGGTTGGATTTTTGGATTCAGCGGGTCAAAATACACATAGAAACTCATCCATTAAAGTTAGATTTCGGTTCTGGAAGAAAATATTTTCGATCATCTCTTTTTCGTACCATGCGAAATAACTTCTTTCCAAGCATATTTTCGGACATCAAAGGTTGGATTTTCGGATTTAGCGGGTCAAAATAAACCTAGAAACTCACCCATTAAAGTTCGATTTCGGTTCTGGAAAAAAATATTTTCGATCATCTCTTTTTCGTACCACGCGAAATAACTTCTTTCCAGGTGTATTTTCGCCTATCATCGGCTGGATTTTTCGATTCAGCGGGTCAAAATACACCTAGAATCTCACCCATTAAAGTTCGATTTCGGTTCTGGAAAAAAATATTTTCCATCATCTCTTTTTCGTACCATGCGAAATATCTTCTTTCCAGGTGTATTTCCGCCTATCAACGGTTGGATTTTCGGATTCAGCGGGTCGAAATACACCTAGAAACTCACCCATTAAAGTTCGATTTCGGTTCTGGAAAAAAATATTTTCGATCATCTCTTTTTCGTACCATGCGAAATAACTTCTTTCCAAGCATATTTTTGGACATCAAAGATTGGATTTTCGGATTCAGCGGGTCAAAATACACCTAGAAACTCACCCATTACAGTTCGATTTCGGTTCTGGAAAAAAATATTTTCGATCATCTGTTTTTCGTACCATGCGAAATAACTTCGTTCCAAGCATATTTTTGACCATCATAGGTTGGATTTTTGGATTCAGCGGGTCAGAATAAACCTAGAAACTCACCCATTAAAGTTCGATTTCGGTTCTGGAAAAAAATATTTTCGATCATCTCTTTTTCGTACCACGCGAAATAACTTCTTTCCAGGTGTATTTTCGCCTATCATCGGTTGGATTTTTGCATTCAGCGGGTCAAAATACACCTAGAAACTCACCCATTAAAGTTCGATTTCGGTTCTGGGAAAAAATATTTTCGATCATCTCTTTTTCGTACCATGCGAAATAACTTCTTTCCAAGCATATTTTTGGACATCAAAGATTGGATTTTCGGATTCAGCGGGTCAAAATACACCTAGAAACTCACCCATTACAGTTCGATTTCGGTTCTGGAAAAAAATATTTTCGATCATCTCTTTTTCGTACAATGCGAAATAACTTCTTTCCAGGTGAATTTTCGCCTTTCATCGGGTGAATTTTTGGATTCAGCGGGTCAAAATACACCTAGAAACTCACCCATTAAAGTTCGATTTCGGTTCTGGGAAAAAATATTTTCGATCATCTCTTTTTCGTACCATGCGAAATAACTTCTTTCCAGGTGTATTTTCGTTTATCAACGGTTGGATTTTCGTATTCAGCGGGTCGAAATACACCTAGAAACTCACCCATGAAAGTTCGATTTCGGTTCTGGAAAAAAATATTTTCGATCATCTCTTTTTCGTACTATGCGAAATATCTTCTTTCCAAGCATATTTTTGGACATCAAAGGTTGGATTTTCGGATTGAGCGGGTCAAAATACACCTAGAAACTCACCCATTAAAGTTCGATTTCGGTTCTGGAAAAAAATATTTTCGATCATCTCTTTTTCGTACCATGCGAAATAACTTCTTTCCAAGCATATTTTTGGACATCGAAGGTTGGATTTTCGGATTGAGCGGGTCAAAATACACCTAGAAACTCACCCATTAAAGTTCGATTCCGGTTCTGGAAAAAAATATTTTCGATCATCTCTTTTTCGTACCATGCGGAATAACTTCTTTCCAAGCATATTTTTGGACATCAAAGATTGGATTTTCGGATTCAGCGGGTCAAAATACACCTAGAAACTCACCCATTGAAGTTCGATTTCGGTTCTGGAAAAAAATATTTTCGATCATCTCTTTTTCGTACCATGCGAAATAACTTCTTTCCAAGCATATTTTTGGACATCAAAGGTTGGATTTTCGGATTTAGCGGGTCAAAATACACCTAGAAACTCACCCATTAAAGTTCGATTCCGGTTCTGGAAAAAAATATTTTCGATCATCTCTTTTTCGTACCATGCGAAATAACTTCTTTCCAAGCATATTTTTGGACATCAAAGATTGGATTTTCGCATCCAGCGGGTCAAAATAAACCTAGAAACTCACCCATTGAAGTTCGATTTCGGTTCTGGAAAAAAATATTTTCGATCATCTCTTTTTCGTACCATGCGAAATAACTTCTTTCCGAGCATATTTTTGGACATCAAAGGTTGGATTTTCGGATTCAGCGGGTCGAAATACACCTAGAAACTCACCCATTGAAGTTCGAATTCGGTTCTGGAAAAAAATATTTTCGATCATCTCTTTTTCGTACCATGCGAAATGACTTCTTTCCAAGCATTGTTTTGGACATCATAGGTTGGATTTTCGGATTGAGCGGGTCAAAATACACCTAGAATCTCACCCATCAAAGTTCGATTTCGGTTCTGGAAAAAAATATTCTCGATCATCTCTTTTTCGTACCATGCGAAATAACTTCTTTCCAGTTGTATTTTCGGATATCAACGGTTGGATTTTCGTATTCAGCGGGTCGAAATACACCTAGAAACTCACCCATTAAAGTTCGATTTCGGTTCCGGAAAAAAATATTTTCGATCATCTCTTTTTCGTACTATGCAAAATATCTCCGTTCCAGGTGTATTTTCGCCTATCAACGGTTGGATTTTCGGATTCAGCGGGTCGAAATACACCTAGAAACTCACCCATTAAAGTTCGATTTCGGTTCTGGAAAAAAATATTTTCGATCATCTCTTTTTCGTACCATGTGGAAGAACTTCTTTCCAAGCATATTTTTAGACATCATAGGTTGGATTTTTGGATTCAGCGGGTAAAAATCAACCTAGAAACTCACCCATTGAAGTTCGATTTCGGTTCTGGAAAAAAATATTTTCGATCATCTCTTTTTCGTACCATGCGAAATAACTTCTTTCCAAGCATATTTTCGGACATCAAAGGTTGGATTTTCGGATTTAGCGGGTCAAAATACACCTAGAAACTCACCCATTAAAGTTCGATTTCGGTTCTGGAAAAAAATATTTTCGATCATCTCTTTTTCGTACCACGCGAAATAACTTCTTTCCAGGTGTATTTTCGTTTATCTTTGGTTGGATTTTTGGATTCAGCGGGTCAAAATACACCTAGAATCTCACCCATCAAATTTCGATTTCGGTTCTGGGAAAAAATATTTTCGATCATCTCTTTTTCGTACCACGCGAAATAACTTCTTTCCAGGTGTATCTTTGCCTATCATCGGTTGGATTTTTGGATTCAGCGGGTCAAAATACACCTAGAAACTCACCCATTGAAGTTCGATTTCGGTTCTGTAAAAAAATATTTTCGATCATCTCTTTTTCGTACCATGCGAAATAACTTCTTTCCAGTTGTATTTTCGAATATCAACGGTTGGATTTTCGTATTCAGCGGGTCGAAATACACCTAGAAACTCACCCATTAAAGTTCGATTTCGGTTCTGGAAAAAAATATTTTCGATCATCTCTTTTTCGTACTATGCGAAATATCTCCGTTCCAGGTGTATTTTCGCCTATCAACGGTTTGATTTTCGGATTCAGCGGGTCGAAATACGCCTAGAAACTCACCCATTAAAGTTCGATTTCGGTTCTGGAAAAAAATATTTTCGATCATCTCTTTTTCGTACCATGCGAAATAACTTCTTTCCAAGCATATTTTTGGACATCAAAGATTGGATTTTCGGATTCAGCGGGTCAAAATACACCTAGAAACTCACCCATTACAGTTCGATTTCGGTTCTGGAAAAAAATATTTTCGATCATCTCTTTTTCGTACCATGTGGAAGAACTTCTTTCCAAGCATATTTTTGGACATCATAGGTTGGATTTTTGGATTCAGCATGTAAAAATAAACCTAGAAACTCACCCATTGAAGTTCGATTTCAGTTCTGGAAAAAAATATTTTCGATCATCTCTTTTTCGTACCATGCGAAATAACTTCTTTCCAGGTGTATTTTCGCCCATCAACGGTTGGACTTTCGGATTCAGCGGGTCGAAATACACCTAGAAACTCACCCATTAACGTTCGATTTCGGTTCTGGAAAAAAATATTTTCGATCATCTCTTTTTCGTACCACGCGAAATAACTTCTTTCCAGGTGTATTTTCGCCCATCATCGATTGGATTTTTGGATTCAGCGGGTTAAAATACACCTAGAAACTCACCCATTAAAGTTCGATTTCGGTTCTGGGAAAAAAAATTTTCGCTCATCTCTTCTTCGTACCACGCGAAATAACTTCTTTCCAGGTGTATTTTCGCCTATCATCGGTTGGATTTTTGGATTCAGCGGGTCAAAATACACCTAGAAACTCACCCATTACAGTTCGATTTCGGTTCTGTAAAAAAATATTTTCGATCATCTCTTTTTCGTACCATGCGAAATAACTTCTTTCCAGGTGTATTTTCGTTCATCAAACGTTGGATTTTTGGATTGAGTGGGTCAAAATACACATAGAAACTCACCCATTAAAGTTAGATTTCGGTTCTGGAAGAAAATATTTTCGATCATCTCTTTTTCGTACCATGCGAAATAACTTCTTTCCAAGCATATTTTTGGACATCAAAGGCTGGATTTTCGGATTTAGCGGGTCAAAATACACCTAGAAACTCACCCATTAAAGTTCGATTTCGGTTCTGGAAAAAAATATTTTCGATCATCTCTTTTTCGTACCACGCGAAATAACTTCTTTCCAGGTGTATTTTCGCCTATCATCGGTTGGATTTTTGGATTCAGCGGGTCAAAATACACCTAGAAACTCACCCATTCAAGTTCGATTTCGGTTCTGGGAAAAAATATTTTCGATCATCTCTTTTTCGTACCATGCGAAATAACTTCTTTCCAGGTGTATTTTCATTTATCAACGGTTGAATTTTCGTATTCAGCGGGTCGAAATACAACTAGAAACTCACCCATTAAAGTTCGTTTTCGGTTCTGGAAAAAAATATTTTCGATCATCTCTTTTTCGTACCATGCGAAATAACTTCTTTCCAGGTGTATTTTCGCCCATCAACGGTTGGATTTTCGGATTCAGCGGGTCGAAATACACCTAGAAACTCACCCATTAAAGTTCGATTTCGGTTCTGGAAAAAAATATTTTCGATGATCTCTTTTTCGTACCACGCGAAATAACTTCTTTCCAGGTGTATTTTCGCCTATCATCGGTTGGATTTTTGGATTCAGCGGGTCAAAATACACCTAGAAACTCACCCATTAAAGTTCGATTTCGGTTCTGGAAAAAAATATTTTCGATCATCTCTTTTTCGTACCATGCGAAATAACTTCGTTCCAGGTGTATTTTCGTTCATCAATCGTTGGATTTTTGGATTCAGTGGGTCAAAATACACATAGCAACTCACCCATTAAAGTTAGATTTCGGTTCTGGAAGAAGATATTTTCGATCATCTCTTTTTCGTACCATGCGAAATAACTTCTTTCCAAGCATATTTTCGAACATCAGAGATTGGATTTTCGGATTCAGCGGGTCAAAATACACCTAGAAACTCACCCATTAGAGTTCGATTACGGTTGTGGAACAAAATATTTTCGATCATCTCTTTTTCGTACCATGCGAAATAACTTCTTCCCAAGCATATTTGTAGACATCAAAGGCTGGATTTTCGGATTCAGCGGGTCAAAATACACCTAGAAACTCACCCATTGAAGTTCGATTTCGTTTCTGGAAAAAAATATTTTCGATCATCTCTTTTTCGTACCATGCGAAATGACTTCTTTCCAAGCATTGTTTTGGACATCATAGGTTGTATTTTTGGATTCGGCGGGTCAAAATAAACCTAGAAACTCACCCATTAAAGTTAGATTTCGGTTCTGGAAGAAAATATTTTCGATCATCTCTTTTTCGTACCATGCGGAATAACTTCTTTCCAAGCATATTTTTGGACATCAAAGGTTGGATTTTCGGATTTAGCGGGTCCAAATACACCTAGAAACTCACTCATCAAAGTTCGATTTCGGTTCTGGAAAAAAATATTTTCGATCATCTCTTTTTCGTACCACGCGAAATAACTTCTTTCCAGGTGTATTTTCGCCTATCATCGGCTGGATTTTTGGATTCAGCGGGTCAAAATACACCTAGAATCTCACCCATTAAAGTTCGATTCCGGTTCTGGAAAAAAATATTTTCCATCATCTCTTTTTCGTACCACGCGAAATAACTTCTTTCCAGGTGTATTTTCGCCTATCATCGGTTGGATTTTTGGATTCAGCGGGTCAAAATACACATAGAAACTTACCCATTAAAGTTAGATTTCGGTTCTGGAAGAAAATATTTTCGATCATCTCTTTTTCGTACCATGCGAAATAACTTCTTTCCAAGCATATTTTCGGACATCAAAGGTTGGATTTTCGGATTTAGCGGGTCAAAATAAACCTAGAAACTCACCCATTAAAGTTCGATTTCGGTTCTGGAAAAAAATATTTTCGATCATCTCTTTTTCGTACCACGCGAAATAACTTCTTTCCAGGTGTATTTTCGCCTATCATCGGCTGGATTTTTCGATTCAGCGGGTCAAAATACACCTAGAATCTCACCCATTAAAGTTCGATTTCGGTTCTGGAAAAAAATATTTTCCATCATCTCTTTTTCGTACCATGCGAAATATCTTCTTTCCAGGTGTATTTCCGCCTATCAACGGTTGGATTTTCGGATTCAGCGGGTCGAAATACACCTAGCAACTCACCCATTAAAGTTCGATTTCGGTTCTGGAAAAAAATATTTTCGATCATCTCTTTTTCGTACCATGCGAAATAACTTCTTTCCAAGCATATTTTTGGACATCAAAGATTGGATTTTCGGATTCAGCGGGTCAAAATACACCTAGAAACTCACCCATTACAGTTCGATTTCGGTTCTGGAAAAAAATATTTTCGATCATCTGTTTTTCGTACCATGCGAAATAACTTCGTTCCAAGCATATTTTTGACCATCATAGGTTGGATTTTTGGATTCAGCGGGTCAAAATAAACCTAGAAACTCACCCATTAAAGTTCAATTTCGGTTCTGGAAAAAAATATTTTCGATCATCTCTTTTTCGTACCACGCGAAATAACTTCTTTCCAGGTGTATTTTCGCCTATCATCGGTTGGATTTTTGCATTCAGCGGGTCAAAATACACCTAGAAACTCACCCATTAAAGTTCGATTTCGGTTCTGGGAAAAAATATTTTCGATCATCTCTTTTTCGTACCATGCGAAATAACTTCTTTCCAGGTGTATTTTCGTTTATCAACGGTTGGATTTTCGTATTCAGCGGGTCGAAATACAACTAGAAACTCACCCATTAAAGTTCGTTTTCGGTTCTGGAAAAAAATATTTTCGATCATCTCTTTTTCGTTCCATGCGAAATAACTTCTTTCCAGGTGTATTTTCGCCCATCAACGGTTGGATTTTCGGATTCAGCGGGTCGAAATACACCTAGAAACTCACCCATTAAAGTTCGATTTCGGTTCTGGAAAAAAATATTTTCGATCATCTCTTTTTCGTACCACGCGAAATAACTTCTTTCCAGGTGTATTTTCGCCTATCATCGGTTGGATTTTTGGATTCAGCGGGTCAAAATACACCTAGAAACTCACCCATTAAAGTTCGATTTCGGTTCTGGAAAAAAATATTTTCGATCATCTCTTTTTCGTACCATGCGAAATAACTTCGTTCCAGGTGTATTTTCGTTCATCAATCGTTGGATTTTTGGATTCAGTGGGTCAAAATACACATAGCAACTCACCCATTAAAGTTAGATTTCGGTTCTGGAAGAAGATATTTTCGATCATCTCTTTTTCGTACCATGCGAAATAACTTCTTTCCAAGCATATTTTTGAACATCAGAGATTGGATTTTCGGATTCAGCGGGTCAAAATACACCTAGAAACTCACCCATTAGAGTTCGATTACGGTTGTGGAACAAAATATTTTCGATCATCTCTTTTTCGTACCATGCGAAATAACTTCTTCCCAAGCATATTTGTAGACATCAAAGGCTGGATTTTCGGATTCAGCGGGTCAAAATACACCTAGAAACTCACCCATTGAAGTTCGAATTCGGTTCTGGAAAAAAATATTTTCGATCATCTCTTTTTCGTACCATGCGAAATGACTTCTTTCCAAGCATTGTTTTGGACATCATAGGTTGGATTTTTGGATTCGGCGGGTCAAAATAAACCTAGAAACTCACCCATTAAAGTTAGATTTCGGTTCTGGAAGAAAATATTTTCGATCATCTCTTTTTCGTACCATGCGAAATAACTTCTTTCCAAGCATATTTTTGGACATCAAAGGTTGGATTTTCGGATTTAGCGGGTCAAAATACACCTAGAAACTCACTCATCAAAGTTCGATTTCGGTTCTGGAAAAAAATATTTTCGATCATCTCTTTTTCGTACCACGCGAAATAACTTCTTTCCAGGTGTATTTTCGCTTATCATCGGTTGGATTTTTGGATTCAGCGGGTCAAAATACACCTAGAAACTCACCCATTAAAGTTCGATTTCGGTTCTGGAAAAAAATATTTTCGATCATCTCTTTTTCGTACCATGCGAAATAACTTCGTTCCAGGTGTATTTTCGTTTATCAACGGTTGGATTTTCGTATTCAGCGGGTCGAAATACAACTAGAAACTCACCCATTAAAGTTCGTTTTCGGTTCTGGAAAAAAATATTTTCGATCATCTCTTTTTCGTACCATGCGAAATAACTTCTTTCCAGGTGTATTTTCGCCCATCAACGGTTGGATTTTCGGATTCAGCGGGTCGAAATACACCTAGAAACTCACCCATTAAAGTTCGATTTCGGTTCTGGAAAAAAATATTTTCGATCATCTCTTTTTCGTACCACGCGAAATAACTTCTTTCCAGGTGTATTTTCGCCTATCATCGGTTGGATTTTTGGATTCAGCGGGTCAAAATACACCTAGAAACTCACCCATTAAAGTTCGATTTCGGTTCTGGAAAAAAATATTTTCGATCATCTCTTTTTCGTACCATGCGAAATAACTTCGTTCCAGGTGTATTTTCGTTCATCAATCGTTGGATTTTTGGATTCAGTGGGTCAAAATACACATAGCAACTCACCCATTAAAGTTAGATTTCGGTTCTGGAAGAAGATATTTTCGATCATCTCTTTTTCGTACCATGCGAAATAACTTCTTTCCAAGCATATTTTTGAACATCAGAGATTGGATTTTCGGATTCAGCGGGTCAAAATACACCTAGAAACTCACCCATTAGAGTTCGATTACGGTTGTGGAACAAAATATTTTCGATCATCTCTTTTTCGTACCATGCGAAATAACTTCTTCCCAAGCATATTTGTAGACATCAAAGGCTGGATTTTCGGATTCAGCGGGTCAAAATACACCTAGAAACTCACCCATTGAAGTTCGATTTCGGTTCTGGAAAAAAATATTTTCGATCATCTCTTTTTCGTACCATGCGAAATGACTTCTTTCCAAGCATTGTTTTGGACATCATAGGTTGTATTTTTGGATTCGGCGGGTCAAAATAAACCTAGAAACTCACCCATTCAAGTTAGATTTCGGTTCTGGAAGAAAATATTTTCGATCATCTCTTTTTCGTACCATGCGAAATAACTTCTTTCCAAGCATATTTTTGGACATCAAAGGTTGGATTTTCGGATTTAGCGGGTCAAAATACACCTAGAAACTCACTCATCAAAGTTCGATTTCGGTTCTGGAAAAAAATATTTTCGATCATCTCTTTTTCGTACCACGCGAAATAACTTCTTTCCAGGTGTATTTTCGCCTATCATCGGCTGGATTTTTGGATTCAGCGGGTCAAAATACACCTAGAATCTCACCCATTAAAGTTCGATTCCGGTTCTGGAAAAAAATATTTTCCATCATCTCTTTTTCGTACCACGCGAAATAACTTCTTCCCAGGTGTATTTTCGCCTATCATCGGTTGGATTTTTGGATTCAGCGGGTCAAAATACACATAGAAACTCACCCATTAAAGTTAGATTTCGGTTCTGGAAGAAAATATTTTCGATCATCTCTTTTTCGTACCATGCGAAATAACTTCTTTCCAAGCATATTTTCGGACATCAAAGGTTGGATTTTCGGATTTAGCGGGTCAAAATAAACCTAGAAACTCACCCATTAAAGTTCGATTTCGGTTCTGGAAAAAAATATTTTCGATCATCTCTTTTTCGTACCACGCGAAATAACTTCTTTCCAGGTGTATTTTCGCCTTTCATCGGCTGGATTTTTCGATTCAGCGGGTCAAAATACACCTAGAATCTCACCCATTAAAGTTCGATTTCGGTTCTGGAAAAAAATATTTTCCATCATCTCTTTTTCGTACCATGCGAAATATCTTCTTTCCAGGTGTATCTCCGCCTATCAACGGTTGGATTTTCGGATTCAGCGGGTCGAAATACACCTAGAAACTCACCCATTAAAGTTCGATTTCGGTTCTGGAAAAAAATATTTTCGATCATCTCTTTTTCGTACCATGCGAAATAACTTCTTTCCAAGCATATTTTTGGACATCAAAGATTGGATTTTCGGATTCAGCGGGTCAAAATACACCTAGAAACTCACCCATTACAGTTCGATTTCGGTTCTGGAAAAAAATATTTTCGATCATCTGTTTTTCGTACCATGCGAAATAACTTCGTTCCAAGCATATTTTTGACCATCATAGGTTGGATTTTTGGATTCAGCGGGTCAAAATAAACCTAGAAACTCACCCATTAAAGTTCAATTTCGGTTCTGGAAAAAAATATTTTCGATCATCTCTTTTTCGTACCACGCGAAATAACTTCTTTCCAGGTGTATTTTCGCCTATCATCGGTTGGATTTTTGCATTCAGCGGGTCAAAATACACCTAGAAACTCACCCATTAAAGTTCGATTTCGGTTCTGGGAAAAAATATTTTCGATCATCTCTTTTTCGTACCATGCGAAATAACTTCTTTCCAGGTGTATTTTCGTTTATCAACGGTTGGATTTTCGTATTCAGCGGGTCGAAATACAACTAGAAACTCACCCATTAAAGTTCGTTTTCGGTTCTGGAAAAAAATATTTTCGATCATCTCTTTTTCGTACCATGCGAAATAACTTCTTTCCAGGTGTATTTTCGCCCATCAACGGTTGGATTTTCGGATTCAGCGGGTCGAAATACACCTAGAAACTCACCCATTAAAGTTCGATTTCGGTTCTGGAAAAAAATATTTTCGATCATCTCTTTTTCGTACCACGCGAAATAACTTCTTTCCAGGTGTATTTTCGCCTATCATCGGTTGGATTTTTGGATTCAGCGGGTCAAAATACACCTAGAAACTCACCCATTAAAGTTCGATTCCGGTTCTGGAAAAAAATATTTTCGATCATCTCTTTTTCGTACCATGCGAAATAACTTCGTTCCAGGTGTATTTTCGTTCATCAATCGTTGGATTTTTGGATTCAGTGGGTCAAAATACACATAGCAACTCACCCATTAAAGTTAGATTTCGGTTCTGGAAGAAGATATTTTCGATCATCTCTTTTTCGTACCATGCGAAATAACTTCGTTCCAAGCATATTTTTGAACATCAGAGATTGGATTTTCGGATTCAGCGGGTCAAAATACACCTAGAAACTCACCCATTAGAGTTCGATTACGGTTGTGGAACAAAATATTTTCGATCATCTCTTTTTCGTACCATGCGAAATAACTTCTTCCCAAGCATATTTGTAGACATCAAAGGCTGGATTTTCGGATTCAGCGGGTCAAAATACACCTAGAAACTCACCCATTGAAGTTCGAATTCGGTTCTGGAAAAAAATATTTTCGATCATCTCTTTTTCGTACCATGCGAAATGACTTCTTTCCAAGCATTGTTTTGGACATCATAGGTTGGATTTTTGGATTCGGCGGGTCAAAATAAACCTAGAAACTCACCCATTAAAGTTAGATTCCGGTTCTGGAAGAAAATATTTTCGATCATCTCTTTTTCGTACCATGCGAAATAACTTCTTTCCAAGCATATTTTTGGACATCAAAGGTTGGATTTTCGGATTTAGCGGGTCAAAATACACCTAGAAACTCACTCATCAAAGTTCGATTTCGGTTCTGGAAAAAAATATTTTCGATCATCTCTTTTTCGTACCACGCGAAATAACTTCTTTCCAGGTGTATTTTCGCCTATCATCGGCTGGATTTTTGGATTCAGCGGGTCAAAATACACCTAGAATCTCACCCATTAAAGTTCGATTTCGGTTCTGGAAAAAAATATTTTCCATCATCTCTTTTTCGTACCACGCGAAATAACTTCTTTCCAGGTGTATTTTCGCCTATCATCGGTTGGATTTTTGGATTCAGCGGGTCAAAATACACATAGAAACTCACCCATTAAAGTTAGATTTCGGTTCTGGAAGAAAATATTTTCGATCATCTCTTTTTCGTACCATGCGAAATAACTTCTTTCCAAGCATATTTTTGGACATCAAAGGTTGGATTTTCGGATTTAGCGGGTCAAAATACACCTAGAAACTCACCCATCAAAGTTCGATTTCGGTTCTGGAAAAAAATATTTTCGATCATCTCTTTTTCGTACCACGCGAAATAACTTCTTTCCAGGTGTATTTTCGCCTATCATCGGCTGGATTTTTCGATTTAGCGGGTCAAAATACACCTAGAATCTCACCCAATAAAGTTCGATTTCGGTTCTGGAAAAAAATATTTTCCATCATCTCTTTTTCGTACCATGCGAAATATCTTCTTTCCAGGTGTATTTCCGCCTATCAACGGTTGGATTTTCGGATTCAGCGGGTCGAAATACACCTAGAAACTCACCCATTAAAGTTCGATTTCGGTTCTGGAAAAAAATATTTTCGATCATCTCTTTTTCGTACCATGCGAAATAACTTCTTTCCAAGCATATTTTTGGACATCAAAGATTGGATTTTCGGATTCAGCGGGTCAAAATACACCTAGAAACTCACCCATTACAGTTCGATTTCGGTTCTGGAAAAAAATATTTTCGATCATCTGTTTTTCGTACCATGCGAAATAACTTCGTTCCAAGCATATTTTTGACCATCATAGGTTGGATTTTTGGATTCAGCGGGTCAAAATAAACCTAGAAACTCACCCATTAAAGTTTGATTTCGGTTCTGGAAAAAAATATTTTCGATCATCTCTTTTTCGTACAATGCGAAATAACTTCTTTCCAGGTGAATTTTCGCCTATCATCGGTTGAATTTTTGGATTCAGCGGGTCAAAATACACCTAGAAACTCACCCATTAAAGTTCGATTTCGGTTCTGGGAAAAAATATTTTCGATCATCTCTTTTTCGTACCATGCGAAATAACTTCTTTCCAGGTGTATTTTCGTTTATCAACGGTTGGATTTTCGTATTCAGCGGGTCGAAATACACCTAGAAACTCACCCATGAAAGTTCGATTTCGGTTCTGGAAAAAAATATTTTCCATCATCTCTTTTTCGTACTATGCGAAATATTTTCTTTCCAGGTGTATTTTCGCCTATCAACGGTTGGATTTTCGGATTCAGCGGGTCGAAATACACCTAGAAATTCACCCATTAAAGTTCGAATTCAGTTCTGGAAAAAAATATTTTCGATCATCTCTTTTTCGTACCATGCGAAATAACTTCTTTCCAAGCATATTTTTGGACATCAAAGGTTGGATTTTCGGATTTAGCGGGTCAAAATACACCTAGAAACTCACCCATTGAAGTTCGATCTCGGTTCTGGAAAAAAATATTTTCGATCATCTCTTTTTCGTACCATGCGAAATAACTTCTTTCCAAGCATATTTTTGGACATCAAAGGTTGGATTTTCGAATTTAGCGGGGAAAAATACACCTAGAAACTCACCCATTAAAGTTCGATTCCGGTTCTGGAAAAAAATATTTTCGATCATCTCTTTTTCGTACCATGCGGAATACCTTCTTTCCAAGCATATTTTTGGACATCAAAGATTGGATTTTCGGATTCAGCGGGTCAAAATACACCTAGAAACTCACCCATTGAAGTTCGATTTCCGTTCTGGAAAAAAATATTTTCGATCATCTCTTTTTCGTACCATGCGAAATAACTTCTTTCCAAGCATATTTTTGGACATCAAAGGTTGGATTTTCGGATTTAGCGGGTCAAAATACACCTAGAAACTCACCCATTAAAGTTCGATTCCGGTTCTGGAAAAAAATATTTTCGATCATCTCTTTTTCGTACCATGCGAAATAACTTCTTTCCAAGCATATTTTTGGACATCAAAGATTGGATTTTCGGATTCAGCGGGTCAAAATACACCTAGAAACTCACCCATCACATTTCGATTTCGGTTCTGGAAAAAAATATTTTCGATCATCTCTTTTTCGTACCATGTGGAAGAACTTCTTTCCAAGCATATTTTTGGACATCATAGGTTGGATTTTTGGATTCAGCGGGTAAAAATAATACTAGAAACTCACCCATTGAAGTTCGATTTCGGTTCTGGAAAAAAATATTTTCGATCATCTCTTTTTCGTACCATGCGAAATAACTTCTTTCCAAGCATATTTTTGGACATCAAAGGTTGGATTTTCGGATTTAGCGGGTCAAAATACACCTAGAAACTCACCCATTAAAGTTCGATTTCGGTTCTGGAAAAAAATATTTTCGATCATCTCTTTTTCGTACCACGCGAAATAACTTCTTTCCAGGTGTATTTTCGTTTATCTTTGGTTGGATTTTTGGATTCAGCGGGTCAAAATACACCTAGAATCTCACCCATTAAATTTCGATTTCGGTTCTGGGAAAAAATATTTTCGATCATCTCTTTTTCGTACCACGCGAAATAACTTCTTTCCAAGTGTATCTTCGCCTATCATCGGTTGGATTTTTGGATTCAGCGGGTCAAAATACACCTAGAAACTCACCCATTGAAGTTCGATTTCGGTTCTGTAAAAAAATATTTTCGATCATCTCTTTTTCGTACCATGCGAAATAACTTCTTTCCAGGTGTATTTTCGTTTATCAAACGTTGGATTTTTGGATTCAGTGGGTCAAAATACACATAGTAACTCACCCATTAAAGTTAGATTTCGGTTCTGGAAGAAAATATTTTCGATCATCTCTTTTTCGTACCATGCGAAATAACTTCTTTCCATGCATATTTTTGGACATCAAAGGTTGGATTTTCGGATTTAGCGGGTCAAAATACACCTAGAAACTCACCCATTAAAGTTCGATTTCAGTTCTGGAAAAAAATATTTTCGATCATCTCTTTTTCGTACCACGCGAAATAACTTCTTTCCAGGTGTATTTTCGCCGATCATCGGTTGATTTTTGGATTCAGCGGGTCAAAATACACCAAGAATCTCACCCATCAAAGTTCGATTTCGGTTCTGGAAAAAAATATTCTCGATCATCTCTTTTTCGTACCATGCGAAATAACTTCTTTCCAGTTGTATTTTCGAATATCAACGGTTGGATTTTCGTATTCAGCGGGTCGAAATACACCTAGAAACTCACCCATTAAAGTTCGATTTCGGTTCTGGAAAAAAATATTTTCGATCATCTCTTTTTCGTACCACGCGAAATAACTTCTTTCCAGGTGTATTTTCGCCTATCATCGGTTGGATTTTTGGATTCAGCGGGTCAAAATACACCTAGAAACTCACCCATTAAAGTTCGATTTCGGTTCTGGAAAAAAATATTTTCGATCATCTCTTTTTCGTACCATGCGAAATAACTTCGTTCCAGGTGTATTTTCGTTCATCAATCGTTGGATTTTTGGATTCAGTGGGTCAAAATACACATAGCAACTCACCCATTAAAGTTAGATTTCGGTTCTGGAAGAAGATATTTTCGATCATCTCTTTTTCGTACCATGCGAAATAACTTCTTTCCAAGCATATTTTTGAACATCAGAGATTGGATTTTCGGATTCAGCGGGTCAAAATACACCTAGAAACTCACCCATTAGAGTTCGATTACGGTTGTGGAACAAAATATTTTCGATCATCTCTTTTTCGTACCATGCGAAATAACTTCTTCCCAAGCATATTTGTAGACATCAAAGGCTGGATTTTCGGATTCAGCGGGTCAAAATACACCTAGAAACTCACCCATTGAAGTTCGAATTCGGTTCTGGAAAAAAATATTTTCGATCATCTCTTTTTCGTACCATGCGAAATGACTTCTTTCCAAGCATTGTTTTGGACATCATAGGTTGGATTTTTGGATTCGGCGGGTCAAAATAAACCTAGAAACTCACCCATTAAAGTTAGATTTCGGTTCTGGAAGAAAATATTTTCGATCATCTCTTTTTCGTACCATGCGAAATAACTTCTTTCCAAGCATATTTTTGGACATCAAAGGTTGGATTTTCGGATTTAGCGGGTCAAAATACACCTAGAAACTCACTCATCAAAGTTCGATTTCGGTTCTGGAAAAAAATATTTTCGATCATCTCTTTTTCGTACCACGCGAAATAACTTCTTTCCAGGTGTATTTTCGCTTATCATCGGTTGGATTTTTGGATTCAGCGGGTCAAAATACACCTAGAAACTCACCCATTAAAGTTCGATTTCGGTTCTGGAAAAAAATATTTTCGATCATCTCTTTTTCGTACCATGCGAAATAACTTCGTTCCAGGTGTATTTTCGTTTATCAACGGTTGGATTTTCGTATTCAGCGGGTCGAAATACAACTAGAAACTCACCCATTAAAGTTCGTTTCCGGTTCTGGAAAAAAATATTTTCGATCATCTCTTTTTCGTACCATGCGAAATAACTTCTTTCCAGGTGTATTTTCGCCCATCAACGGTTGGATTTTCGGATTCAGCGGGTCGAAATACACCTAGAAACTCACCCATTAAAGTTCGATTTCGGTTCTGGAAAAAAATATTTTCGATCATCTCTTTTTCGTACCATGCGAAATAACTTCGTTCCAGGTGTATTTTCGTTCATCAATCGTTGGATTTTTGGATTCAGTGGGTCAAAATACACATAGCAACTCACCCATTAAAGTTAGATTTCGGTTCTGGAAGAAGATATTTTCGATCATCTCTTTTTCGTACCATGCGAAATAACTTCTTTCCAAGCATATTTTTGAACATCAGAGATTGGATTTTCGGATTCAGCGGGTCAAAATACACCTAGAAACTCACCCATTAGAGTTCGATTACGGTTGTGGAACAAAATATTTTCGATCATCTCTTTTTCGTACCATGCGAAATAACTTCTTCCCAAGCATATTTGTAGACATCAAAGGCTGGATTTTCGGATTCAGCGGGTCAAAATACACCTAGAAACTCACCCATTGAAGTTCGATTTCGGTTCTGGAAAAAAATATTTTCGATCATCTCTTTTTCGTACCATGCGAAATGACTTCTTTCCAAGCATTGTTTTGGACATCATAGGTTGTATTTTTGGATTCGGCGGGTCAAAATAAACCTAGAAACTCACCCATTAAAGTTAGATTTCGGTTCTGGAAGAAAATATTTTCGATCATCTCTTTTTCGTACCATGCGAAATAACTTCTTTCCAAGCATATTTTTGGACATCAAAGGTTGGATTTTCGGATTTAGCGGGTCAAAATACACCTAGAAACTCACTCATCAAAGTTCGATTTCGGTTCTGGAAAAAAATATTTTCGATCATCTCTTTTTCGTACCACGCGAAATAACTTCTTTCCAGGTGTATTTTCGCCTATCATCGGCTGGATTTTTGGATTCAGCGGGTCAAAATACACCTAGAATCTCACCCATTAAAGTTCGATTCCGGTTCTGGAAAAAAATATTTTCCATCATCTCTTTTTCGTACCACGCGAAATAACTTCTTTCCAGGTGTATTTTCGCCTATCATCGGTTGGATTTTTGGATTCAGCGGGTCAAAATACACATAGAAACTCACCCATTAAAGTTAGATTTCGGTTCTGGAAGAAAATATTTTCGATCATCTCTTTTTCGTACCATGCGAAATAACTTCTTTCCAAGCATATTTTCGGACATCAAAGGTTGGATTTTCGGATTTAGCGGGTCAAAATAAACCTAGAAACTCACCCATTAAAGTTCGATTTCGGTTCTGGAAAAAAATATTTTCGATCATCTCTTTTTCGTACCACGCGAAATAACTTCTTTCCAGGTGTATTTTCGCCTATCATCGGCTGGATTTTTCGATTCAGCGGGTCAAAATACACCTAGAATCTCACCCATTAAAGTTCGATTTCGGTTCTGGAAAAAAATATTTTCCATCATCTCTTTTTCGTACCATGCGAAATATCTTCTTTCCAGGTGTATCTCCGCCTATCAACGGTTGGATTTTCGGATTCAGCGGGTCGAAATACACCTAGAAACTCACCCATTAAAGTTCGATTTCGGTTCTGGAAAAAAATATTTTCGATCATCTCTTTTTCGTACCATGCGAAATAACTTCTTTCCAAGCATATTTTTGGACATCAAAGATTGGATTTTCGGATTCAGCGGGTCAAAATACACCTAGAAACTCACCCATTACAGTTCGATTTCGGTTCTGGAAAAAAATATTTTCGATCATCTGTTTTTCGTACCATGCGAAATAACTTCGTTCCAAGCATATTTTTGACCATCATAGGTTGGATTTTTGGATTCAGCGGGTCAAAATAAACCTAGAAACTCACCCATTAAAGTTCAATTTCGGTTCTGGAAAAAAATATTTTCGATCATCTCTTTTTCGTACCACGCGAAATAACTTCTTTCCAGGTGTATTTTCGCCTATCATCGGTTGGATTTTTGCATTCAGCGGGTCAAAATACACCTAGAAACTCACCCATTAAAGTTCGATTTCGGTTCTGGGAAAAAATATTTTCGATCATCTCTTTTTCGTACCATGCGAAATAACTTCTTTCCAGGTGTATTTTCGTTTATCAACGGTTGGATTTTCGTATTCAGCGGGTCGAAATACAACTAGAAACTCACCCATTAAAGTTCGTTTTCGGTTCTGGAAAAAAATATTTTCGATCATCTCTTTTTCGTACCATGCGAAATAACTTCTTTCCAGGTGTATTTTCGCCCATCAACGGTTGGATTTTCGGATTCAGCGGGTCGAAATACACCTAGAAACTCACCCATTAAAGTTCGATTTCGGTTCTGGAAAAAAATATTTTCGATCATCTCTTTTTCGTACCACGCGAAATAACTTCTTTCCAGGTGTATTTTCGCCTATCATCGGTTGGATTTTTGGATTCAGCGGGTCAAAATACACCTAGAAACTCACCCATTAAAGTTCGATTCCGGTTCTGGAAAAAAATATTTTCGATCATCTCTTTTTCGTACCATGCGAAATAACTTCGTTCCAGGTGTATTTTCGTTCATCAATCGTTGGATTTTTGGATTCAGTGGGTCAAAATACACATAGCAACTCACCCATTAAAGTTAGATTTCGGTTCTGGAAGAAGATATTTTCGATCATCTCTTTTTCGTACCATGCGAAATAACTTCGTTCCAAGCATATTTTTGAACATCAGAGATTGGATTTTCGGATTCAGCGGGTCAAAATACACCTAGAAACTCACCCATTAGAGTTCGATTACGGTTGTGGAACAAAATATTTTCGATCATCTCTTTTTCGTACCATGCGAAATAACTTCTTCCCAAGCATATTTGTAGACATCAAAGGCTGGATTTTCGGATTCAGCGGGTCAAAATACACCTAGAAACTCACCCATTGAAGTTCGAATTCGGTTCTGGAAAAAAATATTTTCGATCATCTCTTTTTCGTACCATGCGAAATGACTTCTTTCCAAGCATTGTTTTGGACATCATAGGTTGGATTTTTGGATTCGGCGGGTCAAAATAAACCTAGAAACTCACCCATTAAAGTTAGATTTCGGTTCTGGAAGAAAATATTTTCGATCATCTCTTTTTCGTACCATGCGAAATAACTTCTTTCCAAGCATATTTTTGGACATCAAAGGTTGGATTTTCGGATTTAGCGGGTCAAAATACACCTAGAAACTCACTCATCAAAGTTCGATTTCGGTTCTGGAAAAAAATATTTTCGATCATCTCTTTTTCGTACCACGCGAAATAACTTCTTTCCAGGTGTATTTTCGCCTATCATCGGCTGGATTTTTGGATTCAGCGGGTCAAAATACACCTAGAATCTCACCCATTAAAGTTCGATTTCGGTTCTGGAAAAAAATATTTTCCATCATCTCTTTTTCGTACCACGCGAAATAACTTCTTTCCAGGTGTATTTTCGCCTATCATCGGTTGGATTTTTGGATTCAGCGGGTCAAAATACACATAGAAACTCACCCATTAAAGTTAGATTTCGGTTCTGGAAAAAAATATTTTCGATCATCTCTTTTTCGTACCATGTGGAAGAACTTCTTTCCAAGCATATTTTTGGACATCAAAGATTGGATTTTCGGATTCAGCGGGTCAAAATACACCTAGAAACTCACCCATCACATTTCGATTTCGGTTCTGGAAAAAAATATTTTCGATCATCTCTTTTTCGTACCATGTGGAAGAACTTCTTTCCAAGCATATTTTTGGACATCATAGGTTGGATTTTTGGATTCAGCGGGTAAAAATAATACTAGAAACTCACCCATTGAAGTTCGATTTCGGTTCTGGAAAAAAATATTTTCGATCATCTCTTTTTCGTACCATGCGAAATAACTTCTTTCCAAGCATATTTTTGGACATCAAAGGTTGGATTTTCGGATTTAGCGGGTCAAAATACACCTAGAAACTCACCCATTAAAGTTCGATTTCGGTTCTGGAAAAAAATATTTTCGATCATCTCTTTTTCGTACCACGCGAA
The DNA here is from genome assembly GCA_963170745.1 of Phymatocera aterrima. Lineage (NCBI taxonomy): Eukaryota > Metazoa > Arthropoda > Insecta > Hymenoptera > Tenthredinidae > Phymatocera > Phymatocera aterrima. The sequence continues at coordinate 2,735,389 of OY720660.1, forward strand.
ATAACTTCTTTCCAGGTGTATTTTCGTTTATCTTTGGTTGGATTTTTGGATTCAGCGGGTCAAAATACACCTAGAATCTCACCCATTAAATTTCGATTTCGGTTCTGGGAAAAAATATTTTCGATCATCTCTTTTTCGTACCACGCGAAATAACTTCTTTCCAAGTGTATCTTCGCCTATCATCGGTTGGATTTTTGGATTCAGCGGGTCAAAATACACCTAGAAACTCACCCATTGAAGTTCGATTTCGGTTCTGTAAAAAAATATTTTCGATCATCTCTTTTTCGTACCATGCGAAATAACTTCTTTCCAGGTGTATTTTCGTTTATCAAACGTTGGATTTTTGGATTCAGTGGGTCAAAATACACATAGTAACTCACCCATTAAAGTTAGATTTCGGTTCTGGAAGAAAATATTTTCGATCATCTCTTTTTCGTACCATGCGAAATAACTTCTTTCCATGCATATTTTTGGACATCAAAGGTTGGATTTTCGGATTTAGCGGGTCAAAATACACCTAGAAACTCACCCATTAAAGTTCGATTTCAGTTCTGGAAAAAAATATTTTCGATCATCTCTTTTTCGTACCACGCGAAATAACTTCTTTCCAGGTGTATTTTCGCCGATCATCGGTTGATTTTTGGATTCAGCGGGTCAAAATACACCAAGAATCTCACCCATCAAAGTTCGATTTCGGTTCTGGAAAAAAATATTCTCGATCATCTCTTTTTCGTACCATGCGAAATAACTTCTTTCCAGTTGTATTTTCGAATATCAACGGTTGGATTTTCGTATTCAGCGGGTCGAAATACACCTAGAAACTCACCCATTAAAGTTCGATTTCGGTTCCGGAAAAAAATATTTTCGATCATCTCTTTTTCGTACTATGCGAAATATCTCCGTTCCAGGTGTATTTTCGCCTATCAACGGTTGGATTTTCGGATTCAGCGGGTCGAAATACACCTAGAAACTCACCCATTAAAGTTCGATTTCGGTTCTGGAAAAAAATATTTTCGATCATCTCTTTTTCGTACCATGCGAAATAACTTCTTTCCAAGCATATTTTTGGACATCAAAGATTGGATTTTCGGATTCAGCGGGTCAAAATACACCTAGAAACTCACCCATTACAGTTCGATTTCGGTTCTGGAAAAAAATATTTTCGATCATCTGTTTTTCGTACCATGCGAAATAACTTCGTTCCAAGCATATTTTTGACCATCATAGGTTGGATTTTTGGATTCAGCGGGTCAAAATAAACCTAGAAACTCACCCATTAAAGTTTGATTTCGGTTCTGGAAAAAAATATTTTCGATCATCTCTTTTTCGTACAATGCGAAATAACTTCTTTCCAGGTGAATTTTCGCCTATCATCGGTTGAATTTTTGGATTCAGCGGGTCAAAATACACCTAGAAACTCACCCATTAAAGTTCGATTTCGGTTCTGGGAAAAAATATTTTCGATCATCTCTTTTTCGTACCATGCGAAATAACTTCTTTCCAGGTGTATTTTCGTTTATCAACGGTTGGATTTTCGTATTCAGCGGGTCGAAATACACCTAGAAACTCACCCATGAAAGTTCGATTTCGGTTCTGGAAAAAAATATTTTCCATCATCTCTTTTTCGTACTATGCGAAATATTTTCTTTCCAGGTGTATTTTCGCCTATCAACGGTTGGATTTTCGGATTCAGCGGGTCGAAATACACCTAGAAATTCACCCATTAAAGTTCGAATTCAGTTCTGGAAAAAAATATTTTCGATCATCTCTTTTTCGTACCATGCGAAATAACTTCTTTCCAAGCATATTTTTGGACATCAAAGGTTGGATTTTCGGATTTAGCGGGTCAGAATACACCTAGAAACTCACCCATTGAAGTTCGATCTCGGTTCTGGAAAAAAATATTTTCGATCATCTCTTTTTCGTACCATGCAAAATAACTTCTTTCCAAGCATATTTTTGGACATCAAAGGTTGGATTTTCGAATTTAGCGGGGAAAAATACACCTAGAAACTCACCCATTAAAGTTCGATTCCGGTTCTGGAAAAAAATATTTTCGATCATCTCTTTTTCGTACCATGCGGAATACCTTCTTTCCAAGCATATTTTTGGACATCAAAGATTGGATTTTCGGATTCAGCGGGTCAAAATACACCTAGAAACTCACCCATTGAAGTTCGATTTCCGTTCTGGAAAAAAATATTTTCGATCATCTCTTTTTCGTACCATGCGAAATAACTTCTTTCCAAGCATATTTTTGGACATCAAAGGTTGGATTTTCGGATTTAGCGGGTCAAAATACACCTAGAAACTCACCCATTAAAGTTCGATTCCGGTTCTGGAAAAAAATATTTTCGATCATCTCTTTTTCGTACCATGCGAAATAACTTCTTTCCAAGCATATTTTGGACATCAAAGATTGGATTTTCGGATTCAGCGGGTCAAAATACACCTAGAAACTCACCCATCACATTTCGATTTCGGTTCTGGAAAAAAATATTTTCGATCATCTCTTTTTCGTACCATGTGGAAGAACTTCTTTCCAAGCATATTTTTGGACATCATAGGTTGGATTTTTGGATTCAGCGGGTAAAAATAATACTAGAAACTCACCCATTGAAGTTCGATTTCGGTTCTGGAAAAAAATATTTTCGATCATCTCTTTTTCGTACCATGCGAAATAACTTCTTTCCAAGCATATTTTTGGACATCAAAGGTTGGATTTTCGGATTTAGCGGGTCAAAATACACCTAGAAACTCACCCATTAAAGTTCGATTTCGGTTCTGGAAAAAAATATTTTCGATCATCTCTTTTTCGTACCACGCGAAATAACTTCTTTCCAGGTGTATTTTCGTTTATCTTTGGTTGGATTTTTGGATTCAGCGGGTCAAAATACACCTAGAATCTCACCCATTAAATTTCGATTTCGGTTCTGGGAAAAAATATTTTCGATCATCTCTTTTTCGTACCACGCGAAATAACTTCTTTCCAAGTGTATCTTCGCCTATCATCGGTTGGATTTTTGGATTCAGCGGGTCAAAATACACCTAGAAACTCACCCATTGAAGTTCGATTTCGGTTCTGTAAAAAAATATTTTCGATCATCTCTTTTTCGTACCATGCGAAATAACTTCTTTCCAGGTGTATTTTCGTTTATCAAACGTTGGATTTTTGGATTCAGTGGGTCAAAATACACATAGTAACTCACCCATTAAAGTTAGATTTCGGTTCTGGAAGAAAATATTTTCGATCATCTCTTTTTCGTACCATGCGAAATAACTTCTTTCCATGCATATTTTTGGACATCAAAGGTTGGATTTTCGGATTTAGCGGGTCAAAATACACCTAGAAACTCACCCATTAAAGTTCGATTTCAGTTCTGGAAAAAAATATTTTCGATCATCTCTTTTTCGTACCACGCGAATAACTTCTTTCCAGGTGTATTTTCGCCGATCATCGGTTGATTTTTGGATTCAGCGGGTCAAAATACACCAAGAATCTCACCCATCAAAGTTCGATTTCGGTTCTGGAAAAAAATATTCTCGATCATCTCTTTTTCGTACCATGCGAAATAACTTCTTTCCAGTTGTATTTTCGAATATCAACGGTTGGATTTTCGTATTCAGCGGGTCGAAATACACCTAGAAACTCACCCATTAAAGTTCGATTTCGGTTCCGGAAAAAAATATTTTCGATCATCTCTTTTCGTACTATGCGAAATATCTCCGTTCCAGGTGTATTTTCGCCTATCAACGGTTGGATTTTCGGATTCAGCGGGTCGAAATACACCTAGAAACTCACCCATTAAAGTTCGATTTCGGTTCTGGAAAAAAATATTTTCGATCATCTCTTTTTCGTACCATGCGAAATAACTTCTTTCCAAGCATATTTTTGGACATCAAAGATTGGATTTTCGGATTCAGCGGTCAAAATACACCTAGAAACTCACCCATTACAGTTCGATTTCGGTTCTGGAAAAAAATATTTTCGATCATCTGTTTTTCGTACCATGCGAAATAACTTCGTTCCAAGCATATTTTTGACCATCATAGGTTGGATTTTTGGATTCAGCGGGTCAAAATAAACCTAGAAACTCACCCATTAAAGTTTGATTTCGGTTCTGGAAAAAAATATTTTCGATCATCTCTTTTTCGTACAATGCGAAATAACTTCTTTCCAGGTGAATTTTCGCCTATCATCGGTTGAATTTTTGGATTCAGCGGGTCAAAATACACCTAGAAACTCACCCATTAAAGTTCGATTTCGGTTCTGGGAAAAAATATTTTCGATCATCTCTTTTCGTACCATGCGAAATAACTTCTTTCCAGGTGTATTTTCGTTTATCAACGGTTGGATTTTCGTATTCAGCGGGTCGAAATACACCTAGAAACTCACCCATGAAAGTTCGATTTCGGTTCTGGAAAAAAATATTTTCCATCATCTCTTTTTCGTACTATGCGAAATATTTCTTTCCAGGTGTATTTTCGCCTATCAACGGTTGGATTTTCGGATTCAGCGGGTCGAAATACACCTAGAAATTCACCCATTAAAGTTCGAATTCAGTTCTGGAAAAAAATATTTTCGATCATCTCTTTTTCGTACCATGCGAAATAACTTCTTTCCAAGCATATTTTTGGACATCAAAGGTTGGATTTTCGGATTTAGCGGGTCAAAATACACCTAGAAACTCACCCATTGAAGTTCGATCTCGGTTCTGGAAAAAAATATTTTCGATCATCTCTTTTTCGTACCATGCAAAATAACTTCTTTCCAAGCATATTTTTGGACATCAAAGGTTGGATTTTCGAATTTAGCGGGGAAAAATACACCTAGAAACTCACCCATTAAAGTTCGATTCCGGTTCTGGAAAAAAATATTTTCGATCATCTCTTTTTCGTACCATGCGGAATACCTTCTTTCCAAGCATATTTTTGGACATCAAAGATTGGATTTTCGGATTCAGCGGGTCAAAATACACCTAGAAACTCACCCATTGAAGTTCGATTTCCGTTCTGGAAAAAAATATTTTCGATCATCTCTTTTTCGTACCATGCGAAATAACTTCTTTCCAAGCATATTTTTGGACATCAAAGGTTGGATTTTCGGATTTAGCGGGTCAAAATACACCTAGAAACTCACCCATTAAAGTTCGATTCCGGTTCTGGAAAAAAATATTTTCGATCATCTCTTTTTCGTACCATGCGAAATAACTTCTTTCCAAGCATATTTTTGGACATCAAAGATTGGATTTTCGGATTCAGCGGGTCAAAATACACCTAGAAACTCACCCATCACATTTCGATTTCGGTTCTGGAAAAAAATATTTTCGATCATCTCTTTTTCGTACCATGTGGAAGAACTTCTTTCCAAGCATATTTTTGGACATCATAGGTTGGATTTTTGGATTCAGCGGGTAAAAATAATACTAGAAACTCACCCATTGAAGTTCGATTTCGGTTCTGGAAAAAAATATTTTCGATCATCTCTTTTTCGTACCATGCGAAATAACTTCTTTCCAAGCATATTTTTGGACATCAAAGGTTGGATTTTCGGATTTAGCGGGTCAAAATACACCTAGAAACTCACCCATTAAAGTTCGATTTCGGTTCTGGAAAAAAATATTTTCGATCATCTCTTTTTCGTACCACGCGAAATAACTTCTTTCCAGGTGTATTTTCGTTTATCTTTGGTTGGATTTTTGGATTCAGCGGGTCAAAATACACCTAGAATCTCACCCATTAAATTTCGATTTCGGTTCTGGGAAAAAATATTTTCGATCATCTCTTTTTCGTACCACGCGAAATAACTTCTTTCCAAGTGTATCTTCGCCTATCATCGGTTGGATTTTTGGATTCAGCGGGTCAAAATACACCTAGAAACTCACCCATTGAAGTTCGATTTCGGTTCTGTAAAAAAATATTTTCGATCATCTCTTTTTCGTACCATGCGAAATAACTTCTTTCCAGGTGTATTTTCGTTTATCAAACGTTGGATTTTTGGATTCAGTGGGTCAAAATACACATAGTAACTCACCCATTAAAGTTAGATTTCGGTTCTG
>OY720660.1:2741647-2953922 GCA_963170745.1 Phymatocera aterrima
ATGATCGAAAATATTTTTTTCCAGAACCGAAATCGAACTTCAATGGGTGAGTTCCTGGTGTATTTGGACCCGCTGAATCCGAAAATCCAACCTTTGATGTCCAAAAATATGCTTGGAAAGAAGTTATTTCGCATGGTACGAAAAAGAGATGATCGAAAATATTTTTTTCCAGAACCGAAATCGAACTTTAATGGGTGAGTGTCCATGTGTATTTTGACCCGCTGAATCCAGAAATCCACTTTTTGATTGGCGAAAATACACCTGGAAAGAAGTTATTTCGCATGGTACGAAAAAGAGATGATCGAAAATATTTTTTTCCAGAACCGAAATCAAACTTCAATGGGTGAGTTTCTAGGTTTATTTTGACCCGCTGAATCCAAAAATCCAACCTATGATGTCCAAAAATATGCTTGGAAAGAAGTTATTTCGCATGGTACGAAAAACAGATGATCGAAAATATTTTTTTCCAGAACCGAAATCGAACTTTAATGGGTGAGTTTCTCGGTGTATTCCGACCCGCTGAATCCGAAAATCCAACCTTTGATAAGCGAAAATACAACTGGAAAGAAGTTATTCCGCATGGTACGAAAAAGAGATGATCGAAAATATTTTTTCCCAGAACCGAAATCGAACTTCAATGGGTGAGTTTCTAGGTGTATTTCGACCCGCTGAATCCGAAAATCCAACCGTTGATAGGCGAAAACACACCTGGATAGAAGTTATTTCGCATGGTACGAAAAAGAGATGATCGAAAATATTTTTTTTCAGAACCGGAATCGAACTTCAATGGCTGAGTTTCTAGGTGTATTTTGACCCGCTGAATCCGAAAATCCAACCTTTGATGTCCAAAAATATGCTTGGAAAGAAGTTATTTCGCATGGTACGAAAAACAGATGATCGATAATATTTTTTTCCAGAACCGAAATCGAACTTCAATGGGTGAGTTTCTAGGTGTATTTTGACCCGCTGATCCGAAAATCCAACCTTTGATGTCCAAAAATATGCTTGGAAAGAAGTTATTTCGCATGGTACGAAAAAGAGATGATCGAAAATATTTTTATCCAGAACCGAAGTCGAACTTCAATGGATGAGTTTCTAGGTGTATTTTGACCAGCTGAATCCGAAAATCCAACCTTTGATAGGCGAAAATACAACTGGAAAGAAGTTATTTCGCATGGTACGAAAAAGAGATGATCGAAAATATTTTTTTTCAGAACCGGAATCGAACTTCAATGGCTGAGTTTCTAGGTGTATTTCGACCCGCTGAATCCGGAAATCCAACCTTTGATAGGCGGAAATACACCTGGAAAGAAGTTATTTCGCATGGTACGAAAAAGAGATGATCGAAAATATTTTTTTCCAGAACCGGAATCGAACTTTTATGGGTGAGCTTCTAGGTGTATTTTGACCCGCTGAATCCAAAAATCCAACTTTTGATGTCCAAAAATATGCTTGGAAAGAAGTTATTTCGCATGGTACGAAAAACAGATGATCGAAAATATTTTTTTCCAGAACCGAAATCGAACTTTAATGGGTGAGTTTCTAGGTGTATTTCGACCCGCTGAATCCGGAAATCCAACCTTTGATAGGCGGAAATACACCTGGAAAGAAGTTATTTCGCATGGTACGAAAAAGAGATGATCGAAAATATTTTTTTCCAGAACCGGAATCGAACTTTAATGGGTGAGCTTCTAGGTGTATTTTGACCCGCTGAATCCAAAAATCCAACTTTTGATGTCCAAAAATATGCTTGGAAAGAAGTTATTTCGCATGGTACGAAAAACAGATGATCGAAAATATTTTTTTCCAGAACCGAAATAGAACTTTAATGGGTGAGTTTCTAGGTGTATTTTGACCCGCTGAATCCAAAAATCCAAGCGATGATAGGCGAAAATACACCTGGAAAGAGGTTATTTCGCATGGTACGAAAAAGAGATGATCGAAAATATTTTTTCCCAGAACCGAAATCGAACTTCAATGGGTGAGTTTCTAGGTGTAATTCGACCCGCTGAATCCGAAAATCCAACCGTTGATAGGCGAAATTACACCTGGATAGAAGTTATTTCGCATGGTACGAAAAAGAGATGATCGAAAATATTTTTTTCCACAACCGAAATCAAACTTTAATGGGTGAGTTTCCAGGTTTATTTTGACCCGATGAATACAAAAATCCGACCTATGATGTCCAAAAATATGCTTGGAAAGAAGTTATTTCGCATGGTACGAAAAACAGATGATCGAAAATATTTTTTTCCAGAACCGAAATCGAACTTTAATGGGTGAGTTTCTAGGTGTATTTCGACCCGCTGAATCCAAAAATCCAACCTTTGATAGGCAAGAATACACCTGGAAAGAAGTTATTTCGCATGGTACGAAAAAGAGATGATCGGAAATATTTTTTTCCAGAACTGAAATCGAACTTTAATGGGTGAGTTTCTAGGTGTATTTTGACCCGCTGAATCCAAAAATCCAAGCGATGATAGGCGAAAATACACCTGGAAAGAGGTTATTTCGCATGGTACGAAAAAGAGATGATCGAAAATATTTTTTTCAAGAACCGGAATCGAACTTTAATGGGTGAGCTTCTAGGTGTATTTTGACCCGCTGAATCCAAAAATCCAACCTTTGATGTCCAAAAATATGCTTGGAAAGAAGTTATTTCGCATGGTACGAAAAACAGATGATCGAAAATATTTTTTCGCAGAACCGAAATCGAACTTCAATGGGTGAGCTTCTAGGTGTATTTCGACCCGCTGAATCCGAAAATCCAACCGTTGATACGCGAAAATACACCTGGATAGAAGTTATTTCGCATGGTACGAAAAAGAGATGATCGAAAATATTTTTTTTCAGAACCGGATTCGAACTTCAATGGCTGAGTTTCTAGGTGTATTTCGACCCGCTGAATCCGAAAATCCAACCTTTGATGTCCAAAAATATGCTTGGAAAGAAGTTATTTCGCATGGTACGAAAAACAGATGATCGATAATATTTTTTTCCAGAACCGAAATCGAACTTCAATGGGTGAGTTTCTAGGTGTATTTTGACCCGCTGATCCAAAAATCCAACCTTTGATGTCCAAAAATATGCTTGGAAAGAAGTTATTTCGCATGGTACGAAAAAGAGATGATCGAAAATATTTTTATCCAGAACCGAAGTCGAACTTTAATGGATGAGTTTCTAGGTGTATTTTGATCCGCTGAATCCAAAAATCCGACCTTTGATAGGCGAAATTACACCTGGATAGAAGTTATTTCGCATGGTACGAAAAAGAGATGATCGAAAATATTTTTTTCCAGCACCGAAATCAAACTTTAATGGGTGAGTTTATAGGTTTATTTTGACCCGCCGAATCCAGAAATCCAACCTATGATGTCCAAAAATATGCTTGGAAAGAAGCTATTTCGCATGGTACGAAAAACAGATGATCGAAAATATTTTTTTCCAGAACCGAAAAAGAACTTTAATGGGTGAGTTTCTAGGTGTATTTTGACCCGCTGAATCCAAAAATCCAACCTTTGATGGGCGAAAATAATCCTGGAAAAAAGTTATTTCGGATGGTACGAAAAAGAGATGATCGAAAATATTTTTTTCCACAACCGGAATCAAACTTTAATGGGTGAGTTTCCAGGTTTAGTTTGACCCGATGAATACAAAAATCCGACCTATGATGTCCAAAAATATGCTTGGAAAGAAGTTATTCCGCATGGTACGAAAAACAGATGATCGAAAATATTTTTTTCCAGAACCGAAATAGAACTTTAATGGGTGAGTTTCTAGGTGTATTTCGACCCGCTGAATCCAAAAATCCAACCTTTGATGGGCGAAAATACACCTGGGAAAAAGTTATTTCGCATGGTACGAAAAAGAGATGATCGAAAATATTTTTTTCCAGAACCGAAATCGAACTTTAATGGGTGAGTTTCTAGGTGTATTTTGACCCGCTGAATCCAAAAATCCGAGCGATGATAGGCGAAAATACACCTGGAAAGAGGTTATTTCGCATGGTACGAAAAAGAGATGATCGAAAATATTTTTTTCCAGAACCGAAATCGAATTTTAATGAGTGAGGTTCTAGGTGTATTTTGACCCGCCGCGCTGAATCCAAAAATCCAACCGATGATAGGCGAAAATACACCTGGAACGAAGTTATTTCGCATGGTACGAAAAAGATATGATCGAAATTATTTTTTTCCAGAACCGAAATCGAACTTCAATGGGTGAGTTCCTGGGTGTATTTGGACCCGCTGAATCCAAAAATCCAACCTTTGATGTCCAAAAATATGCTTGGAAAGAAGTTATTTCGCATGGTACGAAAAAGAGATGATCGAAAATATTTTTTTTCAGAACCGGAATCGAACTTCAATGGCTGAGTTTCTAGGTGTATTTTGACCCGCTGAATCCGAAAATCCAACCTTTGATGTTCAAAAATATGCTTGGAAAGAAGTTATTTCGCATGGTACGAAAAACAGATGATCGATAATATTTTTATCCAGAACCGAAGTCGAACTTTAATGGGTGAGTTTCTAGGTGTATTTCGACCCGCTGAATCCGGAAATCCAACCTTTGATAGGCGGAAATACACCTGGAAAAAAGTTATTTCGCATGGTACGAAAAAGAGATGATCGAAAATATTTTTTTCCAGACCCGAAATCGAACTTTAATGGGTGAGTTTCTAGGTGTATTTTGACCGGCTGGATCCAAAAATCCCAGCGATGATAGATGAAAATACACCTGGAAAGAGGTTATTTCGCATGGTACGAAAAAGAGATGATCGAAAATATTTTTTTCCAGAACCGAAATCGAATTTTAATGGGTGAGTTTCTAGGTGTATTTCGACCCGCCGCGCTGAATCCAAAAATCCAACCGATGATAGGCGAAAATACACCTGGAAAGAAGTTATTTCGCATGGTACGAAAAATAGATGATCGAAAATATTTTTTTCCAGAACCGAAATCGAACTTCAATGGGTGAGTTCCTGGGTGTATTTGGACCCGCTGAATCTGAAAATCCAACCTTTGATGTCCAAAAATATGCTTGGAAAGAAGTTATTTCGCATGGTACGAAAAAGAGATGATCGAAAATATTTTTTTCCAGAACCGAAATCGAACTTTAATGGGTGAGTGTCCATGTGTATTTTGACCCGCTGAATCCAGAAATCCACTTTTTGATTGGCGAAAATACACCTGGAAAGAAGTTATTTCGCATGGTACGAAAAAGAGATGATCGAAAATATTTTTTTCCAGAACCGAAATCAAACTTCAATGGGTGAGTTTCTAGGTTTATTTTGACCCGCTGAATCCAAAAATCCAACCTATGATGTCCAAAAATATGCTTGGAAAGAAGTTATTTCGCATGGTACGAAAAACAGATGATCGAAAATATTTTTTTCCAGAACCGAAATCGAACTTTAATGGGTGAGTTTCTCGGTGTATTCCGACCCGCTGAATCCGAAAATCCAACCTTTGATAAGCGAAAATACAACTGGAAAGAAGTTATTCCGCATGGTACGAAAAAGAGATGATCGAAAATATTTTTTCCCAGAACCGAAATCGAACTTCAATGGGTGAGTTTCTAGGTGTATTTCGACCCGCTGAATCCGAAAATCCAACCGTTGATAGGCGAAAACACACCTGGATAGAAGTTATTTCGCATGGTACGAAAAAGAGATGATCGAAAATATTTTTTTTCAGAACCGGAATCGAACTTCAATGGCTGAGTTTCTAGGTGTATTTTGACCCGCTGAATCCGAAAATCCAACCTTTGATGTCCAAAAATATGCTTGGAAAGAAGTTATTTCGCATGGTACGAAAAACAGATGATCGATAATATTTTTTTCCAGAACCGAAATCGAACTTCAATGGGTGAGTTTCTAGGTGTATTTTGACCCGCTGATCCGAAAATCCAACCTTTGATGTCCAAAAATATGCTTGGAAAGAAGTTATTTCGCATGGTACGAAAAAGAGATGATCGAAAATATTTTTATCCAGAACCGAAGTCGAACTTTAATGGATGAGTTTCTAGGTGTATTTTGACCAGCTGAATCCGAAAATCCAACCTTTGATAGGCGAAAATACAACTGGAAAGAAGTTATTTCGCATGGTACGAAAAAGAGATGATCGAAAATATTTTTTTTCAGAACCGGAATCGAACTTCAATGGCTGAGTTTCTAGGTGTATTTCGACCCGCTGAATCCGGAAATCCAACCTTTGATAGGCGGAAATACACCTGGAAAGAAGTTATTTCGCATGGTACGAAAAAGAGATGATCGAAAATATTTTTTTCCAGAACCGGAATCGAACTTTTATGGGTGAGCTTCTAGGTGTATTTTGACCCGCTGAATCCAAAAATCCAACTTTTGATGTCCAAAAATATGCTTGGAAAGAAGTTATTTCGCATGGTACGAAAAACAGATGATCGAAAATATTTTTTTCCAGAACCGAAATCGAACTTTAATGGGTGAGTTTCTAGGTGTATTTCGACCCGCTGAATCCGGAAATCCAACCTTTGATAGGCGGAAATACACCTGGAAAGAAGTTATTTCGCATGGTACGAAAAAGAGATGATCGAAAATATTTTTTTCCAGAACCGGAATCGAACTTTAATGGGTGAGCTTCTAGGTGTATTTTGACCCGCTGAATCCAAAAATCCAACTTTTGATGTCCAAAAATATGCTTGGAAAGAAGTTATTTCGCATGGTACGAAAAACAGATGATCGAAAATATTTTTTTCCAGAACCGAAATAGAACTTTAATGGGTGAGTTTCTAGGTGTATTTTGACCCGCTGAATCCAAAAATCCAAGCGATGATAGGCGAAAATACACCTGGAAAGAGGTTATTTCGCATGGTACGAAAAAGAGATGATCGAAAATATTTTTTCCCAGAACCGAAATCGAACTTCAATGGGTGAGTTTCTAGGTGTAATTCGACCCGCTGAATCCGAAAATCCAACCGTTGATAGGCGAAATTACACCTGGATAGAAGTTATTTCGCATGGTACGAAAAAGAGATGATCGAAAATATTTTTTTCCACAACCGAAATCAAACTTTAATGGGTGAGTTTCCAGGTTTATTTTGACCCGATGAATACAAAAATCCGACCTATGATGTCCAAAAATATGCTTGGAAAGAAGTTATTTCGCATGGTACGAAAAACAGATGATCGAAAATATTTTTTTCCAGAACCGAAATCGAACTTTAATGGGTGAGTTTCTAGGTGTATTTCGACCCGCTGAATCCAAAAATCCAACCTTTGATAGGCAAGAATACACCTGGAAAGAAGTTATTTCGCATGGTACGAAAAAGAGATGATCGGAAATATTTTTCTCCAGAACTGAAATCGAACTTTAATGGGTGAGTTTCTAGGTGTATTTTGACCCGCTGAATCCAAAAATCCAAGCGATGATAGGCGAAAATACACCTGGAAAGAGGTTATTTCGCATGGTACGAAAAAGAGATGATCGAAAATATTTTTTTCAAGAACCGGAATCGAACTTTAATGGGTGAGCTTCTAGGTGTATTTTGACCCGCTGAATCCAAAAATCCAACCTTTGATGTCCAAAAATATGCTTGGAAAGAAGTTATTTCGCATGGTACGAAAAACAGATGATCGAAAATATTTTGTTCCAGAACCGAAATAGAACTTTAATGGGTGAGTTTCTAGGTGTATTTTGACCCGCTGAATCCAAAAATCTAACCTATGATGTCCAAAAATATGCTTGGAAAGAAGTTATTTCGCATGGTACGAAAAACAGATGATCGAAAATATTTTTTTCCAGAACCGAAATCGAACTTTAATGGGTGAGTTTCTAGGTGTATTTCGACCCGCTGAATCCGGAAATCCAACCTTTGATAGGCGGAAATACACCTGGAAAAAAGTTATTTCGCATGGTACGAAAAAGAGATGATCGAAAATATTTTTTTCCAGAACCGAAATCGAACTTTAATGGGTGAGTTTCGAGGTGTATTTTGACCCGCTGGATCCAAAAATCCCAGCGATGATAGATGAAAATACACCTGGAAAGAGGTTATTTCGCATGGTACGAAAAAGAGATGATCGAAAATATTTTTTTCCAGAACCGAAATCGAATTTTAATGGGTGAGTTTCTAGGTGTATTTCGACCCGCCGCGCTGAATCCAAAAATCCAACCGATGATAGGCGAAAATACACCTGGAAAGAAGTTATTTCGCATGGTACGAAAAAGAGATCATCGAAAATATTTTTTTCCAGAACCGAAATCGAACTTCAATGGGTGAGTTCCTGGGTGTATTTGGACCCGCTGAATCCGAAAATCCAACCTTTGATGTCCAAAAATATGCTTGGAAAGAAGTTATTTCGCATGGTACGAAAAAGAGATGATCGAAAATATTTTTTTCCAGAACCGAAATCGAACTTTAATGGGTGAGTGTCTATGTGTATTTTGACCCGCTGAATCCAGAAATCCACTTTTTGATTGGCGAAAATACACCTGGAAAGAAGTTATTTCGCATGTTACGAAAAAGAGATGATCGAAAATATTTTTTTCCAGAACCGAAATCAAACTTCAATGGGTGAGTTTCTAGGTTTATTTTGACCCGCTGAATCCAAAAATCCAACCTATGATGTCCAAAAATATGCTTGGAAAGAAGTTATTTCGCATGGTACGAAAAACAGATGATCGAAAATATTTTTTTCCAGAACCGAAATCGAACTTTAATGGGTGAGTTTCTCGGTGTATTCCGACCCGCTGAATCCGAAAATCCAACCTTTGATAGGCGAAAATACAACTGGAAAGAAGTTATTCCGCATGGTACGAAAAAGAGATGATCGAAAATATTTTTTCCCAGAACCGAAATCGAACTTCAATGGGTGAGTTTCTAGGTGTATTTCGACCCGCTGAATCCGAAAATCCAACCGTTGATAGGCGAAAACACACCTGGATAGAAGTTATTTCGCATGGTACGAAAAAGAGATGATCGAAACTATTTTTTTTCAGAACCGGAATCGAACTTCAATGGCAGAGTTTCTAGGTGTATTTTGACCCGCTGAATCCGAAAATCCAACCTTTGATGTCCAAAAATATGCTTGGAAAGAAGTTATTTCGCATGGTACGAAAAACAGATGATCGATAATATTTTTTTCCAGAACCGAAATCGAACTTCAATGGGTGAGTTTCTAGGTGTATTTTGACCCGCTGATCCGAAAATCCAACCTTTGATGTCCAAAAATATGCTTGGAAAGAAGTAATTTCGCATGGTACGAAAAAGAGATGATCGAAAATATTTTTATCCAGAACCGAAGTCGAACTTTAATGGATGAGTTTCTAGGTGTATTTTGACCCGCTGAATCCGAAAATCCAACCTTTGATAGGCAAAAATACAACTGGAAAGAAGTTATTTCGCATGGTACGAAAAAGAGATGATCGAAAATATTTTTTCGCAGAACCGAAATCGAACTTCAATGGGTGAGTTTCTAGGTGTATTTCGACCCGCTGAATCCGAAAATCCAACCGTTGATACGCGAAAATACACCTGGATAGAAGTTATTTCGCATGGTACGGAAAAGAGATGATCGAAAATATTTTTTTTCAGAACCGGATTCGAACTTCAATGGCTGAGTTTCTAGGTGTATTTTGACCCGCTGAATCCGAAAATCCAACCTTTGATGTCCAAAAATATGCTTGGAAAGAAGTTATTTCGCATGGTACGAAAAACAGATGATCGATAATATTTTTTTCCAGAACCGAAATCGAAATTCAATGGGTGAGTTTCTAGGTGTATTTTGACCCGCTGATCCGAAAATCCAACCTTTGATGTCCAAAAATATGCTTGGAAAGAAGTTATTTCGCATGGTACGAAAAAGAGATGATCGAAAATATTTTTATCCAGAACCGAAGTCGAACTTTAATGGGTGAGTGTCCATGTGTATTTTGACCCGCTGAATCCAGAAATCCACTTTTTGATTGGCGAAAATACACCTGGAAAGAAGTTATTTCGCATGGTACGAAAAAGAGATGATCGAAAATATTTTTTTCCAGAACCGAAATCAAACTTCAATGGGTGAGTTTCTAGGTTTATTTTGACCCGCTGAATCCAAAAATCCAACCTATGATGTCCAAAAATATGCTTGGAAAGAAGTTATTTCGCATGGTACGAAAAACAGATGATCGAAAATATTTTTTTCCAGAACCGAAATCGAACTTTAATGGGTGAGTTTCTCGGTGTATTCCGACCCGCTGAATCCGAAAATCCAACCTTTGATAAGCGAAAATACAACTGGAAAGAAGTTATTCCGCATGGTACGAAAAAGAGATGATCGAAAATATTTTTTCCCAGAACCGAAATCGAACTTCAATGGGTGAGTTTCTAGGTGTATTTCGACCCGCTGAATCCGAAAATCCAACCGTTGATAGGCGAAAACACACCTGGATAGAAGTTATTTCGCATGGTACGAAAAAGAGATGATCGAAAATATTTTTTTTCAGAACCGGAATCGAACTTCAATGGCTGAGTTTCTAGGTGTATTTTGACCCGCTGAATCCGAAAATCCAACCTTTGATGTCCAAAAATATGCTTGGAAAGAAGTTATTTCGCATGGTACGAAAAACAGATGATCGATAATATTTTTTTCCAGAACCGAAATCGAACTTCAATGGGTGAGTTTCTAGGTGTATTTTGACCCGCTGATCCGAAAATCCAACCTTTGATGTCCAAAAATATGCTTGGAAAGAAGTTATTTCGCATGGTACGAAAAAGAGATGATCGAAAATATTTTTATCCAGAACCGAAGTCGAACTTTAATGGATGAGTTTCTAGGTGTATTTTGACCAGCTGAATCCGAAAATCCAACCTTTGATAGGCGAAAATACAACTGGAAAGAAGTTATTTCGCATGGTACGAAAAAGAGATGATCGAAAATATTTTTTTTCAGAACCGGAATCGAACTTCAATGGCTGAGTTTCTAGGTGTATTTCGACCCGCTGAATCCGGAAATCCAACCTTTGATAGGCGGAAATACACCTGGAAAGAAGTTATTTCGCATGGTACGAAAAAGAGATGATCGAAAATATTTTTTTCCAGAACCGGAATCGAACTTTTATGGGTGAGCTTCTAGGTGTATTTTGACCCGCTGAATCCAAAAATCCAACTTTTGATGTCCAAAAATATGCTTGGAAAGAAGTTATTTCGCATGGTACGAAAAACAGATGATCGAAAATATTTTTTTCCAGAACCGAAATCGAACTTTAATGGGTGAGTTTCTAGGTGTATTTCGACCCGCTGAATCCGGAAATCCAACCTTTGATAGGCGGAAATACACCTGGAAAGAAGTTATTTCGCATGGTACGAAAAAGAGATGATCGAAAATATTTTTTTCCAGAACCGGAATCGAACTTTAATGGGTGAGCTTCTAGGTGAATTTTGACCCGCTGAATCCAAAAATCCAACTTTTGATGTCCAAAAATATGCTTGGAAAGAAGTTATTTCGCATGGTACGAAAAACAGATGATCGAAAATATTTTTTTCCAGAACCGAAATAGAACTTTAATGGGTGAGTTTCTAGGTGTATTTTGACCCGCTGAATCCAAAAATCCAAGCGATGATAGGCGAAAATACACCTGGAAAGAGGTTATTTCGCATGGTACGAAAAAGAGATGATCGAAAATATTTTTTCCCAGAACCGAAATCGAACTTCAATGGGTGAGTTTCTAGGTGTAATTCGACCCGCTGAATCCGAAAATCCAACCGTTGATAGGCGAAATTACACCTGGATAGAAGTTATTTCGCATGGTACGAAAAAGAGATGATCGAAAATATTTTTTTCCACAACCGAAATCAAACTTTAATGGGTGAGTTTCCAGGTTTATTTTGACCCGATGAATACAAAAATCCGACCTATGATGTCCAAAAATATGCTTGGAAAGAAGTTATTTCGCATGGTACGAAAAACAGATGATCGAAAATATTTTTTTCCAGAACCGAAATCGAACTTTAATGGGTGAGTTTCTAGGTGTATTTCGACCCGCTGAATCCAAAAATCCAACCTTTGATAGGCAAGAATACACCTGGAAAGAAGTTATTTCGCATGGTACGAAAAAGAGATGATCGGAAATATTTTTTTCCAGAACTGAAATCGAACTTTAATGGGTGAGTTTCTAGGTGTATTTTGACCCGCTGAATCCAAAAATCCAAGCGATGATAGGCGAAAATACACCTGGAAAGAGGTTATTTCGCATGGTACGAAAAAGAGATGATCGAAAATATTTTTTTCAAGAACCGGAATCGAACTTTAATGGGTGAGCTTCTAGGTGTATTTTGACCCGCTGAATCCAAAAATCCAACCTTTGATGTCCAAAAATATGCTTGGAAAGAAGTTATTTCGCATGGTACGAAAAACAGATGATCGAAAATATTTTGTTCCAGAACCGAAATAGAACTTTAATGGGTGAGTTTCTAGGTGTATTTTGACCCGCTGAATCCAAAAATCTAACCTATGATGTCCAAAAATATGCTTGGAAAGAAGTTATTTCGCATGGTACGAAAAACAGATGATCGAAAATATTTTTTTCCAGAACCGAAATCGAACTTTAATGGGTGAGTTTCTAGGTGTATTTCGACCCGCTGAATCCGGAAATCCAACCTTTGATAGGCGGAAATACACCTGGAAAAAAGTTATTTCGCATGGTACGAAAAAGAGATGATCGAAAATATTTTTTTCCAGAACCGAAATCGAACTTTAATGGGTGAGTTTCGAGGTGTATTTTGACCCGCTGGATCCAAAAATCCCAGCGATGATAGATGAAAATACACCTGGAAAGAGGTTATTTCGCATGGTACGAAAAAGAGATGATCGAAAATATTTTTTTCCAGAACCGAAATCGAATTTTAATGGGTGAGTTTCTAGGTGTATTTCGACCCGCCGCGCTGAATCCAAAAATCCAACCGATGATAGGCGAAAATACACCTGGAAAGAAGTTATTTCGCATGGTACGAAAAAGAGATCATCGAAAATATTTTTTTCCAGAACCGAAATCGAACTTCAATGGGTGAGTTCCTGGGTGTATTTGGACCCGCTGAATCCGAAAATCCAACCTTTGATGTCCAAAAATATGCTTGGAAAGAAGTTATTTCGCATGGTACGAAAAAGAGATGATCGAAAATATTTTTTTCCAGAACCGAAATCGAACTTTAATGGGTGAGTGTCTATGTGTATTTTGACCCGCTGAATCCAGAAATCCACTTTTTGATTGGCGAAAATACACCTGGAAAGAAGTTATTTCGCATGTTACGAAAAAGAGATGATCGAAAATATTTTTTTCCAGAACCGAAATCAAACTTCAATGGGTGAGTTTCTAGGTTTATTTTGACCCGCTGAATCCAAAAATCCAACCTATGATGTCCAAAAATATGCTTGGAAAGAAGTTATTTCGCATGGTACGAAAAACAGATGATCGAAAATATTTTTTTCCAGAACCGAAATCGAACTTTAATGGGTGAGTTTCTCGGTGTATTCCGACCCGCTGAATCCGAAAATCCAACCTTTGATAGGCGAAAATACAACTGGAAAGAAGTTATTCCGCATGGTACGAAAAAGAGATGATCGAAAATATTTTTTCCCAGAACCGAAATCGAACTTCAATGGGTGAGTTTCTAGGTGTATTTCGACCCGCTGAATCCGAAAATCCAACCGTTGATAGGCGAAAACACACCTGGATAGAAGTTATTTCGCATGGTACGAAAAAGAGATGATCGAAACTATTTTTTTTCAGAACCGGAATCGAACTTCAATGGCAGAGTTTCTAGGTGTATTTTGACCCGCTGAATCCGGAAATCCAACCTTTGATGTCCAAAAATATGCTTGGAAAGAAGTTATTTCGCATGGTACGAAAAACAGATGATCGATAATATTTTTTTCCAGAACCGAAATCGAACTTCAATGGGTGAGTTTCTAGGTGTATTTTGACCCGCTGATCCGAAAATCCAACCTTTGATGTCCAAAAATATGCTTGGAAAGAAGTAATTTCGCATGGTACGAAAAAGAGATGATCGAAAATATTTTTATCCAGAACCGAAGTCGAACTTTAATGGATGAGTTTCTAGGTGTATTTTGACCCGCTGAATCCGAAAATCCAACCTTTGATAGGCAAAAATACAACTGGAAAGAAGTTATTTCGCATGGTACGAAAAAGAGATGATCGAAAATATTTTTTCGCAGAACCGAAATCGAACTTCAATGGGTGAGTTTCTAGGTGTATTTCGACCCGCTGAATCCGAAAATCCAACCGTTGATACGCGAAAATACACCTGGATAGAAGTTATTTCGCATGGTACGGAAAAGAGATGATCGAAAATATTTTTTTTCAGAACCGGATTCGAACTTCAATGGCTGAGTTTCTAGGTGTATTTTGACCCGCTGAATCCGAAAATCCAACCTTTGATGTCCAAAAATATGCTTGGAAAGAAGTTATTTCGCATGGTACGAAAAACAGATGATCGATAATATTTTTTTCCAGAACCGAAATCGAAATTCAATGGGTGAGTTTCTAGGTGTATTTTGACCCGCTGATCCGAAAATCCAACCTTTGATGTCCAAAAATATGCTTGGAAAGAAGTTATTTCGC
This sequence comes from Phymatocera aterrima, assembly GCA_963170745.1. Classification (NCBI taxonomy): domain Eukaryota; kingdom Metazoa; phylum Arthropoda; class Insecta; order Hymenoptera; family Tenthredinidae; genus Phymatocera; species Phymatocera aterrima. The sequence continues at coordinate 2,756,245 of OY720660.1, forward strand.
ATGGTACGAAAAAGAGATGATCGAAAATATTTTTATCCAGAACCGAAGTCGAACTTTAATGGGTGAGTGTCCATGTGTATTTTGACCCGCTGAATCCAGAAATCCACTTTTTGATTGGCGAAAATACACCTGGAAAGAAGTTATTTCGCATGGTACGAAAAAGAGATGATCGAAAATATTTTTTTCCAGAACCGAAATCAAACTTCAATGGGTGAGTTTCTAGGTTTATTTTGACCCGCTGAATCCAAAAATCCAACCTATGATGTCCAAAAATATGCTTGGAAAGAAGTTATTTCGCATGGTACGAAAAACAGATGATCGAAAATATTTTTTTCCAGAACCGAAATCGAACTTTAATGGGTGAGTTTCTCGGTGTATTCCGACCCGCTGAATCCGAAAATCCAACCTTTGATAAGCGAAAATACAACTGGAAAGAAGTTATTCCGCATGGTACGAAAAAGAGATGATCGAAAATATTTTTTCCCAGAACCGAAATCGAACTTCAATGGGTGAGTTTCTAGGTGTATTTCGACCCGCTGAATCCGAAAATCCAACCGTTGATAGGCGAAAACACACCTGGATAGAAGTTATTTCGCATGGTACGAAAAAGAGATGATCGAAAATATTTTTTTTCAGAACCGGAATCGAACTTCAATGGCTGAGTTTCTAGGTGTATTTTGACCCGCTGAATCCGAAAATCCAACCTTTGATGTCCAAAAATATGCTTGGAAAGAAGTTATTTCGCATGGTACGAAAAACAGATGATCGATAATATTTTTTTCCAGAACCGAAATCGAACTTCAATGGGTGAGTTTCTAGGTGTATTTTGACCCGCTGATCCGAAAATCCAACCTTTGATGTCCAAAAATATGCTTGGAAAGAAGTTATTTCGCATGGTACGAAAAAGAGATGATCGAAAATATTTTTATCCAGAACCGAAGTCGAACTTTAATGGATGAGTTTCTAGGTGTATTTTGACCAGCTGAATCCGAAAATCCAACCTTTGATAGGCGAAAATACAACTGGAAAGAAGTTATTTCGCATGGTACGAAAAAGAGATGATCGAAAATATTTTTTTTCAGAACCGGAATCGAACTTCAATGGCTGAGTTTCTAGGTGTATTTCGACCCGCTGAATCCGGAAATCCAACCTTTGATAGGCGGAAATACACCTGGAAAGAAGTTATTTCGCATGGTACGAAAAAGAGATGATCGAAAATATTTTTTTCCAGAACCGGAATCGAACTTTTATGGGTGAGCTTCTAGGTGTATTTTGACCCGCTGAATCCAAAAATCCAACTTTTGATGTCCAAAAATATGCTTGGAAAGAAGTTATTTCGCATGGTACGAAAAACAGATGATCGAAAATATTTTTTTCCAGAACCGAAATCGAACTTTAATGGGTGAGTTTCTAGGTGTATTTCGACCCGCTGAATCCGGAAATCCAACCTTTGATAGGCGGAAATACACCTGGAAAGAAGTTATTTCGCATGGTACGAAAAAGAGATGATCGAAAATATTTTTTTCCAGAACCGGAATCGAACTTTAATGGGTGAGCTTCTAGGTGTATTTTGACCCGCTGAATCCAAAAATCCAACTTTTGATGTCCAAAAATATGCTTGGAAAGAAGTTATTTCGCATGGTACGAAAAACAGATGATCGAAAATATTTTTTTCCAGAACCGAAATAGAACTTTAATGGGTGAGTTTCTAGGTGTATTTTGACCCGCTGAATCCAAAAATCCAAGCGATGATAGGCGAAAATACACCTGGAAAGAGGTTATTTCGCATGGTACGAAAAAGAGATGATCGAAAATATTTTTTCCCAGAACCGAAATCGAACTTCAATGGGTGAGTTTCTAGGTGTAATTCGACCCGCTGAATCCGAAAATCCAACCGTTGATAGGCGAAATTACACCTGGATAGAAGTTATTTCGCATGGTACGAAAAAGAGATGATCGAAAATATTTTTTTCCACAACCGAAATCAAACTTTAATGGGTGAGTTTCCAGGTTTATTTTGACCCGATGAATACAAAAATCCGACCTATGATGTCCAAAAATATGCTTGGAAAGAAGTTATTTCGCATGGTACGAAAAACAGATGATCGAAAATATTTTTTTCCAGAACCGAAATCGAACTTTAATGGGTGAGTTTCTAGGTGTATTTCGACCCGCTGAATCCAAAAATCCAACCTTTGATAGGCAAGAATACACCTGGAAAGAAGTTATTTCGCATGGTACGAAAAAGAGATGATCGGAAATATTTTTTTCCAGAACTGAAATCGAACTTTAATGGGTGAGTTTCTAGGTGTATTTTGACCCGCTGAATCCAAAAATCCAAGCGATGATAGGCGAAAATACACCTGGAAAGAGGTTATTTCGCATGGTACGAAAAAGAGATGATCGAAAATATTTTTTTCAAGAACCGGAATCGAACTTTAATGGGTGAGCTTCTAGGTGTATTTTGACCCGCTGAATCCAAAAATCCAGCCTTTGATGTCCAAAAATATGCTTGGAAAGAAGTTATTTCGCATGGTACGAAAAACAGATGATCGAAAATATTTTGTTCCAGAACCGAAATAGAACTTTAATGGGTGAGTTTCTAGGTGTATTTTGACCCGCTGAATCCAAAAATCTAACCTATGATGTCCAAAAATATGCTTGGAAAGAAGTTATTTCGCATGGTACGAAAAACAGATGATCGAAAATATTTTTTTCCAGAACCGAAATCGAACTTTAATGGGTGAGTTTCTAGGTGTATTTCGACCCGCTGAATCCGGAAATCCAACCTTTGATAGGCGGAAATACACCTGGAAAAAAGTTATTTCGCATGGTACGAAAAAGAGATGATCGAAAATATTTTTTTCCAGAACCGAAATCGAACTTTAATGGGTGAGTTTCGAGGTGTATTTTGACCCGCTGGATCCAAAAATCCCAGCGATGATAGATGAAAATACACCTGGAAAGAGGTTATTTCGCATGGTACGAAAAAGAGATGATCGAAAATATTTTTTTCCAGAACCGAAATCGAATTTTAATGGGTGAGTTTCTAGGTGTATTTCGACCCGCCGCGCTGAATCCAAAAATCCAACCGATGATAGGCGAAAATACACCTGGAAAGAAGTTATTTCGCATGGTACGAAAAAGAGATCATCGAAAATATTTTTTTCCAGAACCGAAATCGAACTTCAATGGGTGAGTTCCTGGGTGTATTTGGACCCGCTGAATCCGAAAATCCAACCTTTGATGTCCAAAAATATGCTTGGAAAGAAGTTATTTCGCATGGTACGAAAAAGAGATGATCGAAAATATTTTTTTCCAGAACCGAAATCGAACTTTAATGGGTGAGTGTCTATGTGTATTTTGACCCGCTGAATCCAGAAATCCACTTTTTGATTGGCGAAAATACACCTGGAAAGAAGTTATTTCGCATGTTACGAAAAAGAGATGATCGAAAATATTTTTTTCCAGAACCGAAATCAAACTTCAATGGGTGAGTTTCTAGGTTTATTTTGACCCGCTGAATCCAAAAATCCAACCTATGATGTCCAAAAATATGCTTGGAAAGAAGTTATTTCGCATGGTACGAAAAACAGATGATCGAAAATATTTTTTTCCAGAACCGAAATCGAACTTTAATGGGTGAGTTTCTCGGTGTATTCCGACCCGCTGAATCCGAAAATCCAACCTTTGATAGGCGAAAATACAACTGGAAAGAAGTTATTCCGCATGGTACGAAAAAGAGATGATCGAAAATATTTTTTCCCAGAACCGAAATCGAACTTCAATGGGTGAGTTTCTAGGTGTATTTCGACCCGCTGAATCCGAAAATCCAACCGTTGATAGGCGAAAACACACCTGGATAGAAGTTATTTCGCATGGTACGAAAAAGAGATGATCGAAAATATTTTTTTTCAGAACCGGAATCGAACTTCAATGGCAGAGTTTCTAGGTGTATTTTGACCCGCTGAATCCGAAAATCCAACCTTTGATGTCCAAAAATATGCTTGGAAAGAAGTTATTTCGCATGGTACGAAAAACAGATGATCGATAATATTTTTTTCCAGAACCGAAATCGAACTTCAATGGGTGAGTTTCTAGGTGTATTTTGACCCGCTGATCCGAAAATCCAACCTTTGATGTCCAAAAATATGCTTGGAAAGAAGTAATTTCGCATGGTACGAAAAAGAGATGATCGAAAATATTTTTATCCAGAACCGAAGTCGAACTTTAATGGATGAGTTTCTAGGTGTATTTTGACCCGCTGAATCCGAAAATCCAACCTTTGATAGGCAAAAATACAACTGGAAAGAAGTTATTTCGCATGGTACGAAAAAGAGATGATCGAAAATATTTTTTCGCAGAACCGAAATCGAACTTCAATGGGTGAGTTTCTAGGTGTATTTCGACCCGCTGAATCCGAAAATCCAACCGTTGATACGCGCAAATACACCTGGATAGAAGTTATTTCGCATGGTACGGAAAAGAGATGATCGAAAATATTTTTTTTCAGAACCGGATTCGAACTTCAATGGCTGAGTTTCTAGGTGTATTTTGACCCGCTGAATCCGAAAATCCAACCTTTGATGTCCAAAAATATGCTTGGAAAGAAGTTATTTCGCATGGTACGAAAAACAGATGATCGATAATATTTTTTTCCAGAACCGAAATCGAAATTCAATGGGTGAGTTTCTAGGTGTATTTTGACCCGCTGATCCGAAAATCCAACCTTTGATGTCCAAAAATATGCTTGGAAAGAAGTTATTTCGCATGGTACGAAAAAGAGATGATCGAAAATATTTTTATCCAGAACCGAAGTCGAACTTTAATGGATGAGTTTCTAGGTGTATTTTGATCCGCTGAATCCAAAAATCCGACCTTTGATAGGCGAAATTACACCTGGATAGAAGTTATTTCGCATGGTACGAAAAAGAGATGATCGAAAATATTTTTTTCCAGCACCGAAATCAAACTTTAATGGGTGAGTTTATAGGTTTATTTTGACCCGCCGAATCCAGAAATCCAACCTATGATGTCCAAAAATATGCTTGGAAAGAAGCTATTTCGCATGGTACGAAAAACAGATGATCGAAAATATTTTTTTCCAGAACCGAAATAGAACTTTAATGGGTGAGTTTCTAGGTGTATTTTGACCCGCTGAATCCAAAAATCCAACCTTTGATGGGCGAAAATAATCCTGGAAAAAAGTTATTTCGGATGGTACGAAAAAGAGATGATCGAAAATATTTTTTTCCACAACCGGAATCAAACTTTAATGGGTGAGTTTCCAGGTTTATTTTGACCCGATGAATACAAAAATCCGACCTATGATGTCCAAAATTATGCTTGGAAAGAAGTTATTCCGCATGGTACGAAAAACAGATGATCGAAAATATTTTTTTCCAGAACCGAAATAGGACTTTAATGTGTGAGTTTCTAGGTGTATTTCGACCCGCTGAATCCAAAAATCCAACCTTTGATGGGCGAAAATACACCTGGGAAAAAGTTATTTCGCATGGTACGAAAAAGAGATGATCGAAAATATTTTTTTCCAGAACCGAAATCGAACTTTAATGGGTGAGTTTCTAGGTGTATTTTGACCCGCTGAATCCAAAAATCCAAGCGATGATAGGCGAAAATACACCTGGAAAGAGGTTATTTCGCATGGTACGAAAAAGAGATGATCGAAAATATTTTTTTCCAGAACCGAAATCGAATTTTAATGAGTGAGTTTCTAGGTGTATTTTGACCCGCCGCGCTGAATCCAAAAATACAACCGATGATAGGCGAAAATACACCTGGAACGAAGTTATTTCGCATGGTACGAAAAAGAGATGATCGAAATTATTTTTTTCCAGAACCGAAATCGAACTTCAATGGGTGAGTTCCTGGGTGTATTTGGACCCGCTGAATCCAAAAATCCAACCTTTGATGTCCAAAAATATGCTTGGAAAGAAGTTATTTCGCATGGTACGAAAAAGAGATGATCGAAAATATTTTTTTTCAGAACCGGAATCGAACTTCAATGGCTGAGATTCTAGGTGTATTTTGACCCGCTGAATCCGAAAATCCAACCTTTGATGTTCAAAAATATGCTTGGAAAGAAGTTATTTCGCATGGTACGAAAAACAGATGATCGATAATATTTTTATCCAGAACCGAAGTCGAACTTTAATGGGTGAGTTTCTAGGTGTATTTTGACCCACTGATCCGAAAATCCAACCTTTGATGTCCAAAAATATGCTTGCAACGAAGTTATTTCGCATGGTACGAAAAAGAGATGATCGAAAATATTTTTATCCAGAACCGAAGTCGAACTTTAATGGATGAGTTTCTAGGTGTATTTTGACCCGCTGAATCCAAAAATCCGACCTTTGATAGGCGAAATTACACCTGGATAGAAGTTATTTCGCATGGTACGAAAAAGAGATGATCGAAAATATTTTCTTCCAGCACCGAAATCAAACTTTAATGGGTGAGTTTATAGGTTTATCTTGACCCGCCGAATCCAAAAATCCAACCTATGATGTCCAAAAATATGCTTGGAAAGAAGTTATTTAGCATGGTACGAAAAACAGATGATCGAAAATATTTTTTTCCAGAACCGAAATAGAACTTTAATGGGTGAGTTTCTAGGTGTATTTTGACCCGCTGAATCCAAAAATCCAACCTTTGATGGGCGAAAATACACCTGGAAAAAAGTTATTTCGCATGGTACGAAAAAGAGATGATCGAAAATATTTTTTTCCACAACCGGAATCAAACTTTAATGGGTGAGTTTCCAGGTTTATTTTGACCCGATGCATACAAAAATCCGACCTATGATGTCCAAAAATATGCTTGAAAAGAAGTGATTTCGCATGGTACGAAAAACAGATGATCGAAAATATTTTTTTCCAGAACCGAAATAGAACTTTAATGAGTGAGTTTCTAGGTGTATTTTGACCCGCTGAATCCAAAAATCCAACCTTTGATGGGCGAAAATACACCTGGGAAAAAGTTATTTCGCAGGGTACGAAAAAGAGATGATCGAAAATATTTTTTTCCAGAACCGAAATCAATCTTTAATGAGTGAGTATCTAGGTTTATTTTGACCCGCTGAATCCAAAAATCCAACCTATGATGTCCAAAAATATGCTTGGAAAGAAGTTATTTCGCATGGTACGAAAAAGAGATGATCGAAAATATTTTTATCCAGAACCGAAGTCGAACTTTAATGGATGAGTTTCTAGGTTTATCTTGACCCGCTGAATCCAAAAATCCAACCTTTGATGGGCGAAAATACACCTGGGAAAAAGTTATTTCGCATGGTACGAAAAAGAGATGATCGAAAATATTTTTTTCCAGAACCGAAATCGAACTTTAATGGGTGAGTTTCTAGGTGTATTTTGACCCGCTGAATCCAAAAATCCAAGCGATGATAGGCGAAAATACACCTGGAAAGAGGTTATTTCGCATGGTACGAAAAAGAGATGATCGAAAATATTTTTTTTCAGAACCGAAATCGAATTTTAATGAGTGAGTTTCTAGGTGTATTTTGACCCGCCGCGCTGAATCCAAAAATCCAACCGATGATAGGCGAAAATACACCTGGAACGAAGTTATTTCGCATGGTACGAAAAAGAGATGATCGAAATTATTTTTTTCCAGAACCGAAATCGAACTTCAATGGGTGAGTTCCTGGGTGTATTTGGACCCGCTGAATCCGAAAATCCAACCTTTGATGTCCAAAAATATGCTTGGAAAGAAGTTATTTCGCATGGTACGAAAAAGAGATGATCGAAAATATTTTTTTTCAGAACCGGAATCGAACTTCAATGGCTGAGTTTCTAGGTGTATTTTGACCCGCTGAATCCGAAAATCCAACCTTTGATGTTCAAAAATATGCTTGGAAAGAAGTTATTTCGCATGGTACGAAAAAGAGATGATCGAAAATATTTTTATCCAGAACCGAAGTGGAACTTTAATGGATGAGTTTCTAGGTGTATTTTGACCCGCTGAATCCAAAAATCCGACCTTTGATAGGCGAAATTACGCCTGGATAGAAGTTATTTCGCATGGTACGAAAAAGAGACGATCGAAAATATTTTTTTCCAGCACCGAAATCAAACTTTAATGGGTGAGTTTATAGGTTTATCTTGACCCGCCGAATCCAAAAATCCAACCTATGATGTCCAAAAATATGCTTGGAAAGAAGTTATTTAGCATGGTACGAGAAACAGATGATCGAAAATATTTTTTTCCAGAACCGAAATAGAACTTTAATGGGTGAGTGTCTAGGTGTATTTTGACCCGCTGAATCCAAAAATCCAACCTTTGATGGGCGAAGATACACCTGGAAAAAAGTTATTTCGCATGGTACGAAAAAGAGATGATCGAAAATATTTTTTTTCAGAACCGGAATCGAACTTCAATGGCAGAGTTTCTAGGTGTATTTTGACCCGCTGAATCCGAAAATCCAACCTTTGATGTCCAAAAATATGCTTGGAAAGAAGTTATTTCGCATGGTACGAAAAACAGATGATCGATAATATTTTTTTCCAGAACCGAAATCGAACTTCAATGGGTGAGTTTCTAGGTGTATTTTGACCCGCTGATCCGAAAATCCAACCTTTGATGTCCAAAAATATGCTTGGAAAGAAGTAATTTCGCATGGTACGAAAAAGAGATGATCGAAAATATTTTTATCCAGAACCGAAGTCGAACTTTAATGGATGAGTTTCTAGGTGTATTTTGACCCGCTGAATCCGAAAATCCAACCTTTGATAGGCGAAAATACAACTGGAAAGAAGTTATTTCGCATGGTACGAAAAAGAGATGATCGAAAATATTTTTTCGCAGAACCGAAATCGAACTTCAATGGGTGAGTTTCTAGGTGTATTTCGACCCGCTGAATCCGAAAATCCAACCGTTGATACGCGAAAATACACCTGGATAGAAGTTATTTCGCATGGTACGAAAAAGAGATGATCGAAAATATTTTTTTTCAGAACCGGATTCGAACTTCAATGGCTGAGTTTCTAGGTGTATTTCGACCCGCTGAATCCGAAAATCCAACCTTTGATGTCCAAAAATATGCTTGGAAAGAAGTTATTTCGCATGGTACGAAAAACAGATGATCGATAATATTTTTTTCCAGAACCGAAATCGAACTTCAATGGGTGAGTTTCTAGGTGTATTTTGACCCGCTGATCCGAAAATCCAACCTTTGATGTCCAAAAATATGCTTGGAAAGAAGTTATTTCGCATGGTACGAAAAAGAGATGATCGAAAATATTTTTATCCAGAACCGAAGTCGAACTTTAATGGATGAGTTTCTAGGTGTATTTTGATCCGCTGAATCCAAAAATCCGACCTTTGATAGGCGAAATTACACCTGGATAGAAGTTATTTCGCATGGTACGAAAAAGAGATGATCGAAAATATTTTTTTCCAGCACCGAAATCAAACTTTAATGGGTGAGTTCATAGGTTTATTTCGACCCGCCGAATCCAGAAATCCAACCTATGATGTCCAAAAATATGCTTGGAAAGAAGCTATTTCGCATGGTACGAAAAACAGATGATCGAAAATATTTTTTTCCAGAACCGAAATAGAACTTTAATGGGTGAGTTTCTAGGTGTATTTTGACCCGCTGAATCCAAAAATCCAACCTTTGATGGGCGAAAATAATCCTGGAAAAAAGTTATTTCGGATGGTACGAAAAAGAGATGATCGAAAATATTTTTTTCCACAACCGGAATCAAACTTTAATGGGTGAGTTTCCAGGTTTAGTTTGACCCGATGAATACAAAAATCCGACCTATGATGTCCAAAAATATGCTTGGAAAGAAGTTATTCCGCATGGTACGAAAAACAGATGATCGAAAATATTTTTTTCCAGAACCGAAATAGAACTTTAATGGGTGAGTTTCTAGGTGTATTTCGACCCGCTGAATCCAAAAATCCAACCTTTGATGGGCGAAAATACACCTGGGAAAAAGTTATTTCGCATGGTACGAAAAAGAGATGATCGAAAATATTTTTTTCCAGAACCGAAATCGAACTTTAATGGGTGAGTTTCTAGGTGTATTTTGACCCGCTGAATCCAAAAATCCAAGCGATGATAGGCGAAAATACACCTGGAAAGAGGTTATATCGCATGGTACGAAAAAGAGATGATCGAAAATATTTTTTTCCAGAACCGAAATCGAATTTTAATGAGTGAGTTTCTAGGTGTATTTTGACCCGCCGCGCTGAATCCAAAAATCCAACCGATGATAGGCGAAAATACACCTGGAACGAAGTTATTTCGCATGGTACGAAAAAGATATGATCGAAATTATTTTTTTCCAGAACCGAAATCGAACTTCAATGGGTGAGTTCCTGGGTGTATTTGGACCCGCTGAATCCAAAAATCCAACCTTCGATGTCCAAAAATATGCTTGGAAAGAAGTTATTTCGCATGGTACGAAAAAGAGATGATCGAAAATATTTTTTTTCAGAACCGGAATCGAACTTCAATGGCTGAGTTTCTAGGTGTATTTTGACCCGCTGAATCCGAAAATCCAACCTTTGATGTTCAAAAATATGCTTGGAAAGAAGTTATTTCGCATGGTACGAAAAACAGATGATCGATAATATTTTTATCCAGAACCGAAGTCGAACTTTAATGGGTGAGTTTCTAGGTGTATTTCGACCCGCTGAATCCGGAAATCCAACCTTTGATAGGCGGAAATACACCTGGAAAAAAGTTATTTCGCATGGTACGAAAAAGAGATGATCGAAAATATTTTTTTCCAGACCCGAAATCGAACTTTAATGGGTGAGTTTCTAGGTGTATTTTGACCGGCTGGATCCAAAAATCCCAGCGATGATAGATGAAAATACACCTGGAAAGAGGTTATTTCGCATGGTACGAAAAAGAGATGATCGAAAATATTTTTTTCCAGAACCGAAATCGAATTTTAATGGGTGAGTTTCTAGGTGTATTTCGACCCGCCGCGCTGAATCCAAAAATCCAACCGATGATAGGCGAAAATACACCTGGAAAGAAGTTATTTCGCATGGTACGAAAAATAGATGATCGAAAATATTTTTTTCCAGAACCGAAATCGAACTTTAATGGGTGAGTGTCCATGTGTATTTTGACCCGCTGAATCCAGAAATCCACTTTTTGATTGGCGAAAATACACCTGGAAAGAAGTTATTTCGCATGGTACGAAAAAGAGATGATCGAAAATATTTTTTTCCAGAACCGAAATCAAACTTCAATGGGTGAGTTTCTAGGTTTATTTTGACCCGCTGAATCCAAAAATCCAACCTATGATGTCCAAAAATATGCTTGGAAAGAAGTTATTTCGCATGGTACGAAAAACAGATGATCGAAAATATTTTTTTCCAGAACCGAAATCGAACTTTAATGGGTGAGTTTCTCGGTGTATTCCGACCCGCTGAATCCGAAAATCCAACCTTTGATAAGCGAAAATACAACTGGAAAGAAGTTATTCCGCATGGTACGAAAAAGAGATGATCGAAAATATTTTTTCCCAGAACCGAAATCGAACTTCAATGGGTGAGTTTCTAGGTGTATTTCGACCCGCTGAATCCGAAAATCCAACCGTTGATAGGCGAAAACACACCTGGATAGAAGTTATTTCGCATGGTACGAAAAAGAGATGATCGAAAATATTTTTTTTCAGAACCGGAATCGAACTTCAATGGCTGAGTTTCTAGGTGTATTTTGACCCGCTGAATCCGAAAATCCAACCTTTGATGTCCAAAAATATGCTTGGAAAGAAGTTATTTCGCATGGTACGAAAAACAGATGATCGATAATATTTTTTTCCAGAACCGAAATCGAACTTCAATGGGTGAGTTTCTAGGTGTATTTTGACCCGCTGATCCGAAAATCCAACCTTTGATGTCCAAAAATATGCTTGGAAAGAAGTTATTTCGCATGGTACGAAAAAGAGATGATCGAAAATATTTTTATCCAGAACCGAAGTCGAACTTTAATGGATGAGTTTCTAGGTGTATTTTGACCAGCTGAATCCGAAAATCCAACCTTTGATAGGCGAAAATACAACTGGAAAGAAGTTATTTCGCATGGTACGAAAAAGAGATGATCGAAAATATTTTTTCGCAGAACCGAAATCGAACTTCAATGGGTGAGTTTCTAGGTGTATTTCGACCCGCTGAATCCGAAAATCCAACCGTTGATACGCGAAAATACACCTGGATAGAAGTTATTTCGCATGGTACGAAAAAGAGATGATCGAAAATATTTTTTTTCAGAACCGGAATCGAACTTCAATGGCTGAGTTTCTAGGTGTATTTCGACCCGCTGAATCCGGAAATCCAACCTTTGATAGGCGGAAATACACCTGGAAAGAAGTTATTTCGCATGGTACGAAAAAGAGATGATCGAAAATATTTTTTTCCAGAACCGGAATCGAACTTTTATGGGTGAGCTTCTAGGTGTATTTTGACCCGCTGAATCCAAAAATCCAACTTTTGATGTTCAAAAATATGCTTGGAAAGAAGTTATTTCGCATGGTACGAAAAACAGATGATCGAAAATATTTTTTTCCAGAACCGAAATCGAACTTTAATGGGTGAGTTTCTAGGTGTATTTCGACCCGCTGAATCCAAAAATCCGACCTTTGATAGGCGAAATTACACCTGGATAGAAGTTATTTCGCATGGTACGAAAAAGAGATGATCGAAAATATTTTTTTCCAGCACCGAAATCAAACTTTAATGGGTGAGTTTATAGGTTTATTTTGACCCGCCGAATCCAGAAATCCAACCTATGATGTCCAAAAATATGCTTGGAAAGAAGCTATTTCGCATGGTACGAAAAACAGATGATCGAAAATATTTTTTTCCAGAACCGAAATAGAACTTTAATGGGTGAGTTTCTAGGTGTATTTTGACCCGCTGAATCCAAAAATCCAACCTTTGATGGGCGAAAATAATCCTGGAAAAAAGTTATTTCGGATGGTACGAAAAAGAGATGATCGAAAATATTTTTTTCCACAACCGGAATCAAACTTTAATGGGTGAGTTTCCAGGTTTATTTTGACCCGATGAATACAAAAATCCGACCTATGATGTCCAAAAATATGCTTGGAAAGAAGTTATTCCGCATGGTACGAAAAACAGATGATCGAAAATATTTTTTTCCAGAACCGAAATAGAACTTTAATGTGTGAGTTTCTAGGTGTATTTCGACCCGCTGAATCCAAAAATCCAACCTTTGATGGGCGAAAATACACCTGGGAAAAAGTTATTTCGCATGGTACGAAAAAGAGATGATCGAAAATATTTTTTTCCAGAACCGAAATCGAACTTTAATGGGTGAGTTTCTAGGTGTATTTTGACCCGCTGAATCCAAAAATCCAAGCGATGATAGGCGAAAATACACCTGGAAAGAGGTTATTTCGCATGGTACGAAAAAGAGATGATCGAAAATATTTTTTTCCAGAACCGAAATCGAATTTTAATGAGTGAGTTTCTAGGTGTATTTTGACCCGCCGCGCTGAATCCAAAAATCCAACCGATGATAGGCGAAAATACACCTGGAACGAAGTTATTTCGCATGGTACGAAAAAGAGATGATCGAAATTATTTTTTTCCAGAACCGAAATCGAACTTCAATGGGTGAGTTCCTGGGTGTATTTGGACCCGCTGAATCCAAAAATCCAACCTTTGATGTCCAAAAATATGCTTGGAAAGAAGTTATTTCGCATGGTACGAAAAAGAGATGATCGAAAATATTTTTTTTCAGAACCGGAATCGAACTTCAATGGCTGAGATTCTAGGTGTATTTTGACCCGCTGAATCCGAAAATCCAACCTTTGATGTTCAAAAATATGCTTGGAAAGAAGTTATTTCGCATGGTACGAAAAACAGATGATCGATAATATTTTTATCCAGAACCGAAGTCGAACTTTAATGGGTGAGTTTCTAGGTGTATTTTGACCCACTGATCCGAAAATCCAACCTTTGATGTCCAAAAATATGCTTGGAACGAAGTTATTTCGCATGGTACGAAAAAGAGATGATCGAAAATATTTTTATCCAGAACCGGAATCAAACTTTAATGGGTGAGTTTCCAGGTTTATTTTGACCCGATGAATACAAAAATCCGACCTATGATGTCCAAAAATATGCTTGAAAAGAAGTGATTCCGCATGGTACGAAAAACAGATGATCGAAAATATTTTTTTCCAGAACCGAAATAGAACTTTAATGAGTGAGTTTCTAGGTGTATTTTGACCCGCTGAATCCAAAAATCCAACCTTTGATGGGCGAAAATACACCTGGGAAAAAGTTATTTCGCAGGGTACGAAAAAGAGATGATCGAAAATATTTTTTTCCAGAACCGAAATCAATCTTTAATGAGTGAGTATCTAGGTTTATTTTGACCCGCTGAATCCAAAAATCCAACCTATGATGTCCAAAAATATGCTTGGAAAGAAGTTATTTCGCATGGTACGAAAAAGAGATGATCGAAAATATTTTTATCCAGAACCGAAGTGGAACTTTAATGGATGAGTTTCTAGGTGTATTTTGACCCGCTGAATCCAAAAATCCGACCTTTGATAGGCGAAATTACACCTGGATAGAAGTTATTTCGCATGGTACGAAAAAGAGACGATCGAAAATATTTTTTTCCAGCACCGAAATCAAACTTTAATGGGTGAGTTTATAGGTTTATCTTGACCCGCCGAATCCAAAAATCCAACCTATGATGTCCAAAAATATGCTTGGAAAGAAGTTATTTAGCATGGTACGAGAAACAGATGATCGAAAATATTTTTTTCCAGAACCGAAATAGAACTTTAATGGGTGAGTTTCTAGGTGTATTTTGACCCGCTGAATCCAAAAATCCAACCTTTGATGGGCGAAGATACACCTGGAAAAAAGTTATTTCGCATGGTACGAAAAAGAGATGATCGAAAATATTTTTTTCCACAACCGGAATCAAACTTTAATGGGTGAGTTTCCAGGTTTATTTTGACCCGATGAATACAAAAATCCGACCTATGATGTCCAAAAATATGCTTGAAAAGAAGTGATTCCGCATGGTACGAAAAACAGATGATCGAAAATATTTTTTTCCAGAACCGAAATAGAACTTTAATGAGTGAGTTTCTAGGTGTATTTTGACCCGCTGAATCCAAAAATCCAACCTTTGATGGGCGAAAATACACCTGGGAAAAAGTTATTTCGCAGGGTACGAAAAAGAGATGATCGAAAATATTTTTTTCCAGAACCGAAATCAATCTTTAATGAGTGAGTATCTAGGTTTATTTTGACCCGCTGAATCCAAAAATCCAACCTATGATGTCCAAAAATATGCTTGGAAAGAAGTTATTTCGCATGGTACGAAAAAGAGATGATCGAAAATATTTTTATCCAGAACCGAAGTCGAACTTTAATGGATGAGTTTCTAGGTTTATCTTGACCCGCTGAATCCAAAAATCCAACCTTTGATGGGCGAAAATACACCTGGGAAAAAGTTATTTCGCATGGTACGAAAAAGAGATGATCGAAAATATTTTTTTCCAGAACCGAAATCGAACTTTAATGGGTGAGTTTCTAGGTGTATTTTGACCCGCTGAATCCAAAAATCCAAGCGATGATAGGCGAAAATACACCTGGAAAGAGGTTATTTCGCATGGTACGAAAAAGAGATGATCGAAAATATTTTTTTCCAGAACCGAAATCGAATTTTAATGAGTGAGTTTCTAGGTGTATTTTGACCCGCCGCGCTGAATCCAAAAATCCAACCGATGATAGGCGAAAATACACCTGGAACGAAGTTATTTCGCATGGTACGAAAAAGAGATGATCGAAATTATTTTTTTCCAGAACCGAAATCGAACTTCAATGGGTGAGTTCCTGGGTGTATTTGGACCCGCTGAATCCGAAAATCCAACCTTTGATGTCCAAAAATATGCTTGGAAAGGAGTTATTTCGCATGGTACGAAAAAGAGATGATCGAAAATATTTTTTTTCAGAACCGGAATCGAACTTCAATGGCTGAGTTTCTAGGTGTATTTTGACCCGCTGAATCCGAAAATCCAACGTTTGATGTTCAAAAATATGCTTGGAAAGAAGTTATTTCGCATGGTACGAAAAACAGATGATCGATAATATTTTTATCCAGAACCGAAGTCGAACTTTAATGGGTGAGTTTCTAGGTGTATTTTGACCCGCTGATCCGAAAATCCAACCTTTGATGTCCAAAAATATGCTTGGAAAGAAGTTATTTCGCATGGTACGAAAAAGAGATGATCGAAAATATTTTTATCCAGAACCGAAGTGGAACTTTAATGGATGAGTTTCTAGGTGTATTTTGACCCGCTGAATCCAAAAATCCGACCTTTGATAGGCGAAATTACACCTGGATAGAAGTTATTTCGCATGGTACGAAAAAGAGACGATCGAAAATATTTTTTTCCAGCACCGAAATCAAACTTTAATGGGTGAGTTTATAGGTTTATCTTGACCCGCCGAATCCAAAAATCCAACCTATGATGTCCAAAAATATGCTTGGAAAGAAGTTATTTAGCATGGTACGAGAAACAGATGATCGAAAATATTTTTTTCCAGAACCGAAATAGAACTTTAATGGGTGAGTTTCTAGGTGTATTTTGACCCGCTGAATCCAAAAATCCAACCTTTGATGGGCGAAGATACACCTGGAAAAAAGTTATGTCGCACGGTACGAAAAAGAGATGATCGAAAATATTTTTTTCCACAACCGGAATCAAACTTTAATGGGTGAGTTTCCAGGTTTATTTTGACCCGATGAATACAAAAATCCGACCTATGATGTCCAAAAATATGCTTGAAAAGAAGTGATTCCCCATGGTACGAAAAACAGATGATCGAAAATATTTTTTTCCAGAACCGAAATAGAACTTTAATGAGTGAGTTTCTAGGTGTATTTTGACCCGCTGAATCCAAAAATCCAACCTTTGATGGGCGAAAATACACCTGGGAAAAAGTTATTTCGCAGGGTACGAAAAAGAGATGATCGAAAATATTTTTTTCCAGAACCGAAATCAATCTTTAATGAGTGAGTATCTAGGTTTATTTTGACCCGCTGAATCCAAAAATCCAACCTATGATGTCCAAAAATATGCTTGGAAAGAAGTTATTTCGCATGGTACGAAAAAGAGATGATCGAAAATATTTTTATCCAGAACCGAAGTCGAACTTTAATGGATGAGTTTCTAGGTTTATCTTGACCCGCTGAATCCAAAAATCCAACCTTTGATGGGCGAAAATACACCTGGGAAAAAGTTATTTCGCATGGTACGAAAAAGAGATGATCGAAAATATTTTTTTCCAGAACCGAAATCGAACTTTAATGGGTGAGTTTCTAGGTGTATTTTGACCCGCTGAATCCAAAAATCCAAGCGATGATAGGCGAAAATACACCTGGAAAGAGGTTATTTCGCATGGTACGAAAAAGAGATGATCGAAAATATTTTTTTCCAGAACCGAAATCGAATTTTAATGAGTGAGTTTCTAGGTGTATTTTGACCCGCCGCGCTGAATCCAAAAATCCAACCGATGATAGGCGAAAATACACCTGGAACGAAGTTATTTCGCATGGTACGAAAAAGAGATGATCGAAATTATTTTTTTCCAGAACCGAAATCGAACTTCAATGGGTGAGTTCCTGGGTGTATTTGGACCCGCTGAATCCGAAAATCCAACCTTTGATGTCCAAAAATATGCTTGGAAAGAAGTTATTTCGCATGGTACGAAAAAGAGATGATCGAAAATATTTTTTTTCAGAACCGGAATCGAACTTCAATGGCTGAGTTTCTAGGTGTATTTTGACCCGCTGAATCCGAAAATCCAACCTTTGATGTTCAAAAATATGCTTGGAAAGAAGTTATTTCGCATGGTACGAAAAACAGATGATCGATAATATTTTTATCCAGAACCGAAGTCGAACTTTAATGGGTGAGTTTCTAGGTGTATTTTGACCCGCTGATCCGAAAATCCAACCTTTGATGTCCAAAAATATGCTTGGAAAGAAGTTATTTCGCATGGTACGAAAAAGAGATGATCGAAAATATTTTTATCCAGAACCGAAGTGGAACTTTAATGGATGAGTTTCTAGGTGTATTTTGACCCGCTGAATCCAAAAATCCGACCATTGATAGGCGAAATTACACCTGGATAGAAGTTATTTCGCATGGTACGAAAAAGAGACGATCGAAAATATTTTTTTCCAGCACCGAAATCAAACTTTAATGGGTGAGTTTATAGGTTTATCTTGACCCGCCGAATCCAAAAATCCAACCTATGATGTCCAAAAATATGCTTGGAAAGAAGTTATATAGCATGGTACGAAAAAGAGATGATCGAAAATATTTTTTTTCAGAACCGGAATCGAACTTCAATGGCTGAGATTCTAGGTGTATTTTGACCCGCTGAATCCGAAAATCCAACCTTTGATGTTCAAAAATATGCTTGGAAAGAAGTTATTTCGCATGGTACGAAAAACAGATGATCGATAATATTTTTATCCAGAACCGAAGTCGAACTTTAATGGGTGAGTTTCTAGGTGTATTTTGACCCACTGATCCGAAAATCCAACCTTTGATGTCCAAAAATATGCTTGGAACGAAGTTATTTCGCATGGTACGAAAAAGAGATGATCGAAAATATTTTTATCCAGAACCGGAATCAAACTTTAATGGGTGAGTTTCCAGGTTTATTTTGACCCGATGAATACAAAAATCCGACCTATGATGTCCAAAAATATGCTTGAAAAGAAGTGATTCCGCATGGTACGAAAAACAGATGATCGAAAATATTTTTTTCCAGAACCGAAATAGAACTTTAATGAGTGAGTTTCTAGGTGTATTTTGACCCGCTGAATCCAAAAATCCAACCTTTGATGGGCGAAAATACACCTGGGAAAAAGTTATTTCGCAGGGTACGAAAAAGAGATGATCGGAAATATTTTTTTCCAGAACCGAAATCAATCTTTAATGAGTGAGTATCTAGGTTTATTTTGACCCGCTGAATCCAAAAATCCAACCTATGATGTCCAAAAATATGCTTGGAAAGAAGTTATTTCGCATGGTACGAAAAAGAGATGATCGAAAATATTTTTATCCAGAACCGAAGTGGAACTTTAATGGATGAGTTTCTAGGTGTATTTTGACCCGCTGAATCCAAAAATCCGACCTTTGATAGGCGAAATTACACCTGGATAGAAGTTATTTCGCATGGTACGAAAAAGAGACGATCGAAAATATTTTTTTCCAGCACCGAAATCAAACTTTAATGGGTGAGTTTATAGGTTTATCTTGACCCGCCGAATCCAAAAATCCAACCTATGATGTCCAAAAATATGCTTGGAAAGAAGTTATTTAGCATGGTACGAGAAACAGATGATCGAAAATATTTTTTTCCAGAACCGAAATAGAACTTTAATGGGTGAGTTTCTAGGTGAATTTTGACCCGCTGAATCCAAAAATCCAACCTTTGATGGGCGAAGATACACCTGGAAAAAAGTTATTTCGCATGGTACGAAAAAGAGATGATCGAAAATATTTTTTTCCACAACCGGAATCAAACTTTAATGGGTGAGTTTCCAGGTTTATTTTGACCCGATGAATACAAAAATCCGACCTATGATGTCCAAAAATATGCTTGAAAAGAAGTGATTCCGCATGGTACGAAAAACAGATGATCGAAAATATTTTTTTCCAGAACCGAAATAGAACTTTAATGAGTGAGTTTCTAGGTGTATTTTGACCCGCCGCGCTGAATCCAAAAATCCAACCGATGATAGGCGAAAATACACCTGGAACGAAGTTATTTCGCATGGTACGAAAAAGAGATGATCGAAATTATTTTTTTCCAGAACCGAAATCGAACTTCAATGGGTGAGTTCCTGGGTGTATTTGGACCCGCTGAATCCGAAAATCCAACCTTTGATGTCCAAAAATATGCTTGGAAAGAAGTTATTTCGCATGGTACGAAAAAGAGATGATCGAAAATATTTTTTTTCAGAACCGGAATCGAACTTCAATGGCTGAGTTTCTAGGTGTATTTTGACCCGCTGAATCCGAAAATCCAACCTTTGATGTTCAAAAATATGCTTGGAAAGAAGTTATTTCGCATGGTACGAAAAACAGATGATCGATAATATTTTTATCCAGAACCGAAGTCGAACTTTAATGGGTGAGTTTCTAGGTGTATTTTGACCCGCTGATCCGAAAATCCAACCTTTGATGTCCAAAAATATGCTTGGAAAGAAGTTATTTCGCATGGTACGAAAAAGAGATGATCGAAAATATTTTTATCCAGAACCGAAGTGGAACTTTAATGGATGAGTTTCTAGGTGTATTTTGACCCGCTGAATCCAAAAATCCGACCATTGATAGGCGAAATTACACCTGGATAGAAGTTATTTCGCATGGTACGAAAAAGAGACGATCGAAAATATTTTTTTCCAGCACCGAAATCAAACTTTAATGGGTGAGTTTATAGGTTTATCTTGACCCGCCGAATCCAAAAATCCAACCTATGATGTCCAAAAATATGCTTGGAAAGAAGTTATATAGCATGGTACGAAAAAGAGATGATCGAAAATATTTTTTTTCAGAACCGGAATCGAACTTCAATGGCTGAGATTCTAGGTGTATTTTGACCCGCTGAATCCGAAAATCCAACCTTTGATGTTCAAAAATATGCTTGGAAAGAAGTTATTTCGCATGGTACGAAAAACAGATGATCGATAATATTTTTATCCAGAACCGAAGTCGAACTTTAATGGGTGAGTTTCTAGGTGTATTTTGACCCACTGATCCGAAAATCCAACCTTTGATGTCCAAAAATATGCTTGGAACGAAGTTATTTCGCATGGTACGAAAAAGAGATGATCGAAAATATTTTTATCCAGAACCGGAATCAAACTTTAATGGGTGAGTTTCCAGGTTTATTTTGACCCGATGAATACAAAAATCCGACCTATGATGTCCAAAAATATGCTTGAAAAGAAGTGATTCCGCATGGTACGAAAAACAGATGATCGAAAATATTTTTTTCCAGAACCGAAATAGAACTTTAATGAGTGAGTTTCTAGGTGTATTTTGACCCGCTGAATCCAAAAATCCAACCTTTGATGGGCGAAAATACACCTGGGAAAAAGTTATTTCGCAGGGTACGAAAAAGAGATGATCGAAAATATTTTTTTCCAGAACCGAAATCAATCTTTAATGAGTGAGTATCTAGGTTTATTTTGACCCGCTGAATCCAAAAATCCAACCTATGATGTCCAAAAATATGCTTGGAAAGAAGTTATTTCGCATGGTACGAAAAAGAGATGATCGAAAATATTTTTATCCAGAACCGAAGTGGAACTTTAATGGATGAGTTTCTAGGTGTATTTTGACCCGCTGAATCCAAAAATCCGACCTTTGATAGGCGAAATTACACCTGGATAGAAGTTATTTCGCATGGTACGAAAAAGAGACGATCGAAAATATTTTTTTCCAGCACCGAAATCAAACTTTAATGGGTGAGTTTATAGGTTTATCTTGACCCGCCGAATCCAAAAATCCAACCTATGATGTCCAAAAATATGCTTGGAAAGAAGTTATTTAGCATGGTACGAGAAACAGATGATCGAAAATATTTTTTTCCAGAACCGAAATAGAACTTTAATGGGTGAGTTTCTAGGTGTATTTTGACCCGCTGAATCCAAAAATCCAACCTTTGATGGGCGAAGATACACCTGGAAAAAAGTTATTTCGCATGGTACGAAAAAGAGATGATCGAAAATATTTTTTTCCACAACCGGAATCAAACTTTAATGGGTGAGTTTCCAGGTTTATTTTGACCCGATGAATACAAAAATCCGACCTATGATGTCCAAAAATATGCTTGAAAAGAAGTGATTCCGCATGGTACGAAAAACAGATGATCGAAAATATTTTTTTCCAGAACCGAAATAGAACTTTAATGAGTGAGTTTCTAGGTGTATTTTGACCCGCTGAATCCAAAAATCCAACCTTTGATGGGCGAAAATACACCTGGGAAAAAGTTATTTCGCAGGGTACGAAAAAGAGATGATCGAAAATATTTTTTTCCAGAACCGAAATCAATCTTTAATGAGTGAGTATCTAGGTTTATTTTGACCCGCTGAATCCAAAAATCCAACCTATGATGTCCAAAAATATGCTTGGAAAGAAGTTATTCCGCATGGTACGAAAAAGAGATGATCGAAAATATTTTTATCCAGAACCGAAGTCGAACTTTAATGGATGAGTTTCTAGGTTTATCTTGACCCGCTGAATCCAAAAATCCAACCTTTGATGGGCGAAAATACACCTGGGAAAAAGTTATTTCGCATGGTACGAAAAAGAGATGATCGAAAATATTTTTTTCCAGAACCGAAATCGAACTTTAATGGGTGAGTTTCTAGGTGTATTTTGACCCGCTGAATCCAAAAATCCAAGCGATGATAGGCGAAAATACACCTGGAAAGAGGTTATTTCGCATGGTACGAAAAAGAGATGATCGAAAATATTTTTTTCCAGAACCGAAATCGAATTTTAATGAGTGAGTTTCTAGGTGTATTTTGACCCGCCGCGCTGAATCCAAAAATCCAACCGATGATAGGCGAAAATACACCTGGAACGAAGTTATTTCGCATGGTACGAAAAAGAGATGATCGAAATTATTTTTTTCCAGAACCGAAATCGAACTTCAATGGGTGAGTTCCTGGGTGTATTTGGACCCGCTGAATCCGAAAATCCAACCTTTGATGTCCAAAAATATGCTTGGAAAGGAGTTATTTCGCATGGTACGAAAAAGAGATGATCGAAAATATTTTTTTTCAGAACCGGAATCGAACTTCAATGGCTGAGTTTCTAGGTGTATTTTGACCCGCTGAATCCGAAAATCCAACCTTTGATGTTCAAAAATATGCTTGGAAAGAAGTTATTTCGCATGGTACGAAAAACAGATGATCGATAATATTTTTATCCAGAACCGAAGTCGAACTTTAATGGGTGAGTTTCTAGGTGTATTTTGACCCGCTGATCCGAAAATCCAACCTTTGATGTCCAAAAATATGCTTGGAAAGAAGTTATTTCGCATGGTACGAAAAAGAGATGATCGAAAATATTTTTATCCAGAACCGAAGTGGAACTTTAATGGATGAGTTTCTAGGTGTATTTTGACCCGCTGAATCCAAAAATCCGACCATTGATAGGCGAAATTACACCTGGATAGAAGTTATTTCGCATGGTACGAAAAAGAGACGATCGAAAATATTTTTTTCCAGCACCGAAATCAAACTTTAATGGGTGAGTTTATAGGTTTATCTTGACCCGCCGAATCCAAAAATCCAACCTATGATGTCCAAAAATATGCTTGGAAAGAAGTTATATAGCATGGTACGAAAAACAGATGATCGAAAATATTTTTTTCCAGAACCGAAATAGAACTTTAATGGGTGAGTTTCTAGGTGTATTTTGACCCGCTGAATCCAAAAATCCAACCTTTGATGGGCGAAGATACACCTGGAAAAAAGTTATTTCGCATGGTACGAAAAAGAGATGATCGAAAATATTTTTTTCCACAACCGGAATCAAACTTTAATGGGTGAGTTTCCAGGTTTATTTTGACCCGATGAATACAAAAATCCGACCTATGATGTCCAAAAATATGCTTGAAAAGAAGTGATTCCGCATGGTACGAAAAACAGATGATCGAAAATATTTTTTTCCAGAACCGAAATAGAACTTTAATGAGTGAGTTTCTAGGTGTATTTTGACCCGCTGAATCCAAAAATCCAACCTTTGATGGGCGAAAATACACCTGGGAAAAAGTTATTTCGCATGGTACGAAAAAGAGATGATCGAAAATATTTTTTTCCAGAACCGAAATCAATCTTTAATGAGTGAGTATCTAGGTTTATTTTGACCCGCTGAATCCAAAAATCCAACCTATGATGTCCAAAAATATGCTTGGAAAGAAGTTATTTCGCATGGTACGAAAAACAGATGATCGATAATATTTTTATCCAGAACCGAAGTCGAACTTTAATGGGTGAGTTTCTAGGTGTATTTCGACCCGCTGAATCCGGAAATCCAACCTTTGATAGGCGGAAATACACCTGGAAAAAAGTTATTTCGCATGGTACGAAAAAGAGATGATCGAAAATATTTTTTTCCAGACCCGAAATCGAACTTTAATGGGTGAGTTTCTAGGTGTATTTTGACCGGCTGGATCCAAAAATCCCAGCGATGATAGATGAAAATACACCTGGAAAGAGGTTATTTCGCATGGTACGAAAAAGAGATGATCGAAAATATTTTTTTCCAGAACCGAAATCGAATTTTAATGGGTGAGTTTCTAGGTGTATTTCGACCCGCCGCGCTGAATCCAAAAATCCAACCGATGATAGGCGAAAATACACCTGGAAAGAAGTTATTTCGCATGGTACGAAAAATAGATGATCGAAAATATTTTTTTCCAGAACCGAAATCGAACTTCAATGGGTGAGTTCCTGGGTGTATTTGGACCCGCTGAATCCGAAAATCCAACCTTTGATGTCCAAAAATATGCTTGGAAAGAAGTTATTTCGCATGGTACGAAAAAGAGATGATCAAAAATATTTTTTTCCAGAACCGAAATCGAACTTTAATGGGTGAGTGTCCATGTGTATTTTGACCCGCTGAATCCAGAAATCCACTTTTTGATTGGCGAAAATACACCTGGAAAGAAGTTATTTCGCATGGTACGAAAAAGAGATGATCGAAAATATTTTTTTCCAGAACCGAAATCAAACTTCAATGGGTGAGTTTCTAGGTTTATTTTGACCCGCTGAATCCAAAAATCCAACCTATGATGTCCAAAAATATGCTTGGAAAGAAGTTATTTCGCATGGTACGAAAAACAGATGATCGAAAATATTTTTTTCCAGAACCGAAATCGAACTTTAATGGGTGAGTTTCTCGGTGTATTCCGACCCGCTGAATCCGAAAATCCAACCTTTGATAAGCGAAAATACAACTGGAAAGAAGTTATTCCGCATGGTACGAAAAAGAGATGATCGAAAATATTTTTTCCCAGAACCGAAATCGAACTTCAATGGGTGAGTTTCTAGGTGTATTTCGACCCGCTGAATCCAAAAATCCAACCGTTGATAGGCGAAAACACACCTGGATAGAAGTTATTTCGCATGGTACGAAAAAGAGATGATCGAAAATATTTTTTTTCAGAACCGGAATCGAACTTCAATGGCTGAGTTTCTAGGTGTATTTTGACCCGCTGAATCCGAAAATCCAACCTTTGATGTCCAAAAATATGCTTGGAAAGAAGTTATTTCGCATGGTACGAAAAACAGATGATCGATAATATTTTTTTCCAGAACCGAAATCGAACTTCAATGGGTGAGTTTCTAGGTGTATTTTGACCCGCTGATCCGAAAATCCAACCTTTGATGTCCAAAAATATGCTTGGAAAGAAGTTATTTCGCATGGTACGAAAAAGAGATGATCGAAAATATTTTTATCCAGAACCGAAGTCGAACTTTAATGGATGAGTTTCTAGGTGTATTTTGACCAGCTGAATCCGAAAATCCAACCTTTGATAGGCGAAAATACAACTGGAAAGAAGTTATTTCGCATGGTACGAAAAAGAGATGATCGAAAATATTTTTTCGCAGAACCGAAATCGAACTTCAATGGGTGAGTTTCTAGGTGTATTTCGACCCGCTGAATCCGAAAATCCAACCGTTGATACGCGAAAATACACCTGGATAGAAGTTATTTCGCATGGTACGAAAAAGAGATGATCGAAAATATTTTTTTTCAGAACCGGAATCGAACTTCAATGGCTGAGTTTCTAGGTGTATTTCGACCCGCTGAATCCGGAAATCCAACCTTTGATAGGCGGAAGTACACCTGGAAAGAAGTTATTTCGCATGGTACGAAAAAGAGATGATCGAAAATATTTTTTTCCAGAACCGGAATCGAACTTTTATGGGTGAGCTTCTAGGTGTATTTTGACCCGCTGAATCCAAAAATCCAACTTTTGATGTCCAAAAATATGCTTGGAAAGAAGTTATTTCGCATGGTACGAAAAACAGATGATCGAAAATATTTTTTTCCAGAACCGAAATCGAACTTTAATGGGTGAGTTTCTAGGTGTATTTCGACCCGCTGAATCCGGAAATCCAACCTTTGATAGGCGGAAATACACCTGGAAAGAAGTTATTTCGCATGGTACGAAAAAGAGATGATCGAAAATATTTTTTTCCAGAACCGGAATCGAACTTTAATGGGTGAGCTTCTAGGTGTATTTTGACCCGCTGAATCCAAAAATCCAACTTTTGATGTCCAAAAATATGCTTGGAAAGAAGTTATTTCGCATGGTACGAAAAACAGATGATCGAAAATATTTTTTTCCAGAACCGAAATAGAACTTTAATGGGTGAGTTTCTAGGTGTATTTTGACCCGCTGAATCCAAAAATCCAAGCGATGATAGGCGAAAATACACCTGGAAAGAGGTTATTTCGCATGGTACGAAAAAGAGATGATCGAAAATATTTTTTCCCAGAACCGAAATCGAACTTCAATGGGTGAGTTTCTAGGTGTAATTCGACCCGCTGAATCCGAAAATCCAACCGTTGATAGGCGAAATTACACCTGGATAGAAGTTATTTCGCATGGTACGAAAAAGAGATGATCGAAAATATTTTTTTCCACAACCGAAATCAAACTTTAATGGGTGAGTTTCCAGGTTTATTTTGACCCGATGAATACAAAAATCCGACCTATGATGTCCAAAAATATGCTTGGAAAGAAGTTATTTCGCATGGTACGAAAAACAGATGATCGAAAATATTTTTTTCCAGAACCGAAATCGAACTTTAATGGGTGAGTTTCTAGGTGTATTTCGACCCGCTGAATCCAAAAATCCAACCTTTGATAGGCAAGAATACACCTGGAAAGAAGTTATTTCGCATGGTACGAAAAAGAGATGATCGAAAATATTTTTTTCCAGAACTGAAATCGAACTTTAATGGGTGAGTTTCTAGGTGTATTTTGACCCGCTGAATCCAAAAATCCAAGCGATGATAGGCGAAAATACACCTGGAAAGAGGTTATTTCGCATGGTACGAAAAAGAGATGATCGAAAATATTTTTTTCAAGAACCGGAATCGAACTTTAATGGGTGAGCTTCTAGGTGTATTTTGACCCGCTGAATCCAAAAATCCAACCTTTGATGTCCAAAAATATGCTTGGAAAGAAGTTATTTCGCATGGTACGAAAAACAGATGATCGAAAATATTTTGTTCCAGAACCGAAATAGAACTTTAATGGGTGAGTTTCTAGGTGTATTTTGACCCGCTGAATCCAAAAATCTAACCTATGATGTCCAAAAATATGCTTGGAAAGAAGTTATTTCGCATGGTACGAAAAACAGATGATCGAAAATATTTTTTTCCAGAACCGAAATCGAACTTTAATGGGTGAGTTTCTAGGTGTATTTCGACCCGCTGAATCCGGAAATCCAACCTTTGATAGGCGGAAATACACCTGGAAAAAAGTTATTTCGCATGGTACGAAAAAGAGATGATCGAAAATATTTTTTTCCAGAACCGAAATCGAACTTTAATGGGTGAGTTTCTAGGTGTATTTTGACCCGCTGGATCCAAAAATCCCAGCGATGATAGATGAAAATACACCTGGAAAGAGGTTATTTCGCATGGTACGAAAAAGAGATGATCGAAAATATTTTTTTCCAGAACCGAAATCGAATTTTAATGGGTGAGTTTCCAGGTGTATTTCGACCCGCAGCGCTGAATCCAAAAATCCAACCGATGATAGGCGAAAATACACCTGGAAAGAAGTTATTTCGCATGGTACGAAAAAGAGATCATCGAAAATATTTTTTTCCAGAACCGAAATCGAACTTCAATGGGTGAGTTCCTGGGTGTATTTGGACCCGCTGAATCCGAAAATCCAACCTTTGATGTCCAAAAATATGCTTGGAAAGAAGTTATTTCGCATGGTACGAAAAAGAGATGATCGAAAATATTTTTTTCCAGAACCGAAATCGAACTTTAATGGGTGAGTGTCTATGTGTATTTTGACCCGCTGAATCCAGAAATCCACTTTTTGATTGGCGAAAATACACCTGGAAAGAAGTTATTTCGCATGGTACGAAAAAGAGATGATCGAAAATATTTTTTTCCAGAACCGAAATCAAACTTCAATGGGTGAGTTTCTAGGTTTATTTTGACCCGCTGAATCCAAAAATCCAACCTATGATGTCCAAAAATATGCTTGGAAAGAAGTTATTTCGCATGGTACGAAAAACAGATGATCGAAAATATTTTTTTCCAGAACCGAAATCGAACTTTAATGGGTGAGTTTCTCGGTGTATTCCGACCCGCTGAATCCGAAAATCCAACCTTTGATAGGCGAAAATACAACTGGAAAGAAGTTATTCCGCATGGTACGAAAAAGAGATGATCGATAATATTTTTTTCCAGAACCGAAATCGAACTTCAATGGGTGAGTTTCTAGGTGAATTTTGACCCGCTGATCCGAAAATCCAACCTTTGATGTCCAAAAATATGCTTGGAAAGAAGTTATTTCGCATGGTACGAAAAACAGATGATCGATAATATTTTTTTCCAGAACCGAAATCGAACTTCAATGGGTGAGTTTCTAGGTGAATTTTGACCCGCTGATCCGAAAATCCAACCTTTGATGTCCAAAAATATGATTGGAAAGAAGTTATTTCGCATGGTACGAAAAAGAGATGATCGAAAATATTTTTATCCAGAACCGAAGTCGAACTTTAATGGATGAGTTTCTAGGTGTATTTTGATCCGCTGAATCCAAAAATCCGACCTTTGATAGGCGAAATTACACCTGGATAGAAGTTATTTCGCATGGTACGAAAAAGAGATGATCGAAAATATTTTTTTCCAGCACCGAAATCAAACTTTAATGGGTGAGTTTATAGGTTTATTTTGACCCGCCGAATCCAGAAATCCAACCTATGATGTCCAAAAATATGCTTGGAAAGAAGCTATTTCGCATGGTACGAAAAACAGATGATCGAAAATATTTTTTTCCAGAACCGAAATAGAACTTTAATGGGTGAGTTTCTAGGTGTATTTTGACCCGCTGAATCCAAAAATCCAACCTTTGATGGGCGAAAATAATCCTGGAAAAAAGTTATTTCGGATGGTACGAAAAAGAGATGATCGAAAATATTTTTTTCCACAACCGGAATCAAACTTTAATGGGTGAGTTTCCAGGTTTATTTTGACCCGATGAATACAAAAATCCGACCTATGATGTCCAAAAATATGCTTGGAAAGAAGTTATTCCGCATGGTACGAAAAACAGATGATCGAAAATATTTTTTTCCAGAACCGAAATAGAACTTTAATGTGTGAGTTTCTAGGTGTATTTCGACCCGCTGAATCCAAAAATCCAACCTTTGATGGGCGAAAATACACCTGGGAAAAAGTTATTTCGCATGGTACGAAAAAGAGATGATCGAAAATATTTTTTTCCAGAACCGAAATCGAACTTTAATGGGTGAGTTTCTAGGTGTATTTTGACCCGCTGAATCCAAAAATCCAAGCGATG
Source organism: Phymatocera aterrima (assembly GCA_963170745.1). Lineage (NCBI taxonomy): Eukaryota > Metazoa > Arthropoda > Insecta > Hymenoptera > Tenthredinidae > Phymatocera > Phymatocera aterrima. The sequence continues at coordinate 2,785,903 of OY720660.1, forward strand.
ATAGGCGAAAATACACCTGGAAAGAGGTTATTTCGCATGGTACGAAAAAGAGATGATCGAAAATATTTTTTTCCAGAACCGAAATCGAATTTTAATGAGTGAGTTTCTAGGTGTATTTTGACCCGCCGCGCTGAATCCAAAAATCCAACCGATGATAGGCGAAAATACACCTGGAACGAAGTTATTTCGCATGGTACGAAAAAGAGATGATCGAAATTATTTTTTTCCAGAACCGAAATCGAACTTCAATGGGTGAGTTCCTGGGTGTATTTGGACCCGCTGAATCCAAAAATCCAACCTTTGATGTCCAAAAATATGCTTGGAAAGAAGTTATTTCGCATGGTACGAAAAAGAGATGATCGAAAATATTTTTTTTCAGAACCGGAATCGAACTTCAATGGCTGAGATTCTAGGTGTATTTTGACCCGCTGAATCCGAAAATCCAACCTTTGATGTTCAAAAATATGCTTGGAAAGAAGTTATTTCGCATGGTACGAAAAACAGATGATCGATAATATTTTTATCCAGAACCGAAGTCGAACTTTAATGGGTGAGTTTCTAGGTGTATTTTGACCCACTGATCCGAAAATCCAACCTTTGATGTCCAAAAATATGCTTGGAACGAAGTTATTTCGCATGGTACGAAAAAGAGATGATCGAAAATATTTTTATCCAGAACCGAAGTCGAACTTTAATGGATGAGTTTCTAGGTGTATTTTGACCCGCTGAATCCAAAAATCCGACCTTTGATAGGCGAAATTACACCTGGATAGAAGTTATTTCGCATGGTACGAAAAAGAGATGATCGAAAATATTTTTTTCCAGCACCGAAATCAAACTTTAATGGGTGAGTTTATAGGTTTATCTTGACCCGCCGAATCCAAAAATCCAACCTATGATGTCCAAAAATATGCTTGGAAAGAAGTTATTTAGCATGGTACGAAAAACAGATGATCGAAAATATTTTTTTCCAGAACCGAAATAGAACTTTAATGGGTGAGTTTCTAGGTGTATTTTGACCCGCTGAATCCAAAAATCCAACCTTTGATGGGCGAAAATACACCTGGAAAAAAGTTATTTCGCATGGTACGAAAAAGAGATGATCGAAAATATTTTTTTCCACAACCGGAATCAAACTTTAATGGGTGAGTTTCCAGGTTTATTTTGACCCGATGAATACAAAAATCCGACCTATGATGTCCAAAAATATGCTTGAAAAGAAGTGATTCCGCATGGTACGAAAAACAGATGATCGAAAATATTTTTTTCCAGAACCGAAATAGAACTTTAATGAGTGAGTTTCTAGGTGTATTTTGACCCGCTGAATCCAAAAATCCAACCTTTGATGGGCGAAAATACACCTGGGAAAAAGTTATTTCGCAGGGTACGAAAAAGAGATGATCGAAAATATTTTTTTCCAGAACCGAAATCAATCTTTAATGAGTGAGTATCTAGGTTTATTTTGACCCGCTGAATCCAAAAATCCAACCTATGATGTCCAAAAATATGCTTGGAAAGAAGTTATTTCGCATGGTACGAAAAAGAGATGATCGAAAATATTTTTATCCAGAACCGAAGTCGAACTTTAATGGATGAGTTTCTAGGTTTATCTTGACCCGCTGAATCCAAAAATCCAACCTTTGATGGGCGAAAATACACCTGGGAAAAAGTTATTTCGCATGGTACGAAAAAGAGATGATCGAAAATATTTTTTTCCAGAACCGAAATCGAACTTTAATGGGTGAGTTTCTAGGTGTATTTTGACCCGCTGAATCCAAAAATCCAAGCGATGATAGGCGAAAATACACCTGGAAAGAGGTTATTTCGCATGGTACGAAAAAGAGATGATCGAAAATATTTTTTTCCAGAACCGAAATCGAATTTTAATGAGTGAGTTTCTAGGTGTATTTTGACCCGCCGCGCTGAATCCAAAAATCCAACCGATGATAGGCGAAAATACACCTGGAACGAAGTTATTTCGCATGGTACGAAAAAGAGATGATCGAAATTATTTTTTTCCAGAACCGAAATCGAACTTCAATGGGTGAGTTCCTAGGTGTATTTGGACCCGCTGAATCCGAAAATCCAACCTTTGATGTCCAAAAATATGCTTGGAAAGAAGTTATTTCGCATGGTACGAAAAAGAGATGATCGAAAATATTTTTTTTCAGAACCGGAATCGAACTTCAATGGCTGAGATTCTAGGTGTATTTTGACCCGCTGAATCCGAAAATCCAACCTTTGATGTTCAAAAATATGCTTGGAAAGAAGTTATTTCGCATGGTACGAAAAACAGATGATCGATAATATTTTTATCCAGAACCGAAGTCGAACTTTAATGGGTGAGTTTCTAGGTGTATTTTGACCCACTGATCCGAAAATCCAACCTTTGATGTCCAAAAATATGCTTGGAACGAAGTTATTTCGCATGGTACGAAAAAGAGATGATCGAAAATATTTTTATCCAGAACCGAAGTCGAACTTTAATGGATGAGTTTCTAGGTGTATTTTGACCCGCTGAATCCAAAAATCCGACCTTTGATAGGCGAAATTACACCTGGATAGAAGTTATTTCGCATGGTACGAAAAAGAGATGATCGAAAATATTTTTTTCCAGCACCGAAATCAAACTTTAATGGGTGAGTTTATAGGTTTATCTTGACCCGCCGAATCCAAAAATCCAACCTATGATGTCCAAAAATATGCTTGGAAAGAAGTTATTTAGCATGGTACGAAAAACAGATGATCGAAAATATTTTTTTCCAGAACCGAAATAGAACTTTAATGGGTGAGTTTCTAGGTGTATTTTGACCCGCTGAATCCAAAAATCCAACCTTTGATGGGCGAAAATACACCTGGAAAAAAGTTATTTCGCATGGTACGAAAAAGAGATGATCGAAAATATTTTTTTCCACAACCGGAATCAAACTTTAATGGGTGAGTTTCCAGGTTTATTTTGACCCGATGAATACAAAAATCCGACCTATGATGTCCAAAAATATGCTTGAAAAGAAGTGATTCCGCATGGTACGAAAAACAGATGATCGAAAATATTTTTTTCCAGAACCGAAATAGAACTTTAATGAGTGAGTTTCTAGGTGTATTTTGACCCGCTGAATCCAAAAATCCAACCTTTGATGGGCGAAAATACACCTGGGAAAAAGTTATTTCGCAGGGTACGAAAAAGAGATGATCGAAAATATTTTTTTCCAGAACCGAAATCAATCTTTAATGAGTGAGTATCTAGGTTTATTTTGACCCGCTGAATCCAAAAATCCAACCTATGATGTCCAAAAATATGCTTGGAAAGAAGTTATTTCGCATGGTACGAAAAAGAGATGATCGAAAATATTTTTATCCAGAACCGAAGTCGAACTTCAATGGATGAGTTTCTAGGTTTATCTTGACCCGCTGAATCCAAAAATCCAACCTTTGATGGGCGAAAATACACCTGGGAAAAAGTTATTTCGCATGGTACGAAAAAGAGATGATCGAAAATATTTTTTTCCAGAACCGAAATCGAACTTTAATGGGTGAGTTTCTAGGTGTATTTTGACCCGCTGAATCCAAAAATCCAAGCGATGATAGGCGAAAATACACCTGGAAAGAGGTTATTTCGCATGGTACGAAAAAGAGATGATCGAAAATATTTTTTTCCAGAACCGAAATCGAATTTTAATGAGTGAGTTTCTAGGTGTATTTTGACCCGCCGCGCTGAATCCAAAAATCCAACCGATGATAGGCGAAAATACACCTGGAACGAAGTTATTTCGCATGGTACGAAAAAGAGATGATCGAAATTATTTTTTTCCAGAACCGAAATCGAACTTCAATGGGTGAGTTCCTGGGTGTATTTGGACCCGCTGAATCCGAAAATCCAACCTTTGATGTCCAAAAATATGCTTGGAAAGAAGTTATTTCGCATGGTACGAAAAAGAGATGATCGAAAATATTTTTTTTCAGAACCGGAATCGAACTTCAATGGCTGAGTTTCTAGGTGTATTTTGACCCGCTGAATCCGAAAATCCAACCTTTGATGTTCAAAAATATGCTTGGAAAGAAGTTATTTCGCATGGTACGAAAAACAGATGATCGATAATATTTTTATCCAGAACCGAAGTCGAACTTTAATGGGTGAGTTTCTAGGTGTATTTTGACCCGCTGATCCGAAAATCCAACCTTTGATGTCCAAAAATATGCTTGGAAAGAAGTTATTTCGCATGGTACGAAAAAGAGATGATCGAAAATATTTTTATCCAGAACCGAAGTGGAACTTTAATGGATGAGTTTCTAGGTGTATTTTGACCCGCTGAATCCAAAAATCCGACCTTTGATAGGCGAAATTACACCTGGATAGAAGTTATTTCGCATGGTACGAAAAAGAGACGATCGAAAATATTTTTTTTCAGCACCGAAATCAAACTTTAATGGGTGAGTTTATAGGTTTATCTTGACCCGCCGAATCCAAAAATCCAACCTATGATGTCCAAAAATATGCTTGAAAAGAAGTGATTCCGCATGGTACGAAAAACAGATGATCGAAAATATTTTTTTCCAGAACCGAAATAGAACTTTAATGAGTGAGTTTCTAGGTGTATTTTGACCCGCTGAATCCAAAAATCCAACCTTTGATGGGCGAAAATACACCTGGGAAAAAGTTATTTCGCAGGGTACGAAAAAGAGATGATCGAAAATATTTTTTTCCAGAACCGAAATCAATCTTTAATGAGTGAGTATCTAGGTTTATTTTGACCCGCTGAATCCAAAAATCCAACCTATGATGTCCAAAAATATGCTTGGAAAGAAGTTATTTCGCATGGTACGAAAAAGAGATGATCGAAAATATTTTTATCCAGAACCGAAGTCGAACTTTAATGGATGAGTTTCTAGGTTTATCTTGACCCGCTGAATCCAAAAATCCAACCTTTGATGGGCGAAAATACACCTGGGAAAAAGTTATTTCGCATGGTACGAAAAAGAGATGATCGAAAATATTTTTTTCCAGAACCGAAATCGAACTTTAATGGGTGAGTTTCTAGGTGTATTTTGACCCGCTGAATCCAAAAATCCAAGCGATGATAGGCGAAAATACACCTGGAAAGAGGTTATTTCGCATGGTACGAAAAAGAGATGATCGAAAATATTTTTTTCCAGAACCGAAATCGAATTTTAATGAGTGAGTTTCTAGGTGTATTTTGACCCGCCGCGCTGAATCCAAAAATCCAACCGATGATAGGCGAAAATACACCTGGAACGAAGTTATTTCGCATGGTACGAAAAAGAGATGATCGAAATTATTTTTTTCCAGAACCGAAATCGAACTTCAATGGGTGAGTTCCTAGGTGTATTTGGACCCGCTGAATCCGAAAATCCAACCTTTGATGTCCAAAAATATGCTTGGAAAGAAGTTATTTCGCATGGTACGAAAAAGAGATGATCGAAAATATTTTTTTTCAGAACCGGAATCGAACTTCAATGGCTGAGATTCTAGGTGTATTTTGACCCGCTGAATCCGAAAATCCAACCTTTGATGTTCAAAAATATGCTTGGAAAGAAGTTATTTCGCATGGTACGAAAAACAGATGATCGATAATATTTTTATCCAGAACCGAAGTCGAACTTTAATGGGTGAGTTTCTAGGTGTATTTTGACCCACTGATCCGAAAATCCAACCTTTGATGTCCAAAAATATGCTTGGAACGAAGTTATTTCGCATGGTACGAAAAAGAGATGATCGAAAATATTTTTATCCAGAACCGAAGTCGAACTTTAATGGATGAGTTTCTAGGTGTATTTTGACCCGCTGAATCCAAAAATCCGACCTTTGATAGGCGAAATTACACCTGGATAGAAGTTATTTCGCATGGTACGAAAAAGAGATGATCGAAAATATTTTTTTCCAGCACCGAAATCAAACTTTAATGGGTGAGTTTATAGGTTTATCTTGACCCGCCGAATCCAAAAATCCAACCTATGATGTCCAAAAATATGCTTGGAAAGAAGTTATTTAGCATGGTACGAAAAACAGATGATCGAAAATATTTTTTTCCAGAACCGAAATAGAACTTTAATGGGTGAGTTTCTAGGTGTATTTTGACCCGCTGAATCCAAAAATCCAACCTTTGATGGGCGAAAATACACCTGGAAAAAAGTTATTTCGCATGGTACGAAAAAGAGATGATCGAAAATATTTTTTTCCACAACCGGAATCAAACTTTAATGGGTGAGTTTCCAGGTTTATTTTGACCCGATGAATACAAAAATCCGACCTATGATGTCCAAAAATATGCTTGAAAAGAAGTGATTCCGCATGGTACGAAAAACAGATGATCGAAAATATTTTTTTCCAGAACCGAAATAGAACTTTAATGAGTGAGTTTCTAGGTGTATTTTGACCCGCTGAATCCAAAAATCCAACCTTTGATGGGCGAAAATACACCTGGGAAAAAGTTATTTCGCAGGGTACGAAAAAGAGATGATCGAAAATATTTTTTTCCAGAACCGAAATCAATCTTTAATGAGTGAGTATCTAGGTTTATTTTGACCCGCTGAATCCAAAAATCCAACCTATGATGTCCAAAAATATGCTTGGAAAGAAGTTATTTCGCATGGTACGAAAAAGAGATGATCGAAAATATTTTTATCCAGAACCGAAGTCGAACTTTAATGGATGAGTTTCTAGGTTTATCTTGACCCGCTGAATCCAAAAATCCAACCTTTGATGGGCGAAAATACACCTGGGAAAAAGTTATTTCGCATGGTACGAAAAAGAGATGATCGAAAATATTTTTTTCCAGAACCGAAATCGAACTTTAATGGGTGAGTTTCTAGGTGTATTTTGACCCGCTGAATCCAAAAATCCAAGCGATGATAGGCGAAAATACACCTGGAAAGAGGTTATTTCGCATGGTACGAAAAAGAGATGATCGAAAATATTTTTTTCCAGAACCGAAATCGAATTTTAATGAGTGAGTTTCTAGGTGTATTTTGACCCGCCGCGCTGAATCCAAAAATCCAACCGATGATAGGCGAAAATACACCTGGAACGAAGTTATTTCGCATGGTACGAAAAAGAGATGATCGAAATTATTTTTTTCCAGAACCGAAATCGAACTTCAATGGGTGAGTTCCTGGGTGTATTTGGACCCGCTGAATCCGAAAATCCAACCTTTGATGTCCAAAAATATGCTTGGAAAGAAGTTATTTCGCATGGTACGAAAAAGAGATGATCGAAAATATTTTTTTTCAGAACCGGAATCGAACTTCAATGGCTGAGTTTCTAGGTGTATTTTGACCCGCTGAATCCGAAAATCCAACCTTTGATGTTCAAAAATATGCTTGGAAAGAAGTTATTTCGCATGGTACGAAAAACAGATGATCGATAATATTTTTATCCAGAACCGAAGTCGAACTTTAATGGGTGAGTTTCTAGGTGTATTTTGACCCGCTGATCCGAAAATCCAACCTTTGATGTCCAAAAATATGCTTGGAAAGAAGTTATTTCGCATGGTACGAAAAAGAGATGATCGAAAATATTTTTATCCAGAACCGAAGTGGAACTTTAATGGATGAGTTTCTAGGTGTATTTTGACCCGCTGAATCCAAAAATCCGACCTTTGATAGGCGAAATTACACCTGGATAGAAGTTATTTCGCATGGTACGAAAAAGAGACGATCGAAAATATTTTTTTTCAGCACCGAAATCAAACTTTAATGGGTGAGTTTATAGGTTTATCTTGACCCGCCGAATCCAAAAATCCAACCTATGATGTCCAAAAATATGCTTGAAAAGAAGTGATTCCGCATGGTACGAAAAACAGATGATCGAAAATATTTGTTTCCAGAACCGAAATAGAACTTTAATGAGTGAGTTTCTAGGTGTATTTTGACCCGCTGAATCCAAAAATCCAACCTTTGATGGGCGAAAATACACCTGGGAAAAAGTTATTTCGCAGGGTACGAAAAAGAGATGATCGAAAATATTTTTTTCCAGAACCGAAATCAATCTTTAATGAGTGAGTATCTAGGTTTATTTTGACCCGCTGAATCCAAAAATCCAACCTATGATGTCCAAAAATATGCTTGGAAAGAAGTTATTTCGCATGGTACGAAAAAGAGATGATCGAAAATATTTTTATCCAGAACCGAAGTCGAACTTTAATGGATGAGTTTCTAGGTTTATCTTGACCCGCTGAATCCAAAAATCCAACCTTTGATGGGCGAAAATACACCTGGGAAAAAGTTATTTCGCATGGTACGAAAAAGAGATGATCGAAAATATTTTTTTCCAGAACCGAAATCGAACTTTAATGGGTGAGTTTCTAGGTGTATTTTGACCCGCTGAATCCAAAAATCCAAGCGATGATAGGCGAAAATACACCTGGAAAGAGGTTATTTCGCATGGTACGAAAAAGAGATGATCGAAAATATTTTTTTCCAGAACCGAAATCGAATTTTAATGAGTGAGTTTCTAGGTGTATTTTGACCCGCCGCGCTGAATCCAAAAATCCAACCGATGATAGGCGAAAATACACCTGGAACGAAGTTATTTCGCATGGTACGAAAAAGAGATGATCGAAATTATTTTTTTCCAGAACCGAAATCGAACTTCAATGGGTGAGTTCCTAGGTGTATTTGGACCCGCTGAATCCGAAAATCCAACCTTTGATGTCCAAAAATATGCTTGGAAAGAAGTTATTTCGCATGGTACGAAAAAGAGATGATCGAAAATATTTTTGTTCAGAACCGGAATCGAACTTCAATGGCTGAGATTCTAGGTGTATTTTGACCCGCTGAATCCGAAAATCCAACCTTTGATGTTCAAAAATATGCTTGGAAAGAAGTTATTTCGCATGGTACGAAAAACAGATGATCGATAATATTTTTATCCAGAACCGAAGTCGAACTTTAATGGGTGAGTTTCTAGGTGTATTTTGACCCACTGATCCGAAAATCCAACCTTTGATGTCCAAAAATATGCTTGGAACGAAGTTATTTCGCATGGTACGAAAAAGAGATGATCGAAAATATTTTTATCCAGAACCGAAGTCGAACTTTAATGGATGAGTTTCTAGGTGTATTTTGACCCGCTGAATCCAAAAATCCGACCTTTGATAGGCGAAATTACACCTGGATAGAAGTTATTTCGCATGGTACGAAAAAGAGATGATCGAAAATATTTTTTTCCAGCACCGAAATCAAACTTTAATGGGTGAGTTTATAGGTTTATCTTGACCCGCCGAATCCAAAAATCCAACCTATGATGTCCAAAAATATGCTTGGAAAGAAGTTATTTAGCATGGTACGAAAAACAGATGATCGAAAATATTTTTTTCCAGAACCGAAATAGAACTTTAATGGGTGAGTTTCTAGGTGTATTTTGACCCGCTGAATCCAAAAATCCAACCTTTGATGGGCGAAAATACACCTGGAAAAAAGTTATTTCGCATGGTACGAAAAAGAGATGATCGAAAATATTTTTTTCCACAACCGGAATCAAACTTTAATGGGTGAGTTTCCAGGTGTATTTTGACCCGATGAATACAAAAATCCGACCTATGATGTCCAAAAATATGCTTGAAAAGAAGTGATTCCGCATGGTACGAAAAACAGATGATCGAAAATATTTTTTTCCAGAACCGAAATAGAACTTTAATGAGTGAGTTTCTAGGTGTATTTTGACCCGCTGAATCCAAAAATCCAACCTTTGATGGGCGAAAATACACCTGGGAAAAAGTTATTTCGCAGGGTACGAAAAAGAGATGATCGAAAATATTTTTTTCCAGAACCGAAATCAATCTTTAATGAGTGAGTATCTAGGTTTATTTTGACCCGCTGAATCCAAAAATCCAACCTATGATGTCCAAAAATATGCTTGGAAAGAAGTTATTTCGCATGGTACGAAAAAGAGATGATCGAAAATATTTTTATCCAGAACCGAAGTCGAACTTTAATGGATGAGTTTCTAGGTTTATCTTGACCCGCTGAATCCAAAAATCCAACCTTTGATGGGCGAAAATACACCTGGGAAAAAGTTATTTCGCATGGTACGAAAAAGAGATGATCGAAAATATTTTTTTCCAGAACCGAAATCGAACTTTAATGGGTGAGTTTCTAGGTGTATTTTGACCCGCTGAATCCAAAAATCCAAGCGATGATAGGCGAAAATACACCTGGAAAGAGGTTATTTCGCATGGTACGAAAAAGAGATGATCGAAAATATTTTTTTCCAGAACCGAAATCGAATTTTAATGAGTGAGTTTCTAGGTGTATTTTGACCCGCCGCGCTGAATCCAAAAATCCAACCGATGATAGGCGAAAATACACCTGGAACGAAGTTATTTCGCATGGTACGAAAAAGAGATGATCGAAATTATTTTTTTCCAGAACCGAAATCGAACTTCAATGGGTGAGTTCCTGGGTGTATTTGGACCCGCTGAATCCGAAAATCCAACCTTTGATGTCCAAAAATATGCTTGGAAAGAAGTTATTTCGCATGGTACGAAAAAGAGATGATCGAAAATATTTTTTTTCAGAACCGGAATCGAACTTCAATGGCTGAGTTTCTAGGTGTATTTTGACCCGCTGAATCCGAAAATCCAACCTTTGATGTTCAAAAATATGCTTGGAAAGAAGTTATTTCGCATGGTACGAAAAACAGATGATCGATAATATTTTTATCCAGAACCGAAGTCGAACTTTAATGGGTGAGTTTCTAGGTGTATTTTGACCCGCTGATCCGAAAATCCAACCTTTGATGTCCAAAAATATGCTTGGAAAGAAGTTATTTCGCATGGTACGAAAAAGAGATGATCGAAAATATTTTTATCCAGAACCGAAGTGGAACTTTAATGGATGAGTTTCTAGGTGTATTTTGACCCGCTGAATCCAAAAATCCGACCTTTGATAGGCGAAATTACACCTGGATAGAAGTTATTTCGCATGGTACGAAAAAGAGACGATCGAAAATATTTTTTTTCAGCACCGAAATCAAACTTTAATGGGTGAGTTTATAGGTTTATCTTGACCCGCCGAATCCAAAAATCCAACCTATGATGTCCAAAAATATGCTTGGAAAGAAGTTATTTAGCATGGTACGAGAAACAGATGATCGAAAATATTTTTTTCCAGAACCGAAATAGAACTTTAATGGGTGAGTTTCTAGGTGTATTTTGACCCGCTGAATCCAAAAATCCAACCTTTGATGGGCGAAGATACACCTGGAAAAAAGTTATTTCGCATGGTACGAAAAAGAGATGATCGAAAATATTTTTTTCCACAACCGGAATCAAACTTTAATGGGTGAGTTTCAGGTTTATTTTGACCCGATGAATACAAAAATCCGACCTATGATGTCCAAAAATATGCTTGAAAAGAAGTGATTCCGCATGGTACGAAAAACAGATGATCGAAAATATTTTTTTCCAGAACCGAAATAGAACTTTAATGAGTGAGTTTCTAGGTGTATTTTGACCCGCTGAATCCAAAAATCCAACCTTTGATGGGCGAAAATACACCTGGGAAAAAGTTATTTCGCAGGGTACGAAAAAGAGATGATCGAAAATATTTTTTTCCAGAACCGAAATCAATCTTTAATGAGTGAGTATCTAGGTTTATTTTGACCCGCTGAATCCAAAAATCCAACCTATGATGTCCAAAAATATGCTTGGAAAGAAGTTATTTCGCATGGTACGAAAAAGAGATGATCGAAAATATTTTTATCCAGAACCGAAGTCGAACTTTAATGGATGAGTTTCTAGGTTTATCTTGACCCGCTGAATCCAAAAATCCAACCTTTGATGGGCGAAAATACACCTGGGAAAAAGTTATTTCGCATGGTACGAAAAAGAGATGATCGAAGATATTTTTTTCCAGAACCGAAATCGAACTTTAATGGGTGAGTTTCTAGGTGTATTTTGACCCGCTGAATCCAAAAATCCAAGCGATGATAGGCGAAAATACACCTGGAAAGAGGTTATTTCGCATGGTACGAAAAAGAGATGATCGAAAATATTTTTTTCCAGAACCGAAATCGAATTTTAATGAGTGAGTTTCTAGGTGTATTTTGACCCGCCGCGCTGAATCCAAAAATCCAACCGATGATAGGCGAAAATACACCTGGAACGAAGTTATTTCGCATGGTACGAAAAAGAGATGATCGAAATTATTTTTTTCCAGAACCGAAATCGAACTTCAATGGGTGAGTTCCTGGGTGTATTTGGACCCGCTGAATCCGAAAATCCAACCTTTGATGTCCAAAAATATGCTTGGAAAGAAGTTATTTCGCATGGTACGAAAAAGAGATGATCGAAAATATTTTGTTCCAGAACCGAAATAGAACTTTAATGGGTGAGTTTCTAGGTGTATTTTGACCCGATGAATCCAAAAATCTAACCTATGATGTCCAAAAATATGCTTGGAAAGAAGTTATTTCGCATGGTACGAAAAACAGATGATCGAAAATATTTTTTTCCAGAACCGAAATCGAACTTTAATGGGTGAGTTTCTAGGTGTATTTCGACCCGCTGAATCCGGAAATCCAACCTTTGATAGGCGGAAATACACCTGGAAAAAAGTTATTTCGCATGGTACGAAAAAGAGATGATCGAAAATATTTTTTTCCAGAACCGAAATCGAACTTTAATGGGTGAGTTTCTAGGTGTATTTTGACCCGCTGGATCCAAAAATCCCAGCGATGATAGATGAAAATACACCTGGAAAGAGGTTATTTCGCATGGTACGAAAAAGAGATGATCGAAAATGTTTTTTTTCCAGAACCGAAATCGAATTTTAATGGGTGAGTTTCTAGGTGTATTTCGACCCGCAGCGCTGAATCCAAAAATCCAACCGATGATAGGCGAAAATACACCTGGAAAGAAGTTATTTCGCATGGTACGAAAAAGAGATCATCGAAAATATTTTTTTCCAGAACCGAAATCGAACTTCAATGGGTGAGTTCCTGGGTGTATTTGGACCCGCTGAATCCGAAAATCCAACCTTTGATGTCCAAAAATATGCTTGGAAAGAAGTTATTTCGCATGGTACGAAAAAGAGATGATCGAAAATATTTTTTTCCAGAACCGAAATCGAACTTTAATGGGTGAGTGTCTATGTGTATTTTGACCCGCTGAATCCAGAAATCCACTTTTTGATTGGCGAAAATACACCTGGAAAGAAGTTATTTCGCATGGTACGAAAAAGAGATGATCGAAAATATTTTTTTCCAGAACCGAAATCAAACTTCAATGGGTGAGTTTCTAGGTTTATTTTGACCCGCTGAATCCAAAAATCCAACCTATGATGTCCAAAAATATGCTTGGAAAGAAGTTATTTCGCATGGTACGAAAAACAGATGATCGAAAATATTTTTTTCCAGAACCGAAATCGAACTTTAATGGGTGAGTTTCTCGGTGTATTCCGACCCGCTGAATCCGAAAATCCAACCTTTGATAGGCGAAAATACAACTGGAAAGAAGTTATTCCGCATGGTACGAAAAAGAGATGATCGATAATATTTTTTTCCAGAACCGAAATCGAACTTCAATGGGTGAGTTTCTAGGTGAATTTTGACCCGCTGATCCGAAAATCCAACCTTTGATGTCCAAAAATATGCTTGGAAAGAAGTTATTTCGCATGGTACGAAAAACAGATGATCGATAATATTTTTTCCCAGAACCGAAATCGAACTTCAATGGGTGAGTTTCTAGGTGAATTTTGACCCGCTGATCCGAAAATCCAACCTTTGATGTCCAAAAATATGCTTGGAAAGAAGTTATTTCGCATGGTACGAAAAAGAGATGATCGAAAATATTTTTATCCAGAACCGAAGTCGAACTTTAATGGATGAGTTTCTAGGTGTATTTTGATCCGCTGAATCCAAAAATCCGACCTTTGATAGGCGAAATTACACCTGGATAGAAGTTATTTCGCATGGTACGAAAAAGAGATGATCGAAAATATTTTTTTCCAGCACCGAAATCAAACTTTAATGGGTGAGTTTATAGGTTTATTTTGACCCGCCGAATCCAGAAATCCAACCTATGATGTCCAAAAATATGCTTGGAAAGAAGCTATTTCGCATGGTACGAAAAACAGATGATCGAAAATATTTTTTTCCAGAACCGAAATAGAACTTTAATGGGTGAGTTTCTAGGTGTATTTTGACCCGCTGAATCCAAAAATCCAACCTTTGATGGGCGAAAATAATCCTGGAAAAAAGTTATTTCGGATGGTACGAAAAAGAGATGATCGAAAATATTTTTTTCCACAACCGGAATCAAACTTTAATGGGTGAGTTTCCAGGTTTATTTTGACCCGATGAATACAAAAATCCGACCTATGATGTCCAAAAATATGCTTGGAAAGAAGTTATTCCGCATGGTACGAAAAACAGATGATCGAAAATATTTTTTTCCAGAACCGAAATAGAACTTTAATGTGTGAGTTTCTAGGTGTATTTCGACCCGCTGAATCCAAAAATCCAACCTTTGATGGGCGAAAATACACCTGGGAAAAAGTTATTTCGCATGGTACGAAAAAGAGATGATCGAAAATATTTTTTTCCAGAACCGAAATCGAACTTTAATGGGTGAGTTTCTAGGTGTATTTTGACCCGCTGAATCCAAAAATCCAAGCGATGATAGGCGAAAATACACCTGGAAAGAGGTTATTTCGCATGGTACGAAAAAGAGATGATCGAAAATATTTTTTTCCAGAACCGAAATCGAATTTTAATGAGTGAGTTTCTAGGTGTATTTTGACCCGCCGCGCTGAATCCAAAAATCCAACCGATGATAGGCGAAAATACACCTGGAACGAAGTTATTTCGCATGGTACGAAAAAGAGATGATCGAAATTATTTTTTTCCAGAACCGAAATCGAACTTCAATGGGTGAGTTCCTGGGTGTATTTGGACCCGCTGAATCCAAAAATCCAACCTTTGATGTCCAAAAATATGCTTGGAAAGAAGTTATTTCGCATGGTACGAAAAAGAGATGATCGAAAATATTTTTTTTCAGCACCGGAATCGAACTTCAATGGCTGAGATTCTAGGTGTATTTTGACCCGCTGAATCCGAAAATCCAACCTTTGATGTTCAAAAATATGCTTGGAAAGAAGTTATTTCGCATGGTACGAAAAACAGATGATCGATAATATTTTTATCCAGAACCGAAGTCGAACTTTAATGGGTGAGTTTCTAGGTGTATTTTGACCCACTGATCCGAAAATCCAACCTTTGATGTCCAAAAATATGCTTGGAACGAAGTTATTTCGCATGGTACGAAAAAGAGATGATCGAAAATATTTTTATCCAGAACCGAAGTCGAACTTTAATGGATGAGTTTCTAGGTGTATTTTGACCCGCTGAATCCAAAAATCCGACCTTTGATAGGCGAAATCACACCTGGATAGAAGTTATTTCGCATGGTACGAAAAAGAGATGATCGAAAATATTTTTTTCCAGCACCGAAATCAAACTTTAATGGGTGAGTTTATAGGTTTATCTTGACCCGCCGAATCCAAAAATCCAACCTATGATGTCCAAAAATATGCTTGGAAAGAAGTTATTTAGCATGGTACGAAAAACAGATGATCGAAAATATTTTTTTCCAGAACCGAAATAGAACTTTAATGGGTGAGTTTCTAGGTGTATTTTGACCCGCTGAATCCAAAAATCCAACCTTTGATGGGCGAAGATACACCTGGAAAAAAGTTATTTCGCATGGTACGAAAAAGAGATGATCGAAAATATTTTTTTCCACAACCGGAATCAAACTTTAATGGGTGAGTTTCCAGGTTTATTTTGACCCGATGAATACAAAAATCCGACCTATGATGTCCAAAAATATGCTTGAAAAGAAGTGATTCCGCATGGTACGAAAAACAGATGATCGAAAATATTTTTTTCCAGAACCGAAATAGAACTTTAATGAGTGAGTTTCTAGGTGTATTTTGACCCGCTGAATCCAAAAATCCAACCTTTGATGGGCGAAAATACACCTGGGAAAAAGTTATTTCGCAGGGTACGAAAAAGAGATGATCGAAAATATTTTTTTCCAGAACCGAAATCAATCTTTAATGAGTGAGTATCTAGGTTTATTTTGACCCGCTGAATCCAAAAATCCAACCTATGATGTCCAAAAATATGCTTGGAAAGAAGTTATTTCGCATGGTACGAAAAAGAGATGATCGAAAATATTTTTATCCAGAACCGAAGTCGAACTTTAATGGATGAGTTTCTAGGTTTATCTTGACCCGCTGAATCCAAAAATCCAACCTTTGATGGGCGAAAATACACCTGGGAAAAAGTTATTTCGCATGGTACGAAAAAGAGATGATCGAAAATATTTTTTTCCAGAACCGAAATCGAACTTTAATGGGTGAGTTTCTAGGTGTATTTTGACCCGCTGAATCCAAAAATCCAAGCGATGATAGGCGAAAATACACCTGGAAAGAGGTTATTTCGCATGGTACGAAAAAGAGATGATCGAAAATATTTTTTTCCAGAACCGAAATCGAATTTTAATGAGTGAGTTTCTAGGTGTATTTTGACCCGCCGCGCTGAATCCAAAAATCCAACCGATGATAGGCGAAAATACACCTGGAACGAAGTTATTTCGCATGGTACGAAAAAGAGATGATCGAAATTATTTTTTTCCAGAACCGAAATCGAACTTCAATGGGTGAGTTCCTAGGTGTATTTGGACCCGCTGAATCCGAAAATCCAACCTTTGATGTCCAAAAATATGCTTGGAAAGAAGTTATTTCGCATGGTACGAAAAAGAGATGATCGAAAATATTTTTTTTCAGAACCGGAATCGAACTTCAATGGCTGAGATTCTAGGTGTATTTTGACCCGCTGAATCCGAAAATCCAACCTTTGATGTTCAAAAATATGCTTGGAAAGAAGTTATTTCGCATGGTACGAAAAACAGATGATCGATAATATTTTTATCCAGAACCGAAGTCGAACTTTAATGGGTGAGTTTCTAGGTGTATTTTGACCCACTGATCCGAAAATCCAACCTTTGATGTCCAAAAATATGCTTGGAACGAAGTTATTTCGCATGGTACGAAAAAGAGATGATCGAAAATATTTTTATCCAGAACCGAAGTCGAACTTTAATGGATGAGTTTCTAGGTGTATTTTGACCCGCTGAATCCAAAAATCCGACCTTTGATAGGCGAAATTACACCTGGATAGAAGTTATTTCGCATGGTACGAAAAAGAGATGATCGAAAATATTTTTTTCCAGCACCGAAATCAAACTTTAATAGGTGAGTTTATAGGTTTATCTTGACCCGCCGAATCCAAAAATCCAACCTATGATGTCCAAAAATATGCTTGGAAAGAAGTTATTTAGCATGGTACGAAAAACAGATGATCGAAAATATTTTTTTCCAGAACCGAAATAGAACTTTAATGGGTGAGTTTCTAGGTGTATTTTGACCCGCTGAATCCAAAAATCCAACCTTTGATGGGCGAAAATACACCTGGAAAAAAGTTATTTCGCATGGTACGAAAAAGAGATGATCGAAAATATTTTTTTCCACAACCGGAATCAAACTTTAATGGGTGAGTTTCCAGGTTTATTTTGACCCGATGAATACAAAAATCCGACCTATGATGTCCAAAAATATGCTTGAAAAGAAGTGATTCCGCATGGTACGAAAAACAGATGATCGAAAATATTTTTTTCCAGAACCGAAATAGAACTTTAATGAGTGAGTTTCTAGGTGTATTTTGACCCGCTGAATCCAAAAATCCAACCTTTGATGGGCGAAAATACACCTGGGAAAAAGTTATTTCGCAGGGTACGAAAAAGAGATGATCGAAAATATTTTTTTCCAGAACCGAAATCAATCTTTAATGAGTGAGTATCTAGGTTTATTTTGACCCGCTGAATCCAAAAATCCAACCTATGATGTCCAAAAATATGCTTGGAAAGAAGTTATTTCGCATGGTACGAAAAAGAGATGATCGAAAATATTTTTATCCAGAACCGAAGTCGAACTTTAATGGATGAGTTTCTAGGTTTATCTTGACCCGCTGAATCCAAAAATCCAACCTTTGATGGGCGAAAATACACCTGGGAAAAAGTTATTTCGCATGGTACGAAAAAGAGATGATCGAAAATATTTTTTTCCAGAACCGAAATCGAACTTTAATGGGTGAGTTTCTAGGTGTATTTTGACCCGCTGAATCCAAAAATCCAAGCGATGATAGGCGAAAATATGCTTGGAAAGAAGTTATTTCGCATGGTACGAAAAACAGATGATCGAAAATATTTTTTTCCAGAACCGAAATCGAACTTTAATGGGTTAGTTTCTCGGTGTATTCCGACCCGCTGAATCCGAAAATCCAACCTTTGATAGGCGAAAATACAACTGGAAAGAAGTTATTCCGCATGGTACGAAAAAGAGATGATCGAAAATATTTTTTCCCAGAACCGAAATCGAACTTCAATGGGTGAGTTTCTAGGTGTATTTCGACCCGCTGAATCCGAAAATCCAACCGTTGATGGGCGAAAACACACCTGGATAGAAGTTATTTCGCATGGTACGAAAAAGAGATGATCGAAAATATTTTTTTTCAGAACCGGAATCGAACTTCAATGGCAGAGTTTCTAGGTGTATTTTGACCCGCTGAATCCGAAAATCCAACCTTTGATGTCCAAAAATATGCTTGGAAAGAAGTTATTTCGCATGGTACGAAAAAACAGATGATCGATAATATTTTTTTCCAGAACCGAAATCGAACTTCAATGGGTGAGTTTCTAGGTGTATTTTGACCCGCTGATCCGAAAATCCAACCTTTGATGTCCAAAAATATGCTTGGAAAGAAGTAATTTCGCATGGTACGAAAAAGAGATGATCGAAAATATTTTTATCCAGAACCGAAGTCGAACTTTAATGGATGAGTTTCTAGGTGTATTTTGACCCGCTGAATCCGAAAATCCAACCTTTGATAGGCGAAAATACAACTGGAAAGAAGTTATTTCGCATGGTACGAAAAAGAGATGATCGAAAATATTTTTTCGCAGAACCGAAATCGAACTTCAATGGGTGAGTTTCTAGGTGTATTTCGACCCGCTGAATCCGAAAATCCAACCGTTGATACGCGAAAATACACCTGGATAGAAGTTATTTCGCATGGTACGGAAAAGAGATGATCGAAAATATTTTTTTTTCAGAACCGGATTCGAACTTCAATGGCTGAGTTTCTAGGTGTATTTTGACCCGCTGAATCCGAAAATCCAACCTTTGATGTCCAAAAATATGCTTGGAAAGAAGTTATTTCGCATGGTACGAAAAACAGATGATCGATAATATTTTTTTCCAGAACCGAAATCGAACTTCAATGGGTGAGTTTCTAGGTGAATTTTGACCCGCTGATCCGAAAATCCAACCTTTGATGTCCAAAAATATGCTTGGAAAGAAGTTATTTCGCATGGTACGAAAAAGAGATGATCGAAAATATTTTTATCCAGAACCGAAGTCGAACTTTAATGGATGAGTTTCTAGGTGTATTTTGATCCGCTGAATCCAAAAATCCGACCTTTGATAGGCGAAATTACACCTGGATAGAAGTTATTTCGCATGGTACGAAAAAGAGATGATCGAAAATATTTTTTTCCAGCACCGAAATCAAACTTTAATGGGTGAGTTTATAGGTTGATTTTGACCCGCCGAATCCAGAAATCCAACCTATGATGTCCAAAAATATGCTTGGAAAGAAGCTATTTCGCATGGTACGAAAAACAGATGATCGAAAATATTTTTTTCCAGAACCGAAATAGAACTTTAATGGGTGAGTTTCTAGGTGTATTTTGACCCGCTGAATCCAAAAATCCAACCTTTGATGGGCGAAAATAATCCTGGAAAAAAGTTATTCGGATGGTACGAAAAAGAGATGATCGAAAATATTTTTTTCCACAACCGGAATCAAACTTTAATGGTGAGTTTCCCCAGGTTTATTTTGACCCGATGAATACAAAAATCCGACCTATGATGTCCAAAAATATGCTTGGAAAGAAGTTATTCCGCATGGTACGAAAAACAGATGATCGAAAATATTTTTTTCCAGAACCGAAATAGAACTTTAATGTGTGAGTTTCTAGGTGTATTTCGACCCGCTGAATCCAAAAATCCAACCTTTGATGGGCGAAAATACACCTGGGAAAAAGTTATTTCGCATGGTACGAAAAAGAGATGATCGAAAATATTTTTTTCCAGAACCGAAATCGAACTTTAATGGGTGAGTTTCTAGGTGTATTTTGACCCGCTGAATCCAAAAATCCAAGCGATGATAGGCGAAAATACACCTGGAAAGAGGTTATTTCGCATGGTACGAAAAAGAGATGATCGAAAATATTTTTTTCCAGAACCGAAATCGAATTTTAATGAGTGAGTTTCTAGGTGTATTTTGACCCGCCGCGCTGAATCCAAAAATCCAACCGATGATAGGCGAAAATACACCTGGAACGAAGTTATTTCGCATGGTACGAAAAAGAGATGATCGAAATTATTTTTTTCCAGAACCGAAATCGAACTTCAATGGGTGAGTTCCTGGGTGTATTTGGACCCGCTGAATCCAAAAATCCAACCTTTGATGTCCAAAAATATGCTTGGAAAGAAGTTATTTCGCATGGTACGAAAAAGAGATGATCGAAAATATTTTTTTTCAGAACCGGAATCGAACTTCAATGGCTGAGATTCTAGGTGTATTTTGACCCGCTGAATCCGAAAATCCAACCTTTGATGTTCAAAAATATGCTTGGAAAGAAGTTATTTCGCATGGTACGAAAAACAGATGATCGATAATATTTTTATCCAGAACCGAAGTCGAACTTTAATGGGTGAGTTTCTAGGTGTATTTTGACCCACTGATCCGAAAATCCAACCTTTGATGTCCAAAAATATGCTTGGAACGAAGTTATTTCGCATGGTACGAAAAAGAGATGATCGAAAATATTTTTATCCAGAACCGAAGTCGAACTTTAATGGATGAGTTTCTAGGTGTATTTTGACCCGCTGAATCCAAAAATCCGACCTTTGATAGGCGAAATTACACCTGGATAGAAGTTATTTCGCATGGTACGAAAAAGAGATGATCGAAAATATTTTTTTCCAGCACCGAAATCAAACTTTAATGGGTGAGTTTATAGGTTTATCTTGACCCGCCGAATCCAAAAATCCAACCTATGATGTCCAAAAATATGCTTGGAAAGAAGTTATTTAGCATGGTACGAAAAACAGATGATCGAAAATATTTTTTTCCAGAACCGAAATAGAACTTTAATGGGTGAGTTTCTAGGTGTATTTTGACCCGCTGAATCCAAAAATCCAACCTTTGATGGGCGAAAATACACCTGGAAAAAAGTTATTTCGCATGGTACGAAAAAGAGATGATCGAAAATATTTTTGTCCACAACCGGAATCAAACTTTAATGGGTGAGTTTCCAGGTTTATTTTGACCCGATGAATACAAAAATCCGACCTATGATGTCCAAAAATATGCTTGAAAAGAAGTGATTCCGCATGGTACGAAAAACAGATGATCGAAAATATTTTTTTCCAGAACCGAAATAGAACTTTAATGAGTGAGTTTCTAGGTGTATTTTGACCCGCTGAATCCAAAAATCCAACCTTTGATGGGCGAAAATACACCTGGGAAAAAGTTATTTCGCAGGGTACGAAAAAGAGATGATCGAAAATATTTTTTTCCAGAACCGAAATCAATCTTTAATGAGTGAGTATCTAGGTTTATTTTGACCCGCTGAATCCAAAAATCCAACCTATGATGTCCAAAAATATGCTTGGAAAGAAGTTATTTCGCATGGTACGAAAAAGAGATGATCGAAAATATTTTTATCCAGAACCGAAGTCGAACTTTAATGGATGAGTTTCTAGGTTTATCTTGACCCGCTGAATCCAAAAATCCAACCTTTGATGGGCGAAAATACACCTAGGAAAAAGTTATTTCGCATGGTACGAAAAAGAGATGATCGAAAATATTTTTTTCCAGAACCGAAATCGAACTTTAATGGGTGAGTTTCTAGGTGTATTTTGACCCGCTGAATCCAAAAATCCAAGCGATGATAGGCGAAAATACACCTGGAAAGAGGTTATTTCGCATGGTACGAAAAAGAGATGATCGAAAATATTTTTTTCCAGAACCGAAATCGAATTTTAATGAGTGAGTTTCTAGGTGTATTTTGACCCGCCGCGCTGAATCCAAAAATCCAACCGATGATAGGCGAAAATACACCTGGAACGAAGTTATTTCGCATGGTACGAAAAAGAGATGATCGAAATTATTTTTTTCCAGAACCGAAATCGAACTTCAATGGGTGAGTTCCTGGGTGTATTTGGACCCGCTGAATCCGAAAATCCAACCTTTGATGTCCAAAAATATGCTTGGAAAGAAGTTATTTCGCATGGTACGAAAAAGAGATGATCGAAAATATTTTTTTTCAGAACCGGAATCGAACTTCAATGGCTGAGTTTCTAGGTGTATTTTGACCCGCTGAATCCGAAAATCCAACCTTTGATGTTCAAAAATATGCTTGGAAAGAAGTTATTTCGCATGGTACGAAAAACAGATGATCGATAATATTTTTATCCAGAACCGAAGTCGAACTTTAATGGGTGAGTTTCTAGGTGTATTTTGACCCGCTGATCCGAAAATCCAACCTTTGATGTCCAAAAATATGCTTGGAAAGAAGTTATTTCGCATGGTACGAAAAAGAGATGATCGAAAATATTTTTATCCAGAACCGAAGTGGAACTTTAATGGATGAGTTTCTAGGTGTATTTTGACCCGCTGAATCCAAAAATCCGACCTTTGATAGGCGAAATTACACCTGGATAGAAGTTATTTCGCATGGTACGAAAAAGAGACGATCGAAAATATTTTTTTCCAGCACCGAAATCAAACTTTAATGGGTGAGTTTATAGGTTTATCTTGACCCGCCGAATCCAAAAATCCAACCTATGATGTCCAAAAATATGCTTGGAAAGAAGTTATTTAGCATGGTACGAGAAACAGATGATCGAAAATATTTTTTTCCAGAACCGAAATAGAACTTTAATGGGTGAGTTTCTAGGTGTATTTTGACCCGCTGAATCCAAAAATCCAACCTTTGATGGGCGAAGATACACCTGGAAAAAAGTTATTTCGCATGGTACGAAAAAGAGATGATCGAAAATATTTTTCTCCACAACCGGAATCAAACTTTAATGGGTGAGTTTCCAGGTTTATTTTGACCCGATGAATACAAAAATCCGACCTATGATGTCCAAAAATATGCTTGAAAAGAAGTGATTCCGCATGGTACGAAAAACAGATGATCGAAAATATTTTTTTCCAGAACCGAAATAGAACTTTAATGAGTGAGTTTCTAGGTGTATTTTGACCCGCTGAATCCAAAAATCCAACCTTTGATGGGCGAAAATACACCTGGGAAAAAGTTATTTCGCAGGGTACGAAAAAGAGATGATCGAAAATATTTTTTTCCAGAACCGAAATCAATCTTTAATGAGTGAGTATCTAGGTTTATTTTGACCCGCTGAATCCAAAAATCCAACCTATGATGTCCAAAAATATGCTTGGAAAGAAGTTATTTCGCATGGTACGAAAAAGAGATGATCGAAAATATTTTTATCCAGAACCGAAGTCGAACTTTAATGGATGAGTTTCTAGGTTTATCTTGACCCGCTGAATCCAAAAATCCAACCTTTGATGGGCGAAAATACACCTGGGAAAAAGTTATTTCGCATGGTACGAAAAAGAGATGATCGAAAATATTTTTTTCCAGAACCGAAATCGAACTTTAATGGGTGAGTTTCTAGGTGTATTTTGACCCGCTGAATCCAAAAATCCAAGCGATGATAGGCGAAAATACACCTGGAAAGAGGTTATTTCGCATGGTACGAAAAAGAGATGATCGAAAATATTTTTTTCCAGAACCGAAATCGAATTTTAATGAGTGAGTTTCTAGGTGTATTTTGACCCGCCGCGCTGAATCCAAAAATCCAACCGATGATAGGCGAAAATACACCTGGAACGAAGTTATTTCGCATGGTACGAAAAAGAGATGATCGAAATTATTTTTTTCCAGAACCGAAATCGAACTTCAATGGGTGAGTTCCTGGGTGTATTTGGACCCGCTGAATCCGAAAATCCAACCTTTGATGTCCAAAAATATGCTTGGAAAGAAGTTATTTCGCATGGTACGAAAAAGAGATGATCGAAAATATTTTTTTTCAGAACCGGAATCGAACTTCAATGGCTGAGTTTCTAGGTGTATTTTGACCCGCTGAATCCGAAAATCCAACCTTTGATGTTCAAAAATATGCTTGGAAAGAAGTTATTTCGCATGGTACGAAAAACAGATGATCGATAATATTTTTATCCAGAACCGAACTCGAACTTTAATGGGTGAGTTTCTAGGTGTATTTTGACCCGCTGATCCGAAAATCCAACCTTTGATGTCCAAAAATATGCTTGGAAAGAAGTTATTTCGCATGGTACGAAAAAGAGATGATCGAAAATATTTTTATCCAGAACCGAAGTGGAACTTTAATGGATGAGTTTCTAGGTGTATTTTGACCCGCTGAATCCAAAAATCCGACCTTTGATAGGCGAAATTACACCTGGATAGAAGTTATTTCGCATGGTACGAAAAAGAGACGATCGAAAATATTTTTTTCCAGCACCGAAATCAAACTTTAATGGGTGAGTTTATAGGTTTATCTTGACCCGCCGAATCCAAAAATCCAACCTATGATGTCCAAAAATATGCTTGGAAAGAAGTTATATAGCATGGTACGAAAAACAGATGATCGAAAATATTTTTTTCCAGAACCGAAATAGAACTTTAATGGGTGAGTTCCTAGGTGTATTTTGACCCGCTGAATCCAAAAATCCAACCTTTGATGGGCGAAGATACACCTGGAAAAAAGTTATTTCGCATGGTACGAAAAAGAGATGATCGAAAATTTTTTTTTCCACAACCGGAATCAAACTTTAATGGGTGAGTTTCCAGGTTTATTTTGACCCGATGAATACAAAAATCCGACCTATGATGTCCAAAAATATGCTTGAAAAGAAGTGATTCCGCATGGTACGAAAAACAGATGATCGAAAATATTTTTTTCCAGAACCGAAATAGAACTTTAATGAGTGAGTTTCTAGGTGTATTTTGACCCGCTGAATCCAAAAATCCAACCTTTGATGGGCGAAAATACACCTGGGAAAAAGTTATTTCGCATGGTACGAAAAAGAGATGATCGAAAATATTTTTTTCCAGAACCGAAATCAATCTTTAATGAGTGAGTATCTAGGTTTATTTTGACCCGCTGAATCCAAAAATCCAACCTATGATGTCCAAAAATATGCTTGGAAAGAAGTTATTTCGCATGGTACGACAAACAGATGATCGAAAATATTTTTTTCCAGAACCGAAATCGAACTTTAATGGGTGAGTTTCTAGGTGTATTTCGACCCGCTGAATCCGAAAATTCAACCTTTGATAGGCAAGAATACACCTGGAAAGAAGTTATTTCGCATGGTACGAAAAAGAGATGATCGAAAATATTTTTTTCCAGAACCGAAATCAATCTTTAATGGGTGAGTTTCTTCGTTTATTTTGACCCGCTGAATCCAAAAATCCAACCTATGATGTCCAAAAATATGCTTGGAAAGAAGTTAATTCGCATGGTACGAAAAACAGATGATCGGAAATATTTTTTTCCAGAACCGAAATCAAACTTTAATGGGTGAGTTTCTAGGTGTATTTCGACCCGCTGAATCCGAAAATCCAACCTTTGATAGGCAAGAATACACCTGGAAAGAAGTTATTTCGCATGGTACGAAAAAGAGATGATCGAAAATATTTTTTCCCAGAACCGAAATCGAACTTCAATGAGTGAGTTTCTAGGTGTATTTCGACCCGCTGAATCCGAAAATCCAACCGTTGATAGGCGAAAACACACCTGGATAGAATTTATTTCGCATGGTACGAAAAAGAGATGATCGAAAATATTTTTTTTCAGAACCGGAATCGAACTTCAATGGCTGAGTTTCTAGGTGTATTTTGACCCGCTGAATCCGAAAATCCAACCTTTGATGTTCAAAAATATGCTTGGAAAGAAGTTATTTCGCATGGTACGAAAAACAGATGATCGATAATATTTTTATCCAGAACCGAAGTCGAACTTTAATGGGTGAGTTTCTAGGTGTATTTTGACCCGCTGATCCGAAAATCCAACCTTTGATGTCCAAAAATATGCTTGGAAAGAAGTTATTTCGCATGGTACGAAAAAGAGATGATCGAAAATATTTTTATCCAGAACCGAAGTCGAACTTTAATGGATGAGTTTCTAGGTGTATTTTGACCCGCTGAATCCAAAAATCCGACCTTTGATAGGCGAAATTACACCTGGATAGAAGTTATTTCGCATGGTACGAAAAAGAGATGATCGAAAATATTTTTTTCCAGCACCGAAATCAAACTTTAATGGGTGAGTTTATAGGTTTATCTTGACCCGCCGAATCCAAAAATCCAACCTATGATGTCCAAAAATATGCTTGGAAAGAAGTTATTTAGCATGGTACGAAAAACAGATGATCGAAAATATTTTTTTCCAGAACCGAAATAGAACTTTAATGGGTGAGTTTCTAGGTGTATTTTGACCCGCTGAATCCAAAAATCCAACCTTTGATGGGCGAAAATACACCTGGAAAACAGTTATTTCGCATGGTACGAAAAAGAGATGATCGAAAATATTTTTTTCCACAACCGGAATCAAACTTTAATGGGTGAGTTTCCAGGTTTATTTTGACCCGATGAATACAAAAATCCGACCTATGATGTCCAAAAATATGCTTGGAAAGAAGTGATTCCGCATGGTACGAAAAACAGATGATCGAAAATATTTTTTTCCAGAACCGAAATAGAACTTTAATGAGTGAGTTTCTAGGTGTATTTTGACCCGCTGAATCCAAAAATCCAACCTTTGATGGGCGAAAATACACCTGGGAAAAAGTTATTTCGCATGGTACGAAAAAGAGATGATCGAAAATATTTTTTTCCAGAACCGAAATCAATCTTTAATGAGTGAGTATCTAGGTTTATTTTGACCCGCTGAATCCAAAAATCCAACCTATGATGTCCAAAAATATGCTTGGAAAGAAGTTATTTCGCATGGTACGACAAACAGATGATCGAAAATATTTTTTTCCAGAACCGAAATCGAACTTTAATGGGTGAGTTTCTAGGTGTATTTCGACCCGCTGAATCCGAAAATTCAACCTTTGATAGGCAAGAATACACCTGGAAAGAAGTTATTTCGCATGGTACGAAAAAGAGATGATCGAAAATATTTTTTTCCAGAACCGAAATCAATCTTTAATGGGTGAGTTTCTTCGTTTATTTTGACCCGCTGAATCCAAAAATCCAACCTATGATGTCCAAAAATATGCTTGGAAAGAAGTTAATTCGCATGGTACGAAAAACAGATGATCGGAAATATTTTTTTCCAGAACCGAAATCAAACTTTAATGGGTGAGTTTCTAGGTGTATTTCGACCCGCTGAATCCGAAAATCCAACCTTTGATAGGCAAGAATACACCTGGAAAGAAGTTATTTCGCATGGTACGAAAAAGAGATGATCGAAAATATTTTTTCCCAGAACCGAAATCGAACTTCAATGGGTGAGTTTCTAGGTGTATTTCGACCCGCTGAATCCGAAAATCCAACCGTTGATAGGCGAAAACACACCTGGATAGAATTTATTTCGCATGGTACGAAAAAGAGATGATCGAAAATATTTTTTTTCAGAACCGGAATCGAACTTCAATGGCTGAGTTTCTAGGTGGATTTTGACCCGCTGAATCCGAAAATCCAACCTTTGATGTTCAAAAATATGCTTGGAAAGAAGTTATTTCGCATGGTACGAAAAACAGATGATCGATAATATTTTTATCCAGAACCGAAGTCGAACTTTAATGGGTGAGTTTCTAGGTGTATTTTGACCCGCTGATCCGAAAATCCAACCTTTGATGTCCAAAAATATGCTTGGAAAAAAGTTATTTCGCATGGTACGAAAAAGAGATGATCGAAAATATTTTTATCCAGAACCGAAGTCGAACTTTAATGGATGAGTTTCTAGGTGTATTTTGACCCGCTGAATCCAAAAATCCGACCTTTGATAGGCGAAATTACACCTGGATAGAAGTTATTTCGCATGGTACGAAAAAGAGATGATCGAAAATATTTTTTTCCAGCACCGAAATCAAACTTTAATGGGTGAGTTTATAGGTTTATCTTGACCCGCCGAATCCAAAAATCCAACCTATGATGTCCAAAAATATGCTTGGAAAGAAGTTATTTAGCATGGTACGAAAAACAGATGATCGAAAATATTTTTCTCCAGAACCGAAATAGAACTTTAATGGGTGAGTTTCTAGGTGTATTTTGACCCGCTGAATCCAAAAATCCAACCTTTGATGGGCGAAAATACACCTGGAAAACAGTTATTTCGCATGGTACGAAAAAGAGATGATCGAAAATATTTTTTTCCACAACCGGAATCAAACTTTAATGGGTGAGTTTCCAGGTTTATTTTGACCCGATGAATACAAAAATCCGACCTATGATGTCCACAAATATGCTTGGAAAGAAGTGATTCCGCATGGTACGAAAAACAGATGATCGAAAATATTTTTTTCCAGAACCGAAATAGAACTTTAATGAGTGAGTTTCTAGGTGTATTTTGACCCGCTGAATCCAAAAATCCAACCTTTGATGGGCGAAAATACACCTGGGAAAAAGTTATTTCGCATGGTACGAAAAAGAGATGATCGAAAATATTTTTTTCCAGAACCGAAATCAATCTTTAATGAGTGAGTTTCTAGGTTTATTTTGACCCGCTGAATCCAAAAATCTAACCTATGATGTCCAAAAATATGCTTGGAAAGAAGTTATTTCGCATGGTACGAAAAACAGATGATCGAAAATATTTTTTTCCAGAACCGAAATCGAACTTTAATGGGTGAGTTTCTAGGTGTATTTCGACCCGCTGAATCCGAAAATTCAACCTTTGATAGGCAAGAATACACCTGGAAAGAAGTTATTTCGCATGGTACGAAAAAGAGATGATCGAAAATATTTTTTTTCAGAACCGGAATCGAACTTCAATGGCTGAGTTGCCAGGTGTATTTTGACCCGCTGAATCCGAAAATCCAACCTCTGATGTCCAAAAATATGCTTGGAAAGAAGTTATTTCGCATGGTACGAAAAACAGATGATCGATAATATTTTTTTCCAGAACCGAAATCGAACTTCAATGGGAGAGTTTCTAGGTGTATTTCGACCCGCTGATCCGAAAATCCATCCTTTGATGTCCAAAAATATGCTTGGAAAGAAGTTATTTCGCATGGTACGAAAAAGAGATGATCGAAAATATTTTTATCCAGAACCGAAGTCAAACTTTAATGGATGAGTTTCTAGGTGTATTTTGACCCGCTGAATCCAAAAATCCGACCTTTGATGGGCGAAATTACACCTGGATAGAAGTTATCTCGCATGGTACGAAAAAGAGATGATCGAAAATATTTTTTTCCAGCACCGGAATCAAACTTTAATGGGTGAGTTTATAGGTTTATCTTGACCCGCCGAATCCAAAAATCCAACCTATGATGTCCAAAAATATGCTTGGAAAGAAGTTATTTCGCATGGTACGAAAAACAGATGATCGAAAATATTTTTTTCCAGAACCGAAATAGAACTTGAATGGGTGAGTTTCTAGGTGTATTTTGACCCGCTGAATCCAAAAATCCAACCTTTGATGGGCGAAGATACACCTGGAAAAAAGTTATTTCGCATGGTACGAAAAAGAGATGATCGAAAATATTTTTTTCCACAACCGAAATCAAACTTTAATGGGTGAGTTTCCAGGTTTATTTTGACCCGATGAATACAAAAATCCGACCTATGATGTCCAAAAATATGCTTGGAAAGAAGTTATTTCGCATGGTACGAAAAACAGATGATCGAAAATATTTTTTTCCAGAACCGAAATCGAACTTTAATGGGTGAGTTTCTAGGTGTATTTCGACCCGCTGAATCCAAAAATCCAACCTTTGATAGGCAAGAATACACCTGGAAAGAAGTTATTTCGCATGGTACGAAAAAGAGATGATCGAAAATATTTTTTTCCAGAACGGAAATCGAACTTTAATGGGTGAGTTTCTAGGTGTATTTTGACCCGCTGAATCCAAAAATCCAACCTTTGATGGGCGAAAATACACCTGGGAAAAAGTTATTTCGCATGGTACGAAAAAGAGATGATCGAAAATATTTTTTTCCAGAACCGAAATCAATCTTTAATGAGTGAGTTTCTAGGTTTATTTTGACCCGCTGAATCCAAAAATCTAACCTATGATGTCCAAAAATATGCTTGGAAAGAAGTTATTTCGCATGGTACGAAAAAGAGATGATCGAAAATATTTTTTTCAAGAACCGGAATCGAACTTTAATGGGTGAGCTTCTAGGTGTATTTTGACGAGCTGAATCCAAAAATCCAACCTTTGATGTCCAAAAATATGCTTGGAAAGAAGTTATTTCGCATGGTACGAAAAACAGATGATCGAAAATATTTTGTTCCAGAACCGAAATAGAACTTTAATGGGTGAGTTTCTAGGTGTATTTTGACCCGCTGAATCCAGAAATCTAACCTATGATGTCCAAAAATATGCTTGGAAAGAAGTTATTTCGCATGGTACGAAAAACAGATGATCGAAAATATTTTTTTCCAGAACCGAAATCGAACTTTAATGGGTGAGTTTCTAGGTGTATTTCGACCCGCTGAATCCGGAAATCCAACCTTTGATAGGCGGAAATACACCTGGAAAAAAGTTATTTCGCATGGTACGAAAAAGAGATGATCGAAAATATTTTTTTCCAGACCCGGAATCGAACTTTAATGGGTGAGTTTCTAGGTGTATTTTGACCGGCTGGATCCAAAAATCCCAGCGATGATAGATGAAAATACACCTGGAAAGAGGTTATTTCGCATGGTACGAAAAAGAGATGATCGAAAATATTTTTTTCCAGAACCGAAATCGAATTTTAATGGGTGAGTTTCTAGGTGTATTTCGACCCGCCGCGCTGAATCCAAAAATCCAACCGATGATAGGCGAAAATACACCTGGAAAGAAGTTATTTCGCATGGTACGAAAAATAGATGATCGAAAATATTTTTTTCCAGAACCGAAATCGAACTTCAATGGGTGAGTTCCTGGGTGTATTTGGACCCGCTGAATCCGAAAATCCAACCTTTGATGTCCAAAAATATGCTTGGAAAGAAGTTATTTCGCATGGTACGAAAAAGAGATGATCGAAAATATTTTTTTCCAGAACCGAAATCGAACTTTAATGGGTGAGTGACTATGTGTATTCTGACCCGCTGAATCCAGAAATCCACTTTTTGATTGGCGAAAATACACCTGGAAAGAAGTTATTTCGCATGGTACGAAAAAGAGATGATCGAAAATATTTTTTTCCAGAACCGAAATCAAACTTCAATGGGTGAGTTTCTAGGTTTATTTTGACCCGCTGAATCCAAAAATCCAACCTATGATGTCCAAAAATATGCTTGGAAAGAAGTTATTTCGCATGGTACGAAAAACAGATGATCGAAAATATTTTTTTCCAGCACCGGAATCAAACTTTAATGGGTGAGTTTATAGGTTTATCTTGACCCGCCGAATCCAAAAATCCAACCTATGATGTCCAAAAATATGCATGGAAAGAAGTTATTTCGCATGGTACGAAAAACAGATGATCGAAAATATTTTTGTCCAGAACCGAAATAGAACTTGAATGGGTGAGTTTCTAGGTGTATTTTGACCCGCTGAATCCAAAAATCCAACCTTTGATGGGCGAAAATACACCTGGAAAAAAGTTATTTCGCATGGTACGAAAAAGAGATGATCGAAAATATTTTTTTCCACAACCGAAATCAAACTTTAATGGGTGAGTTTCCAGGTTTATTTTGACCCGATGAATACAAAAATCCGACCTATGATGTCCAAAAATATGCTTGGAAAGAAGTTATTTCGCATGGTACGAAAAACAGATGATCGAAAATATTTTTTTCCAGAACCGAAATCGAACTTTAATGGGTGAGTTTCTAGGTGTATTTCGACCCGCTGAATCCAAAAATCCAACCTTTGATAGGCAAGAATACACCTGGAAAGAAGTTATTTCGCATGGTACGAAAAAGAGATGATCGAAAATATTTTTTTCCAGAACTGAAATCGAACTTTAATGGGTGAGTTTCTAGGTGTATTTTGACCCGCTGAATCCAAAAATCCAAGCGATGATAGGCGAAAATACAACTGGAAAGAGGTTATTTCGCATGGTACGAAAAAGAGATGATCGAAAATATTTTTTTCAAGAACCGGAATCGAACTTTAATGGGTGAGCTTCTAGGTGTATTTTGACCCGCTGAATCCAAGAATCCAACCTTTGATGTCCAAAAATATGCTTGGAAAGAAGTTATTCCGCATGGTACGAAAAACAGATGATCGAAAATATTTTGTTCCAGAACCGAAATAGAACTTTAATGGGTGAGTTTCTAGGTGTATTTTGACCCGCTGAATCCAAAAATCTAACCTATGATGTCCAAAAATATGCTTGGAAAGAAGTTATTTCGCATGGTACGAAAAACAGATGATCGAAAATATTTTTTTCCAGAACCGAAATCGAACTTTAATGGGTGAGTTTCTAGGTGTATTTCGACCCGCTGAAACAGGAAATCCAACCTTTGATAGGCGGAAATACACCTGGAAAAAAGTTATTTCGCATGGTACGAAAAAGAGATGATCGAAAATATTTTTTTCCAGACCCGAAATCGAACTTTAATGGGTGAGTTTCTAGGTGTATTTTGACCGGCTGGATCCAAAAATCCCAGCGATGATAGATGAAAATACACCTGGAAAGAGGTTATTTCGCATGGTACGAAAAAGAGATGATCGAAAATATTTTTTTCCAGAACCGAAATCGAATTTTAATGGGTGAGTTTCTAGGTGTATTTCGACCCGCCGCGCTGAATCCAAAAATCCAACCGATGATAGGCGAAAATACACCTGGAAAGAAGTTATTTCGCATGGTACGAAAAATAGATGATCGAAAATATTTTTTTCCAGAACCGAAATCGAACTTCAATGGGTGAGTTCCTGGGTGTATTTGGACCCGCTGAATCCGAAAATCCAACCTTTGATGTCCAAAAATATGCTTGGAAAGAAGTTATTTCGCATGGTACGAAAAAGAGATGATCGAAAATATTTTTTTCCAGAACCGAAATCGAACTTTAATGGGTGAGTGTCTATGTGTATTTTGACCCGCTGAATCCAGAAATCCACTTTTTGATTGGCGAAAATACACCCGGAAAGAAGTTATTTCGCATGGTACGAAAAAGAGATGATCGAAAATATTTTGTTCCAGAACCGAAATAGAACTTTAATGGGTGAGTTTCTAGGTGTATTTTGACCCGCTGAATCCAGAAATCTAACCTATGATGTCCAAAAATATGCTTGGAAAGAAGTTATTTCGCATGGTACGAAAAACAGATGATCGAAAATATTTTTTTCCAGAACCGAAATAGAACTTCAATGGGTGAGTTTCTAGGTGTATTTTGACCCGCTGAATCCAAAAATCCAACCTTTGATGGGCGAAAATACACCTGGAAAACAGTTATTTCGCATGGTACGAAAAAGAGATGATCGAAAATATTTTTTTCCACAACCGGAATCAAACTTTAATGGGTGAGTTTCCAGGTTTATTTTGACCCGATGAATACAAAAATCCGACCTATGATGTCCAAAAATATGCTTGGAAAGAAGTGATTCCGCATGGTACGAAAAACAGATGATCGAAAATATTTTTTTCCAGAACCGAAATAGAACTTTAATGAGTGAGTTTCTAGGTGTATTTTGACCCGCTGAATCCAAAAATCCAACCTTTGATGGGCGAAAATACACCTGGGAAAAAGTTATTTCGCATGGTACGAAAAAGAGATGATCGAAAATATTTTTTTCCAGAACCGAAATCAATCTTTAATGAGTGAGTTTCTAGGTTTATTTTGACCCGCTGAATCCAAAAATCTAACCTATGATGTCCAAAAATATGCTTGGAAAGAAGTTATTTCGCATGGTACGAAAAACAGATGATCGAAAATATTTTTTTCCAGCACCGGAATCAAACTTTAATGGGTGAGTTTATAGGTTTATCTTGACCCGCCGAATCCAAAAATCCAACCTATGATGTCCAAAAATATGC
Source organism: Phymatocera aterrima (assembly GCA_963170745.1). Classification (NCBI taxonomy): domain Eukaryota; kingdom Metazoa; phylum Arthropoda; class Insecta; order Hymenoptera; family Tenthredinidae; genus Phymatocera; species Phymatocera aterrima. The sequence goes on from OY720660.1 coordinate 2,820,252, forward strand.
ATGGAAAGAAGTTATTTCGCATGGTACGAAAAACAGATGATCGAAAATATTTTTGTCCAGAACCGAAATAGAACTTGAATGGGTGAGTTTCTAGGTGTATTTTGACCCGCTGAATCCAAAAATCCAACCTTTGATGGGCGAAAATACACCTGGAAAAAAGTTATTTCGCATGGTACGAAAAAGAGATGATCGAAAATATTTTTTTCCACAACCGAAATCAAACTTTAATGGGTGAGTTTCCAGGTTTATTTTGACCCGATGAATACAAAAATCCGACCTATGATGTCCAAAAATATGCTTGGAAAGAAGTTATTTCGCATGGTACGAAAAACAGATGATCGAAAATATTTTTTTCCAGAACCGAAATCGAACTTTAATGGGTGAGTTTCTAGGTGTATTTCGACCCGCTGAATCCAAAAATCCAACCTTTGATAGGCAAGAATACACCTGGAAAGAAGTTATTTCGCATGGTACGAAAAAGAGATGATCGAAAATATTTTTGTCCAGAACTGAAATCGAACTTTAATGGGTGAGTTTCTAGGTGTATTTTGACCCGCTGAATCCAAAAATCCAAGCGATGATAGGCGAAAATACAACTGGAAAGAGGTTATTTCGCATGGTACGAAAAAGAGATGATCGAAAATATTTTTTTCAAGAACCGGAATCGAACTTTAATGGGTGAGCTTCTAGGTGTATTTTGACCCGCTGAATCCAAAAATCCAACCTTTGATGTCCAAAAATATGCTTGGAAAGAAGTTATTCCGCATGGTACGAAAAACAGATGATCGAAAATATTTTGTTCCAGAACCGAAATAGAACTTTAATGGGTGAGTTTCTAGGTGTATTTTGACCCGCTGAATCCAAAAATCTAACCTATGATGTCCAAAAATATGCTTGGAAAGAAGTTATTTCGCATGGTACGAAAAACAGATGATCGAAAATATTTTTTTCCAGAACCGAAATCGAACTTTAATGGGTGAGTTTCTAGGTGTATTTCGACCCGCTGAAACAGGAAATCCAACCTTTGATAGGCGGAAATACACCTGGAAAAAAGTTATTTCGCATGGTACGAAAAAGAGATGATCGAAAATATTTTTTTCCAGACCCGAAATCGAACTTTAATGGGTGAGTTTCTAGGTGTATTTTGACCGGCTGGATCCAAAAATCCCAGCGATGATAGATGAAAATACACCTGGAAAGAGGTTATTTCGCATGGTACGAAAAAGAGATGATCGAAAATATTTTTTTCCAGAACCGAAATCGAATTTTAATGGGTGAGTTTCTAGGTGTATTTCGACCCGCCGCGCTGAATCCAAAAATCCAACCGATGATAGGCGAAAATACACCTGGAAAGAAGTTATTTCGCATGGTACGAAAAATAGATGATCGAAAATATTTTTTTCCAGAACCGAAATCGAACTTCAATGGGTGAGTTCCTGGGTGTATTTGGACCCGCTGAATCCGAAAATCCAACCTTTGATGTCCAAAAATATGCTTGGAAAGAAGTTATTTCGCATGGTACGAAAAAGAGATGATCGAAAATATTTTTTTCCAGAACCGAAATCGAACTTTAATGGGTGAGTGTCTATGTGTATTTTGACCCGCTGAATCCAGAAATCCACTTTTTGATTGGCGAAAATACACCCGGAAAGAAGTTATTTCGCATGGTACGAAAAAGAGATGATCGAAAATATTTTGTTCCAGAACCGAAATAGAACTTTAATGGGTGAGTTTCTAGGTGTATTTTGACCCGCTGAATCCAGAAATCTAACCTATGATGTCCAAAAATATGCTTGGAAAGAAGTTATTTCGCATGGTACGAAAAACAGATGATCGAAAATATTTTTTTCCAGAACCGAAATAGAACTTTAATGGGTGAGTTTCTAGGTGTATTTTGACCCGCTGAATCCAAAAATCCAACCTTTGATGGGCGAAAATACACCTGGAAAACAGTTATTTCGCATGGTACGAAAAAGAGATGATCGAAAATATTTTTTTCCACAACCGGAATCAAACTTTAATGGGTGAGTTTCCAGGTTTATTTTGACCCGATGAATACAAAAATCCGACCTATGATGTCCAAAAATATGCTTGGAAAGAAGTGATTCCGCATGGTACGAAAAACAGATGATCGAAAATATTTTTTTCCAGAACCGAAATAGAACTTTAATGAGTGAGTTTCTAGGTGTATTTTGACCCGCTGAATCCAAAAATCCAACCTTTGATGGGCGAAAATACACCTGGGAAAAAGTTATTTCGCATGGTACGAAAAAGAGATGATCGAAAATATTTTTTTCCAGAACCGAAATCAATCTTTAATGAGTGAGTTTCTAGGTTTATTTTGACCCGCTGAATCCAAAAATCTAACCTATGATGTCCAAAAATATGCTTGGAAAGAAGTTATTTCGCATGGTACGAAAAACAGATGATCGAAAATATTTTTTTCCAGCACCGGAATCAAACTTTAATGGGTGAGTTTATAGGTTTATCTTGACCCGCCGAATCCAAAAATCCAACCTATGATGTCCAAAAATATGCATGGAAAGAAGTTATTTCGCATGGTACGAAAAACAGATGATCGAAAATATTTTTGTCCAGAACCGAAATAGAACTTGAATGGGTGAGTTTCTAGGTGTATTTTGACCCGCTGAATCCAAAAATCCAACCTTTGATGGGCGAAAATACACCTGGAAAAAAGTTATTTCGCATGGTACGAAAAAGAGATGATCGAAAATATTTTTTTCCACAACCGAAATCAAACTTTAATGGGTGAGTTTCCAGGTTTATTTTGACCCGATGAATACAAAAATCCGACCTATGATGTCCAAAAATATGCTTGGAAAGAAGTTATTTCGCATGGTACGAAAAACAGATGATCGAAAATATTTTTTTCCAGAACCGAAATCGAACTTTAATGGGTGAGTTTCTAGGTGTATTTCGACCCGCTGAATCCAAAAATCCAACCTTTGATAGGCAAGAATACACCTGGAAAGAAGTTATTTCGCATGGTACGAAAAAGAGATGATCGAAAATATTTTTTTCCAGAACTGAAATCGAACTTTAATGGGTGAGTTTCTAGGTGTATTTTGACCCGCTGAATCCAAAAATCCAAGCGATGATAGGCGAAAATACAACTGGAAAGAGGTTATTTCGCATGGTACGAAAAAGAGATGATCGAAAATATTTTTTTCAAGAACCGGAATCGAACTTTAATGGGTGAGCTTCTAGGTGTATTTTGACCCGCTGAATCCAAAAATCCAACCTTTGATGTCCAAAAATATGCTTGGAAAGAAGTTATTCCGCATGGTACGAAAAACAGATGATCGAAAATATTTTGTTCCAGAACCGAAATAGAACTTTAATGGGTGAGTTTCTAGGTGTATTTTGACCCGCTGAATCCAAAAATCTAACCTATGATGTCCAAAAATATGCTTGGAAAGAAGTTATTTCGCATGGTACGAAAAACAGATGATCGAAAATATTTTTTTCCAGAACCGAAATCGAACTTTAATGGGTGAGTTTCTAGGTGTATTTCGACCCGCTGAAACAGGAAATCCAACCTTTGATAGGCGGAAATACACCTGGAAAAAAGTTATTTCGCATGGTACGAAAAAGAGATGATCGAAAATATTTTTTTCCAGACCCGAAATCGAACTTTAATGGGTGAGTTTCTAGGTGTATTTTGACCGGCTGGATCCAAAAATCCCAGCGATGATAGATGAAAATACACCTGGAAAGAGGTTATTTCGCATGGTACGAAAAAGAGATGATCGAAAATATTTTTTTCCAGAACCGAAATCGAATTTTAATGGGTGAGTTTCTAGGTGTATTTCGACCCGCCGCGCTGAATCCAAAAATCCAACCGATGATAGGCGAAAATACACCTGGAAAGAAGTTATTTCGCATGGTACGAAAAATAGATGATCGAAAATATTTTTTTCCAGAACCGAAATCGAACTTCAATGGGTGAGTTCCTGGGTGTCTTTGGACCCGCTGAATCCGAAAATCCAACCTTTGATGTCCAAAAATATGCTTGGAAAGAAGTTATTTCGCATGGTACGAAAAAGAGATGATCGAAAATATTTTTTTCCAGAACCGAAATCGAACTTTAATGGGTGAGTGTCTATGTGTATTTTGACCCGCTGAATCCAGAAATCCACTTTTTGATTGGCGAAAATACACCCGGAAAGAAGTTATTTCGCATGGTACGAAAAAGAGATGATCGAAAATATTTTGTTCCAGAACCGAAATAGAACTTTAATGGGTGAGTTTCTAGGTGTATTTTGACCCGCTGAATCCAGAAATCTAACCTATGATGTCCAAAAATATGCTTGGAAAGAAGTTATTTCGCATGGTACGAAAAACAGATGATCGAAAATATTTTTTTCCAGAACCGAAATAGAACTTTAATGGGTGAGTTTCTAGGTGTATTTTGACCCGCTGAATCCAAAAATCCAACCTTTGATGGGCGAAAATACACCTGGAAAACAGTTATTTCGCATGGTACGAAAAAGAGATGATCGAAAATATTTTTTTCCACAACCGGAATCAAACTTTAATGGGTGAGTTTCCAGGTTTATTTTGACCCGATGAATACAAAAATCCGACCTATGATGTCCAAAAATATGCTTGGAAAGAAGTGATTCCGCATGGTACGAAAAACAGATGATCGAAAATATTTTTTTCCAGAACCGAAATAGAACTTTAATGAGTGAGTTTCTAGGTGTATTTTGACCCGCTGAATCCAAAAATCCAACCTTTGATGGGCGAAAATACACCTGGGAAAAAGTTATTTCGCATGGTACGAAAAAGAGATGATCGAAAATATTTTTTTCCAGAACCGAAATCAATCTTTAATGAGTGAGTTTCTAGGTTTATTTTGACCCGCTGAATCCAAAAATCTAACCTATGATGTCCAAAAATATGCTTGGAAAGAAGTTATTTCGCATGGTACGAAAAACAGATGATCGAAAATATTTTTTTCCAGAACCGAAATCGAACTTTAATGGGTGAGTTTCTAGGTGTATTTCGACCCGCTGAATCCGAAAATTCAACCTTTGATAGGCAAGAATACACCTGGAAAGAAGTTATTTCGCATGGTACGAAAAAGAGATGATCGAAAATATTTTTTTTCAGAACCGGAATCGAACTTCAATGGCTGAGTTGCCAGGTGTATTTTGACCCGCTGAATCCGAAAATCCAACCTCTGATGTCCAAAAATATGCTTGGAAAGAAGTTATTTCGCATGGTACGAAAAACAGATGATCGATAATATTTTTTTCCAGAACCGAAATCGAACTTCAATGGGAGAGTTTCTAGGTGTATTTCGACCCGCTGATCCGAAAATCCATCCTTTGATGTCCAAAAATATGCTTGGAAAGAAGTTATTTCGCATGGTACGAAAAAGAGATGATCGAAAATATTTTTATCCAGAACCGAAGTCAAACTTTAATGGATGAGTTTCTAGGTGTATTTTGACCCGCTGAATCCAAAAATCCGACCTTTGATGGGCGAAATTACACCTGGATAGAAGTTATTTCGCATGGTACGAAAAAGAGATGATCGAAAATATTTTTTTCCAGCACCGGAATCAAACTTTAATGGGTGAGTTTATAGGTTTATCTTGACCCGCCGAATCCAAAAATCCAACCTATGATGTCCAAAAATATGCTTGGAAAGAAGTTATTTCGCATGGTACGAAAAACAGATGATCGAAAATATTTTTTTCCAGAACCGAAATAGAACTTGAATGGGTGAGTTTCTAGGTGTATTTTGACCCGCTGAATCCAAAAATCCAACCTTTGATGGGCGAAAATACACCTGGAAAAAAGTTATTTCGCATGGTACGAAAAAGAGATGATCGAAAATATTTTTTTCCACAACCGAAATCAAACTTTAATGGGTGAGTTTCCAGGTTTATTTTGACCCGATGAATACAAAAATCCGACCTATGATGTCCAAAAATATGCTTGGAAAGAAGTTATTTCGCATGGTACGAAAAAGAGATGATCGAAAATATTTTTTTCCAGAACCGAAATCGAACTTTAATGGGTGAGTTTCTAGGTGTATTTCGACCCGCTGAATCCAAAAATCCAACCTTTGATAGGCAAGAATACACCTGGAAAGAAGTTATTTTGCATGGTACGAAAAAGAGATGATCGAAAATATTTTTTTCCAGAACTGAAATCGAACTTTAATGGGTGAGTTTCTAGGTGTATTTTGACCCGCTGAATCCAAAAATCCAAGCGATGATAGGCGAAAATACACCTGGAAAGAGGTTATTTCGCATGGTACGAAAAAGAGATGATCGAAAATATTTTTTTCAAGAACCGGAATCGAACTTTAATGGGTGAGCTTCTAGGTGTATTTTGACGAGCTGAATCCAAAAATCCAACCTTTGATGTCCAAAAAGATGCTTGGAAAGAAGTTATTCCGCATGGTACGAAAAACAGATGATCGAAAATATTTTGTTCCAGAACCGAAATAGAACTTTAATGGGTGAGTTTCTAGGTGTATTTTGACCCGCTGAATCCAGAAATCTAACCTATGATGTCCAAAAATATGCTTGGAAAGAAGTTATTTCGCATGGTACGAAAAACAGATGATCGAAAATATTTTTTTCCAGAACCGAAATCGAACTTTAATGGGTGAGTTTCTAGGTGTATTTCGACCCGCTGAATCCGGAAATCCAACCTTTGATAGGCGGAAATACACCTGGAAAAAAGTTATTTCGCATGGTACGAAAAAGAGATGATCGAAAATATTTTTTTCCAGACCCGAAATCGAACTTTAATGGGTGAGTTTCTAGGTGTATTTTGACCGGCTGGATCCAAAAATCCCAGCGATGATAGATGAAAATACACCTGGAAAGAGGTTATTTCGCATGGTACGAAAAAGAGATGATCGAAAATATTTTTTTCCAGAACCGAAATCGAATTTTAATGGGTGAGTTTCTAGGTGTATTTCGACCCGCCGCGCTGAATCCAAAAATCCAACCGATGATAGGCGAAAATACACCTGGAAAGAAGTTATTTCGCATGGTACGAAAAATAGATGATCGAAAATATTTTTTTCCAGAACCGAAATCGAACTTCAATGGGTGAGTTCCTGGGTGTATTTGGACCCGCTGAATCCGAAAATCCAACCTTTGATGTCCAAAAATATGCTTGGAAAGAAGTTATTTCGCATGGTACGAAAAAGAGATGATCGAAAATATTTTTTTCCAGCACCGGAATCAAACTTTAATGGGTGAGTTTATAGGTTTATCTTGACCCGCCGAATCCAAAAATCCAACCTATGATGTCCAAAAATATGCATGGAAAGAAGTTATTTCGCATGGTACGAAAAACAGATGATCGAAAATATTTTTGTCCAGAACCGAAATAGAACTTGAATGGGTGAGTTTCTTGGTGTATTTTGACCCGCTGAATCCAAAAATCCAACCTTTGATGGGCGAAAATACACCTGGAAAAAAGTTATTTCGCATGGTACGAAAAAGAGATGATCGAAAATATTTTTTTCCACAACCGAAATCAAACTTTAATGTGTGAGTTTCCAGGTTTATTTTGACCCGATGAATACAAAAATCCGACCTATGATGTCCAAAAATATGCTTGGAAAGAAGTTATTTCGCATGGTACGAAAAACAGATGATCGAAAATATTTTTTTCCAGAACCGAAATCGAACTTTAATGGGTGAGTTTCTAGGTGTATTTCGACCCGCTGAATCCAAAAATCCAACCTTTGATAGGCAAGAATACACCTGGAAAGAAGTTATTTCGCATGGTACGAAAAAGAGATGATCGAAAATATTTTTTTCCAGAACTGAAATCGAACTTTAATGGGTGAGTTTCTAGGTGTATTTTGACCCGCTGAATCCAAAAATCCAAGCGATGATAGGCGAAAATACAACTGGAAAGAGGTTATTTCGCATGGTACGAAAAAGAGATGATCGAAAATATTTTTTTCAAGAACCGGAATCGAACTTTAATGGGTGAGCTTCTAGGTGTATTTTGACCCGCTGAATCCAAAAATCCAACCTTTGATGTCCAAAAATATGCTTGGAAAGAAGTTATTCCGCATGGTACGAAAAACAGATGATCGAAAATATTTTGTTCCAGAACCGAAATAGAACTTTAATGGGTGAGTTTCTAGGTGTATTTTGACCCGCTGAATCCAAAAATCTAACCTATGATGTCCAAAAATATGCTTGGAAAGAAGTTATTTCGCATGGTACGAAAAACAGATGATCGAAAATATTTTTTTCCAGAACCGAAATCGAACTTTAATGGGTGAGTTTCTAGGTGTATTTCGACCCGCTGAAACAGGACATCCAACCTTTGATAGGCGGAAATACACCTCGAAAAAAGTTATTTCGCATGGTACGAAAAAGAGATGATCGAAAATATTTTTTTCCAGACCCGAAATCGAACTTTAATGGGTGAGTTTCTAGGTGTATTTTGACCGGCTGGATCCAAAAATCCCAGCGATGATAGATGAAAATACACCTGGAAAGAGGTTATTTCGCATGGTACGAAAAAGAGATGATCGAAAATATTTTTTTCCAGAACCGAAATCGAATTTTAATGGGTGAGTTTCTAGGTGTATTTCGACCCGCCGCGCTGAATCCAAAAATCCAACCGATGATAGGCGAAAATACACCTGGAAAGAAGTTATTTCGCATGGTACGAAAAATAGATGATCGAAAATATTTTTTTCCAGAACCGAAATCGAACTTCAATGGGTGAGTTCCTGGGTGTATTTGGACCCGCTGAATCCGAAAATCCAACCTTTGATGTCCAAAAATATGCTTGGAAAGAAGTTATTTCGCATGGTACGAAAAAGAGATGATCGAAAATATTTTTTTCCAGAACCGAAATCGAACTTTAATGGGTGAGTGTCTATGTGTATTTTGACCCGCTGAATCCAGAAATCCACTTTTTGATTGGCGAAAATACACCCGGAAAGAAGTTATTTCGCATGGTACGAAAAAGAGATGATCGAAAATATTTTTTTCCAGAACCGAAATCAAACTTCAATGGGTGAGTTTCTAGGTTTATTTTGACCCGCTGAATCCAAAAATCCAACCTATGATGTCCAAAAATATGCTTGGAAAGAAGTTATTTCGCATGGTACGAAAAACAGATGATCGAAAATATTTTTTTCCAGAACCGAAATCGAACTTTAATGGGTGAGTTTCTCGGTGTATTCCGACCCGCTGAATCCGAAAATCCAACCTTTGATAGGCGAAAATACAACTGGAAAGAAGTTATTCCGCATGGTACGAAAAAGAGATGATCGAAAATATTTTTTCCCAGAACCGAAATCGAACTTCAATGGGTGAGTTTCTAGGTGTATTTCGACCCGCTGAATCCGAAAATCCAACCGTTGATAGGCGAAAACACACCTGGATAGAAGTTATTTCGCATGGTACGAAAAAGAGATGATCGAAAATATTTTTTTTCAGAACCGGAATCGAACTTCAATGGCTGAGTTTCTAGGTGTATTTTGACCCGCTGAATCCGAAAATCCAACCTTTGATGTCCAAAAATATGCTTGGAAAGAAGTTATTTCGCATGGTACGAAAAACAGATGATCGATAATATTTTTTTCCAGAACCGAAATCGAACTTCAATGGGTGAGTTTCTAGGTGTATTTTGACCCGCTGATCCGAAAATCCAACCTTTGATGTCCAAAAATATGCTTGGAAAGAAGTTATTTCGCATGGTACGAAAAAGAGATGATCGAAAATATTTTTATCCAGAACCGAAGTCGAACTTTAATGGATGAGTTTCTAGGTGTATTTTGACCCGCTGAATCCGAAAATCCAACCTTTGATAGGCGAAAATACAACTGGAAAGAAGTTATTTCGCATGGTACGAAAAAGAGATGATCGAAAATATTTTTTCGCAGAACCGAAATCGAACTTCAATGGGTGAGTTTCTAGGTGTTTTTCGACCCGCTGAATCCGAAAATCCAACCGTTGATACGCGAAAATACACCTGGATAGAAGTTATTTCGCATGGTACGAAAAAGAGATGATCGAAAATATTTTTTTTCAGAACCGGAATCGAACTTCAATGGCTGAGTTTCTAGGTGTATTTCGACCCGCTGAATCCGGAAATCCAACCTTTGATAGGCGGAAATACACCTGGAAAGAAGTTATTTCGCATGGTACGAAAAAGAGATGATCGAAAATATTTTTTTCCAGAACCGGAATCGAACTTTAATGGGTGAGCTTCTAGGTGTATTTTGACCCGCTGAATCCAAAAATCCAACTTTTGATGTCCAAAAATATGCTTGGAAAGAAGTTATTTCGCATGGTACGAAAAACAGATGATCGAAAATATTTTTTTCCAGAACCGAAATCGAACTTTAATGGGTGAGTTTCTAGGTGTATTTCGATCCGCTGAATCCGGAAATCCAACCTTTGATAGGCGGAAATACACCTGGAAAGAAGTTATTTCGCATGGTACGTAAAAGAGATGATCGAAAATATTTTTTTCCAGAACCGGAATCGAACTTTAATGGGTGAGCTTCTAGGTGTATTTTGACCCGCTGAATCCAAAAATCCAACTTTTGATGTCCAAAAATATGCTTGGAAAGAAGTTATTTCGCATGGTACGAAAAACAGATGATCGAAAATATTTTTTTCCAGAACCGAAATCGAACTTTAATGGGTGAGTTTCTAGGTGTATTTCGACCCGCTGAATCCAAAAATCCAACCTTTGATAGGCAAGAATACACCTGGAAAGAAGTTATTTCGCATGGTACGAAAAAGAGATGATCGAAAATATTTTTTTCCAGAACTGAAATCGAACTTTAATGGGTGAGTTTCTAGGTGTATTTTGACCCGCTGAATCCAAAAATCCAAGCGATGATAGGCGAAAATACACCTGGAAAGAGGTTATTTCGCATGGTAAGAAAAAGAGATGATCGAAAATATTTTTTTCAAGAACCGGAATCGAACTTTAATGGGTGAGCTTCTAGGTGTATTTTGACCCGCTGAATCCAAAAATCCAACCTTTGATGTCCAAAAATATGCTTGGAAAGAAGTTATTTCGCATGGTACGAAAAACAGATGATCGAAAATATTTTGTTCCAGAACCGAAATAGAACTTTAATGGGTGAGTTTCTAGGTGTATTTTGACCCGCTGAATCCAAAAATCCAACCTATGATGTCCAAAAATATGCTTGGAAAGAAGTTATTTCGCATGGTACGAAAAACAGATGATCGAAAATATTTTTTTCCAGAACCGAAATCGAACTTTAATGGGTGAGTTTCTCGGTGTATTCCGACCCGCTGAATCCGAAAATCCAACCTTTGATAGGCGAAAATACAACTGGAAAGAAGTTATTCCGCATGGTACGAAAAAGAGATGATCGAAAATATTTTTTCCCAGAACCGAAATCGAACTTCAATGGGTGAGTTTCTAGGTGTATTTCGACCCGCTGAATCCGAAAATCCAACCGTTGATAGGCGAAAACACACCTGGATAGAAGTTATTTCGCATGGTACGAAAAAGAGATGATCGAAAATATTTTTTTTCAGAACCGGAATCGAACTTCAATGGCTGAGTTTCTAGGTGTATTTTGACCCGCTGAATCCGAAAATCCAACCTTTGATGTCCAAAAATATGCTTGGAAAGAAGTTATTTCGCATGGTACGAAAAACAGATGATCGATAATATTTTTTTCCAGAACCGAAATCGAACTTCAATGGGTGAGTTTCTAGGTGTATTTTGACCCGCTGATCCGAAAATCCAACCTTTGATGTCCGAAAATATGCTTGGAAAGAAGTTATTTCGCATGGTACGAAAAAGAGATGATCGAAAATATTTTTATCCAGAACCGAAGTCGAACTTTAATGGATGAGTTTCTAGGTGTATTTTGACCCGCTGAATCCGAAAATCCAACCTTTGATAGGCGAAAATACAACTGGAAAGAAGTTATTTCGCATGGTACGAAAAAGAGATGATCAAAAATATTTTTTCGCAGAACCGAAATCGAACTTCAATGGGTGAGTTTCTAGGTGTATTTCGACCCGCTGAATCCGAAAATCCAACCGTTGATACGCGAAAATACACCTGGATAGAAGTTATTTCGCATGGTACGAAAAAGAGATGATCGAAAATATTTTTTTTCAGAACCGGAATCGAACTTCAATGGCTGAGTTTCTAGGTGTATTTCGACCCGCTGAATCCGGAAATCCAACCTTTGATAGGCGGAAATACACCTGGAAAGAAGTTATTTCGCATGGTACGAAAAAGAGATGATCGAAAATATTTTTTTCCAGAACCGGAATCGAACTTTAATGGGTGAGCTTCTAGGTGTATTTTGACCCGCTGAATCCAAAAATCCAACTTTTGATGTCCAAAAATATGCTTGGAAAGAAGTTATTTCGCATGGTACGAAAAACAGATGATCGAAAATATTTTTTTCCAGAACCGAAATCGAACTTTAATGGGTGAGTTTCTAGGTGTACTTCGATCCGCTGAATCCGGAAATCCAACCTTTGATAGGCGGAAATACACCTGGAAAGAAGTTATTTCGCATGGTACGAAAAAGAGATGATCGAAAATATTTTTTTCCAGAACCGGAATCGAACTTTAATGGGTGAGCTTCTAGGTGTATTTTGACCCGCTGAATCCAAAAATCCAACTTTTGATGTCCAAAAATATGCTTGGAAAGAAGTTATTTCGCATGGTACGAAAAACAGATGATCGAAAATGTTTTTTTCCAGAACCGAAATCGAACTTTAATGGGTGAGTTTCTAGGTGTATTTCGACCCGCTGAATCCAAAAATCCAACCTTTGATAGGCAAGAATACACCTGGAAAGAAGTTATTTCGCATGGTACGAAAAAGAGATGATCGAAAATATTTTTTTCCAGAACTGAAATCGAACTTTAATGGGTGAGTTTCTAGGTGTATTTTGACCCGCTGAATCCAAAAATCCAAGCGATGATAGGCGAAAATACACCTGGAAAGAGGTTATTTCGCATGGTACGAAAAAGAGATGATCGAAAATATTTTTTCCAAGAACCGGAATCGAACTTTAATGGGTGAGCTTCTAGGTGTATTTTGACCCGCTGAATCCAAAAATCCAACCTTTGATGTCCAAAAATATGCTTGGAAAGAAGATATTTCGCATGGTACGAAAAACAGATGATCGAAAATATTTTGTTCCAGAACCGAAATAGAACTTTAATGGGTGAGTTTCTAGGTGTATTTTGACCCGCTGAATCCAAAAATCTAACCTATGATGTCCAAAAATATGCTTGGAAAGAAGTTATTTCGCATGGTACGAAAAACAGATGATCGAAAATATTTTTTTCCAGAACCGAAATCGAACTTTAATGGGTGAGTTTCTAGGTGTATTTCGACCCGCTGAATCCGGAAATCCAACCTTTGATAGGCGGAAATACACCTGGAAAAAAGTTATTTCGCATGGTACGAAAAAGAGATGATCGAAAATATTTTTTTCCAGAACCGAAATCGAACTTTAATGGGTGAGTTTCTAGGTGTATTTTGACCCGCTGGATCCAAAAATCCCAGCGATGATAGATGAAAATACACCTGGAAAGAGGTTATTTCGCATGGTACGAAAAAGAGATGATCGAAAATATTTTTTTCCAGAACCGAAATCGAATTTTAATGGGTGAGTTTCTAGGTGTATTCCGACCCGCCGCGCTGAATCCAAAAATCCAACCGATGATAGGCGAAAATACACCTGGAAAGAAGTTATTTCGCATGGTACGAAAAAGAGATCATCGAAAATATTTTTTTCCAGAACCGAAATTGAACTTCAATGGGTGAGTTCCTGGGTGTATTTGGACCCGCTGAATCCGAAAATCCAACCTTTGATGTCCAAAAATATGCTTGGAAAGAAGTTATTTCGCATGGTACGAAAAAGAGATGATCGAAAATATTTTTTTCCAGAACCGAAATCGAACTTTAATGGGTGAGTGTCTATGTGTATTTTGACCCGCTGAATCCAGAAATCCACTTTTTGATTGGCGAAAATACACCTGGAAAGAAGTTATTTCGCATGGTACGAAAAAGAGATGATCGAAAATATTTTTTTCCAGAACCGAAATCAAACTTCAATGGGTGAGTTTCTAGGTTTATTTTGACCCGCTGAATCCAAAAATCCAACCTATGATGTCCAAAAATATGCTTGGAAAGAAGTTATTTCGCATGGTACGAAAAACAGATGATCGAAAATATTTTTTTCCAGAACCGGAATCGAACTTTAATGGGTGAGTTTCTCGGTGTATTCCGACCCGCTGAATCCGAAAATCCAACCTTTGATAGGCGAAAATACAACTGGAAAGAAGTTATTCCGCATGGTACGAAAAAGAGATGATCGAAAATATTTTTTCCCAGAACCGAAATCGAACTTCAATGGGTGAGTTTCTAGGTGTATTTCGACCCGCTGAATCCGAAAATCCAACCGTTGATAGGCGAAAACACACCTGGATAGAAGTTATTTCGCATGGTACGAAAAAGAGATGATCGAAAATATTTTTTTTCAGAACCGGAATCGAACTTCAATGGCAGAGTTTCTAGGTGTATTTTGACCCGCTGAATCCGAAAATCCAACCTTTGATGTCCAAAAATATGCTTGGAAAGAAGTTATTTCGCATGGTACGAAAAACAGATGATCGATAATATTTTTTTCCAGAACCGAAATCGAACTTCAATGGGTGAGTTTCTAGGTGTATTTTGACCCGCTGATCCGAAAATCCATCCTTTGATGTCCAAAAATATGCTTGGAAAGAAGTAATTTCGCATGGTACGAAAAAGAGATGATCAAAAATATTTTTATCCAGAACCGAAGTCGAACTTTAATGGATAAGTTTCTAGGTGTATTTTGACCCGCTGAATCCGAAAATCCAACCTTTGATAGGCGAAAATACAACTGGAAAGAAGTTATTTCGCATGGTACGAAAAAGAGATGATCGAAAATATTTTTTCGCAGAACCGAAATCGAACTTCAATGGGTGAGTTTCTAGGTGTATTTCGACCCGCTGAATCCGAAAATCCAACCGTTGATACGCGAAAATACACCTGGATAGAAGTTATTTCGCATGGTACGAAAAAGAGATGATCGAAAATATTTTTTTTCAGAACCGGATTCGAACTTCAATGGCTGAGTTTCTAGGTGTATTTTGACCCGCTGAATCCGAAAATCCAACCTTTGATGTCCAAAAATATGCTTGGAAAGAAGTTATTTCGCATGGTACGAAAAACAGATGATCGATAATATTTTTTTCCAGAACCGAAATCGAACTTCAATGGGTGAGTTTCTAGGTGTATTTTGACCCGCTGATCCGAAAATCCAACCTTTGATGTCCAAAAATATGCTTGGAAAGAAGTTATTTCGCATGGTACGAAAAAGAGATGATCGAAAATATTTTTATCCAGAACCGAAGTCGAACTTTAATGGATGAGTTTCTAGGTGTATTTTGATCCGCTGAATCCAAAAATCCGACCTTTGATAGGCGAAATTACACCTGGATAGAAGTTATTTCGCATGGTACGAAAAAGAGATGATCGAAAATATTTTTTTCCAGCACCGAAATCAAACTTTAATGGGTGAGTTTATAGGTTTATTTTGACCCGCCGAATCCAGAAATCCAACCTATGATGTCCAAAAATATGCTTGGAAAGAAGCTATTTCGCATGGTACGAAAAACAGATGATCGAAAATATTTTTTTCCAGAACCGAAATAGAACTTTAATGGGTGAGTTTCTAGGTGTATTTTGACCCGCTGAATCCAAAAATCCAACCTTTGATGGGCGAAAATAATCATGGAAAAAAGTTATTTCGCATGGTACGAAAAAGAGATGATCGAAAATATTTTTTTCCACAACCGGAATCAAACTTTAATGGGTGAGTTTCCAGGTTTATTTTGACCCGATGAATACAAAAATCCGACCTATGATGTCCAAAAATATGCTTGGAAAGAAGTTATTCCGCATGGTACGAAAAACAGATGATCGAAAATATTTTTTTCCAGAACCGAAATAGAACTTTAATGGGTGAGTTTCTAGGTGTATTTCGACCCGCTGAATCCAAAAATCCAACCTTTGATGGGCGAAAATACACCTGGGAAAAAGTTATTTCGCATGGTACGAAAACGAGATGATCGAAAATATTTTTTTCCAGAACCGAAATCGAACTTCAATGGGTGAGTTTCTAGGTGTATTTTGACCCGCTGAATCCAAAAATCCAAGCGATGATAGGCGAAAATACACCTGGAAAGAGGTTATTTCGCATGGTACGAAAAAGAGATGATCGACAATATTTTTTTCCAGAACCGAAATCGAATTTTAATGGGTGAGTTTCTAGGTGTATTTTGACCCGCCGCGCTGAATCCAAAAATCCAACCGATGATAGGCGAAAATACACCTGGAACGAAGTTATTTCGCATGGTACGAAAAAGAGATGATCGAAATTATTTTTTTCCAGAACCGAAATCGAACTTCAATGGGTGAGTTCCTGGGTGTATTTGGACCCGCTGAATCCGAAAATCCAACCTTTGATGTCCAAAAATATGCTTGGAAAGAAGTTATTTTGCATGGTACGAAAAAGAGATGATCGAAAATATTTTTTTTCAGAACCAGAATCGAACTTCAATGGCTGAGTTTCTAGGTGTATTTTGACCCGCTGAATCCGAAAATCCAACCTTTGATGTTCAAAAATAT
Organism: Phymatocera aterrima; assembly: GCA_963170745.1. Classification (NCBI taxonomy): domain Eukaryota; kingdom Metazoa; phylum Arthropoda; class Insecta; order Hymenoptera; family Tenthredinidae; genus Phymatocera; species Phymatocera aterrima. The sequence continues at coordinate 2,836,963 of OY720660.1, forward strand.
GCTTGGAAAGAAGTTATTTCGCATGGTACGAAAAACAGATGATCGATAATATTTTTATCCAGAACCGAAGTCGAACTTTAATGGGTGAGTTTCTAGGTGTATTTTGACCCGCTGATCCGAAAATCCAACCTTTGATGTCCAAAAATATGCTTGGAAAGAAGTTATTTCGCATGGTACGAAAAAGAGATGATCGAAAATATTTTTATCCAGAACCGAAGTCGAACTTTAATGGATGAGTTTCTAGGTGTATTTTGACCCGCTGAATCCAAAAATCCGACCTTTGATAGGTGAAATTACACCTGGATAGAAGTTATTTCGCATGGTACGAAAAAGAGATGATCGAAAATATTTTTTTCCAGCACCGAAATCAAACTTTAATGGGTGAGTTTATAGGTTTATCTTGACCCGCCGAATCCAAAAATCCAACCTATGACGTCCAAAAATATGCTTGGAAAGAAGTTATTTAGCATGGTACGAAAAACAGATGATCGAAAATATTTTTTTCCAGAACCGAAATAGAACTTTAATGGGTGAGTTTCTAGGTGTATTTTGACCCGATGAATACAAAAATCCGACCTATGATGTCCAAAAATATGCTTGAAAAGAAGTGATTCCGCATGGTACGAAAAACAGATGATCGAAAATATTTTTTTCCAGAACCGAAGTCGAACTTTAATGGGTGAGTTTCTAGGTGTATTTTGACCCGCTGAATCCAAAAATCCAACCTTTGATGGGCGAAAATACACCTGGGAAAAAGTTATTTCGCATGGTACGAAAAAGAGATGATCGAAAATATTTTTTTCCAGAACCGAAATCAATCTTTAATGAGTGAGTATCTAGGTTTATTTTGACCCGCTGAATCCAAAAATCCAACCTATGATGTCCAAAAATATGCTTGGAAAGAAGTTATTTCGCATGGTACGACAAACAGATGATCGAAAATATTTTTTTCCAGAACCGAAATCGAACTTTAATGGGTGAGTTTCTAGGTGTATTTCGACCCGCTGAATCCGAAAATTCAACCTTTGATAGGCAAGAATACACCTGGAAAGAAGTTATTTCGCATGGTACGAAAAAGAGATGATCGAAAATATTTTTTTCCAGAACTGAAATCGAACTTTAATGGGTGAGTTACTAGGTGTATTTTGACCCGCTGAATCCAAAAATCCAACCTTTGATGGGCGGAAATACACCTGGTAAAAAGTTATTCCGCATGGTACGAAAAAGAGATGATCGAAAATATTTTTTTCCAGAACCGAAATCAAACTTTAATGGGTGAGTTTCTAGGTTCATTTTGACCCGCTGAATCCAAAAATCCAACCAATGATGTCCAAAAATATGCTTGGAAAGAAGTTATTTCGCATGGTACGAAAAACAGATGATCGAAAATATTTTTTTCCAGAACCGGAATCGAACTTTAATGGGTGAGCTTCTAGGTGTATTTCGACCCGCTGAATACGGAAATCCAACCTTTGATAGGCGGAAATACACCTGGAAAGAAGTTACTTCGCATGGTACGAAAAAGAGATGATCGAAAATATTTTTTTCCAGAACCGAAATCGAACTTTAATGGGTGAGTTTCTAGGTGTATTTTGACCCGCTGAATCCGAAAATCCAACCTTTGTTGTCTGAAAATATGCCTGGAAAGAAGTTATTTCGCGTGGTACGAAAAAGAGATGATCGAAAATATTTTTTTCCAGAACCGAAATCGAACTTTAGTGGGTGAGTTTCTAGGTGTATTTTGACCCGCTGAATCCGAAAATCCAACCGTTGATAGGCGAAAATACACCTGGAAAGAAGTTATTTTGCATGGTACGAAAAAGAGATGATCGAAAATATTTTTTTCCAGAACCGAAATCTAACTTTAATGGGTGAGTTTCGAGGTGTATTTTGACCCGCCGAATCCAAAAATCCAACGTTTGATGAACGAAAATACACATGGAAAGGAGTTATTTCGCATGGTACGAAAAAGAGATGATCGGAAATATTTTTTTCCAGAACCGAATTCGAACTTCAATGGGTGAGTTTCTAGGTGTATTTTGACCCCCTGAATCCAAAAATCCAACCTATGATGTCCAAGAATATGCTTGGAAAGAAGTTATTTCGCATGTACGAAAAACAGATGATCGAAAATATTTTTTCCAGAACCGAAATCGAACTTCAATGGGTGAGTTTCTCGGTGTATTCCGACCCGCTGAATCCGAAAATCCAACCTTTGATAGGCGAAAATACAACTGGACAGAAGTTATTTCGCATGGTACGAAAAAGAGATGATCGAAAATATTTTTTCCCAGAACCGAAATCGAACTTCAATGGGTGAGTTTCTAGGTGTATTTCGACCCGCTGAATCCGAAAATCCAACCGTTGATAGGCGAAAATACACCTGGATAGAAGTTATTCCGCATGGTACGAAAAAGAGATGATCGAGAATATTTTTTTTCAGAACCGGAATCGAACTCCAATGGCTGAGTTTCTAGGTGTATTTTGACCCGCTGAATCCGAAAATCCAACCTTTGATGTCCAAAAATATGCTTGGAAAGAAGTTATTTCGCATGGTACGAAAAACAGATGATCGATAATATTTTTTTCCAGAACCGAAATCGAACTTCAATGGGTGAGTTTCTAGGTGTATTTTGACCCGCTGATCCGAAAATCCAACCTTTGATGTCCAAAAATATGCTTGGAAAGAAGTTATTTCGCATGGTACGAAAAAGAGATGATCGAAAATATTTTTATCCAGAACCGAAGTCGAACTTTAATGGATGAGTTTCAAGGTGTATTTTGACCCGCTGAGTCCAAAAATCCGAGCTTTGATAGGCGAAATTACACCTGGATAGAAGTTCTTTCGCATGGTACGAAAAAGAGATGATCGAAAATATTTTTTTCCAACACCGAAATCAAACTTTAATGGGTGAGTTTATAGGTTTATCTTGACCCGCCGAATCCAAAAATCCAACCTATGATGTCCAAAAATATGCTTGGAAAGAAGTTATTTCGCATGGTACGAAAAAATGATGATCGAAAATATTTTTTTCCAGAACCGAAATAGAACTTTAATGGGTGAGTTTCTAGGTGTATTTTGACCCGCTGAATCCAAAAATCCAACCTTTGATGATCGAAAATACACCTGGAAAAAAGTTATTTCGCATGGTACGAAAAAGAGATGATCGAAAATATTTTTTTCCACAACCGAAATCAAACTTTAATGGGTGAGTTTCCAGGTTTATTTTGACCCGATGAATACAAAAATCCGACCTATGATGTCCAAAAATATGCTTGGAAAGAAGTTATTTCGCATGGTACGAAAAACAGATGATCGAAAATATTTTTTTCCAGAACCGAAATAGAACTTTAATGGGTGAGTTTTTAGGTGTATTTCGACCCGCTGAATCCGAAAATCCAACCTTTGATAAGCAAGAATACACCTGGAAAGAAGTTATTTCGCATGGTACGAAAAAGAGATGATCGAAAATATTTTTTTCCAGAACTGAAATCGAACTTTAATGGGTGAGTTTCTAGGTGTATTTTGACCCGCTGAATCCAAAAATCCAAGCGATGATAGGCGAAAATACACCTGGAAAGAGGTTATTTCGCATGGTACGAAAAAGAGATGATCGAAAATATTTTTTTCCAGAACCGAAATCGAACCTCAATGGGTGAGCTTCTAGGTGTATTTTGACCCGCTGAATCCAAAAATCCAACCTTTGATGTCCAAAAATATGCTTGTAAAGAAGTTATTTCGCATGGTACGAAAAAGAGATGATCGAAAATATTTTTGTGCAGAACCGAAATCGAACTTCAATGGGTGAGTTTCTAGGTGTATTTTGACCCGCGGAATCCGAAAATCCAACCTTTGATGTCCAAAAATATGCTTGGAAAGAAGTTATTTCGCATGGTACGAAAAAAAGATGATCGAAAATATTTTTTTCCAGAATCGAAATCGAACTTTAATGGATGAGTTTCTAGGTGTATTTTGACCCGCTGAATCCGAAAATCCAACCTTTGATGTCTAAAAATATGCCTGGAAAGAAGTTATTTCGCGTGGTACGAAAAAGAGATGATCGAAAATATTTTTTTCCAGAACCGGAATCGAACTTTAGTGGGTGAGTTTCTAGGTGTATTTCGACCCGCTGAATCCGAAAATCCAACCGTTGATAGGCGAAAATACACCTGGAGAGAAGTTATTTTGCATGGTACGAAAAAGAGATGATCGAAAATATTTTTTTCCAGAACCGAAATCTAACTTTAATGGGTGAGTTTCGAGGTGTATTTTGACCCGCCGAATCCGAAAATCCAACGTTTGAAGAACGAAAATACACCTGGAAAAAAGTTATTTCGCATGGTACGAAAAAGAGATGATCGAAGATATTTTTTTCCACAACCGAAATCAAACTTTAATGGGTGAGTTTCCAGGTTTATTTTGATCCGATGAATACAAAAATCCGACTTATGATGTCCAAAAATATGCTTGGAAAGAAGTTATTTCGCATGGTACGAAAAACAGATGATCGAAAATATTTTTTTCCAGAACCGAAATCGAACTTTAATGGGTGAGTTTCTAGGTGTATTTTGACCCGCTGAATCCAAAAATCCAAGCGATGATAGGCAAAGATACACCTGGAAAGAGGTTATTTCGCATGGTACGAAAAAGAGATGATCGAAAATATTTTTTTCCAGAACCGGAATCGAACTTTAATGGGTGAGCTTCTAGGTGTATTTTGACCCGCTGAATCCAAAAATCCAACCTTTGATGTCCAAAAATATGCTTGGAAAGAAGTTATTTCGCATGGTACGAAAAACAGATGATCGAAAATATTTTGTTCCAGAACCGAAATAGAACTTTAATGGGTGAGTTTCTAGGTGTATTTTGACCCGCTGAATCCAAAAATCTAACATATGATGTCCAAAAATATGCTTGGAAAGAAGTTATGCCGCATGGTACGAAAAACAGATGATCGAAAATATTTTTTTCCAGAACCGAAATAGAACTTTAATGGGTGAGTTTCTAGGTGTATTTCGACCCGCTGAATCCAAAAATCCAACCTTTGATGGGCGAAAATACACCTGGGAAAAAGTTATTTCGCATGGTACGAAAAAGAGATGATCGAAAATATTTTTTTCCAGAACCGAAATCGAACTTTAATGGGTGAGTTTCTAGGTGTATTTTGACCCGCTGAATCCAAAAATCCAAGCGATGATAGGCGAAAATACACCTGGAAAGAGGTTATTTCGCATGGTACGGAAAAGAGATGATCGAAAATATTTTTTTCCAGAACCGAAATCGAATTTTAATGGGTGAGTTTATAGGTGTATTTTGACCCGCCGCGCTGAATCCAAAAATCCAACCGATGATAGGCGAAAATACACCTGGAACGAAGTTATTTCGCATGGTACGAAAAAGAGATGATCGAAATTATTTTTTTCCAGAACCGAAATCGAACTTCAATGGGTGAGTTCCTGGGTGTATTTGGACCCGCTGAATCCGAAAATCCAACCTTTGATGTCCAAAAATATGCTTGGAAAGAAGTTATTTCGCATGGTACGAAAAAGAGAAGATCGAAAATATTTTTTTTCAGAACCGGAATCGAACTTCAATGGCTGAGTTTCTAGGTGTATTTTGACCCGCTGAATCCGAAAATCCAACCTTTGATGTTCAAAAATATGCTTGGAAAGAAGTTATTTCGCATGGTACGAAAAACAGATGATCGATAATATTTTTATCCAGAACCGAAGTCGAACTTAAATGGGTGAGTTTCTAGGTGTATTTTGACCCGCTGATCCGAAAATCCAACCTTTGATGTCCAAAAATATGCTTGGAAAGAAGTTATTTCGCATGGTACGAAAAAGAGATGATCGAAAATATTTTTATCCAGAACCGAAGTCGAACTTTAATGGATGAGTTTCTAGGTGTATTTTGACCCGCTGAATCCAAAAATCCGACCTTTGATAGGCGAAATTACACCTGGATAGAAGTTATTTCGCATGGTACGAAAAAGAGATGATCGAAAATATTTTTTTCCAGCACCGAAATCAAACTTTAATGGGTGAGTTTATAGGTTTATCTTGACCCGCCGAATCCAAAAATCCAACCCATGATGTCCAAAAATATGCGTGGAAAGAAGTTATTTAGCATGGTACGAAAAACAGATGATCGAAAATATTTTTTTCCAGAACCGAAATAGAACTTTAATGGGTGAGTTTCTAGGTGTATTTTGACCCGCTGAATCCAAAAATCCAAGCTTTGATGGGCGAAAATACACCTGGAAAAAAGTTATTTCGCATGGTACGAAAAAGAGATGATCGAAAATATTTTTTTCCACAACCGGAATCAAACTTTAATGGGTGAGTTTTCAGGTTTATTTTGACCTGATGAATACAAAAATCCGACCTATGATGTCCAAAAATATGCTTGAAAAGAAGTGATTCCGCATGGTACGAAAAACAGATGATCGAAAATATTTTTTTCCAGAACCGAAATAGAACTTTAATGAGTGAGTTTCTAGGTGTATTTTGACCCGCTGAATCCAAAAATCCAACCTTTGATGGGCGAAAATACACCTGGGAAAAAGTTATTTCGCATGGTACGAAAAAGAGATGATCGAAAATATTTTTTTCCAGAACCGAAATCAATCTTTAATGAGTGAGTATCTAGGTTTATTTTGACCCGCTGAATCCAAAAATCCAACCTATGATGTCCAAAAATATGCTTGGAAAGAAGTTATTTCGCATGGTACGACAAACAGAAGATCGAAAATATTTTTTTCCAGAACCGAAATCGAACTTTAATGGGTGAGTTTCTAGGTGTATTTCGACCCGCTGAATCCGAAAATTCAACCTTTGATAAGCAAGAATACACCTGGAAAGAAGTTATTTCGCATGGTACGAAAAAGAGATGATCGAAAATATTTTTTTCCAGAACTGAAATCGAACTTTAATGGGTGAGTTACTAGGTGTATTTTGACCCGCTGAATCCAAAAATCCAACCTTTGATGGGCGAAAATACACCTGGTAAAAAGTTATTCCGCATGGTACGAAAAAGAGATGATCGAAAATATTTTTTTCCAGAACCGAAATCAAACTTTAATGTGTGAGTTTCTAGGTTTATTTTGACCCGCTGAATCCAAAAATCCAACCTATGATGTCCAAAAATATGCTTGGAAAGAAGTTATTTCGCATGGTACGAAAAACAGATGATCGAAAATATTTTTTTCCAGAACCGGAATCGAACTTTAATGGGTGAGCTTCTAGGTGTATTTTGACCCGCTGAATCCAAAAATCCGACCTTTGATGTCCAAAAATATGCTTGGAAAGAAGTTATTTCGCATGGTACGAAAAAGAGAAGATCGAAAATATTTTTTTTCAGAACCGAAATCGAACTTCAATGGGTGAGTTCCTGGGTGTATTTGGACCCGCTGAATCCGAAAATCCAACCTTTGATGTCCAAAAATATGCTTGGAAAGAAGTTATTTCGCATGGTACGAAAAAGAGATGATCGAAAATATTTTTTTCCAGAACCGAAATCGAACTTTAATAGGTGAGTGTCTATGTGTATTTTGACCCGCTGAATCCAGAAATCCACTTTTTGATTGGCGAAAATACACCCGGAAAGAAGTTATTTCGCATGGTACGAAAAAGAGATGATCGAAAATATTTTTTTCCAGAACCGAAATCAAACTTCAATGGGTGAGTTTCTAGGTTTATTTTGACCCGCTGAATCCAAAAATCCAACCTATGATGTCCAAAAATATGCTTGGAAAGAAGTTATTTCGCATGGTACGAAAAACAGATGATCGAAAATATTTTTTTCCAGAACCGAAATCGAACTTTAATGGGTGAGTTTCTCGGTGTATTCCGACCCGCTGAATCCGAAAATCCAACCTTTGATAGGCGAAAATACAACTGGAAAGAAGTTATTCCGCATGGTACGAAAAAGAGATGATCGAAAATATTTTTTCCCAGAACCGAAATCGAACTTCAATGGGTGAGTTTCTAGGTGTATTTCGACCCGCTGAATCCGAAAATCCAACCGTTGATAGGCGAAAACACACCTGGATAGAAGTTATTTCGCATGGTACGAAAAAGAGATGATCGAAAATATTTTTTTTCAGAACCGGAATCGAACTTCAATGGCTGAGTTTCTAGGTGTATTTTGACCCGCTGAATCCGAAAAACCAACCTTTGATGTCCAAAAATATGCTTGGAAAGAAGTTATTTCGCATGGTACGAAAAACAGATGATCGATAATATTTTTTTCCAGAACCGAAATCGAACTTCAATGGGTGAGTTTCTAGGTGTATTTTGACCCGCTGATCCGAAAATCCAACCTTTGATGTCCAAAAATATGCTTGGAAAGAAGTTATTTCGCATGGTACGAAAAAGAGATGATCGAAAATATTTTTATCCAGAACCGAAGTCGAACTTTAATGGATGAGTTTCTAGGTGTATTTTGACCCGCTGAATCCGAAAATCCAACCTTTGATAGGCGAAAATACAACTGGAAAGAAGTTATTTCGCATGGTACGAAAAAGAGATGATCGAAAATATTTTTTCGCAGAACCGAAATCGAACTTCAATGGGTGAGTTTCTAGGTGTATTTCGACCCGCTGAATCCGAAAATCCAACCGTTGATACGCGAAAATACACCTGGATAGAAGTTATTTCGCATGGTACGAAAAAGAGATGATCGAAAATATTTTTTTTCAGAACCGGAATCGAACTTCAATGGCTGAGTTTCTAGGTGTATTTCGACCCGCTGAATCCGGAAATCCAACCTTTGATAGGCGGAAATACACCTGGAAAGAAGTTATTTCGCATGGTACGAAAAAGAGATGATCGAAAATATTTTTTTCCAGAACCGGAATCGAACTTTAATGGGTGAGCTTCTAGGTGTATTTTGACCCGCTGAATCCAAAAATCCAACTTTTGATGTCCAAAAATATGCTTGGAAAGAAGTTATTTCGCATGGTACGAAAAACAGATGATCGAAAATATTTTTTTCCAGAACCGAAATCGAACTTTAATGGGTGAGTTTCTAGGTGTATTTCGATCCGCTGAATCCGGAAATCCAACCTTTGATAGGCGGAAATACACCTGGAAAGAAGTTATTTCGCATGGTACGTAAAAGAGATGATCGAAAATATTTTTTTCCAGAACCGGAATCGAACTTTAATGGGTGAGCTTCTAGGTGTATTTTGACCCGCTGAATCCAAAAATCCAACTTTTGATGTCCAAAAATATGCTTGGAAAGAAGTTATTTCGCATGGTACGAAAAACAGATGATCGAAAATATTTTTTTCCAGAACCGAAATCGAACTTTAATGGGTGAGTTTCTAGGTGTATTTCGACCCGCTGAATCCAAAAATCCAACCTTTGATAGGCAAGAATACACCTGGAAAGAAGTTATTTCGCATGGTACGAAAAAGAGATGATCGAAAATATTTTTTTCCAGAACTGAAATCGAACTTTAATGGGTGAGTTTCTAGGTGTATTTTGACCCGCTGAATCCAAAAATCCAAGCGATGATAGGCGAAAATACACCTGGAAAGAGGTTATTTCGCATGGTAAGAAAAAGAGATGATCGAAAATATTTTTTTCAAGAACCGGAATCGAACTTTAATGGGTGAGCTTCTAGGTGTATTTTGACCCGCTGAATCCAAAAATCCAACCTTTGATGTCCAAAAATATGCTTGGAAAGAAGTTATTTCGCATGGTACGAAAAACAGATGATCGAAAATATTTTGTTCCAGAACCGAAATAGAACTTTAATGGGTGAGTTTCTAGGTGTATTTTGACCCGCTGAATCCAAAAATCCAACCTATGATGTCCAAAAATATGCTTGGAAAGAAGTTATTTCGCATGGTACGAAAAACAGATGATCGAAAATATTTTTTTCCAGAACCGAAATCGAACTTTAATGGGTGAGTTTCTCGGTGTATTCCGACCCGCTGAATCCGAAAATCCAACCTTTGATAGGCGAAAATACAACTGGAAAGAAGTTATTCCGCATGGTACGAAAAAGAGATGATCGAAAATATTTTTTCCCAGAACCGAAATCGAACTTCAATGGGTGAGTTTCTAGGTGTATTTCGACCCGCTGAATCCGAAAATCCAACCGTTGATAGGCGAAAACACACCTGGATAGAAGTTATTTCGCATGGTACGAAAAAGAGATGATCGAAAATATTTTTTTTCAGAACCGGAATCGAACTTCAATGGCTGAGTTTCTAGGTGTATTTTGACCCGCTGAATCCGAAAATCCAACCTTTGATGTCCAAAAATATGCTTGGAAAGAAGTTATTTCGCATGGTACGAAAAACAGATGATCGATAATATTTTTTTCCAGAACCGAAATCGAACTTCAATGGGTGAGTTTCTAGGTGTATTTTGACCCGCTGATCCGAAAATCCAACCTTTGATGTCCGAAAATATGCTTGGAAAGAAGTTATTTCGCATGGTACGAAAAAGAGATGATCGAAAATATTTTTATCCAGAACCGAAGTCGAACTTTAATGGATGAGTTTCTAGGTGTATTTTGACCCGCTGAATCCGAAAATCCAACCTTTGATAGGCGAAAATACAACTGGAAAGAAGTTATTTCGCATGGTACGAAAAAGAGATGATCAAAAATATTTTTTCGCAGAACCGAAATCGAACTTCAATGGGTGAGTTTCTAGGTGTATTTCGACCCGCTGAATCCGAAAATCCAACCGTTGATACGCCAAAATACACCTGGATAGAAGTTATTTCGCATGGTACGAAAAAGAGATGATCGAAAATATTTTTTTTCAGAACCGGAATCGAACTTCAATGGCTGAGTTTCTAGGTGTATTTCGACCCGCTGAATCCGGAAATCCAACCTTTGATAGGCGGAAATACACCTGGAAAGAAGTTATTTCGCATGGTACGAAAAAGAGATGATCGAAAATATTTTTTTCCAGAACCGGAATCGAACTTTAATGGGTGAGCTTCTAGGTGTATTTTGACCCGCTGAATCCAAAAATCCAACTTTTGATGTCCAAAAATATGCTTGGAAAGAAGTTATTTCGCATGGTACGAAAAACAGATGATCGAAAATATTTTTTTCCAGAACCGAAATCGAACTTTAATGGGTGAGTTTCTAGGTGTACTTCGATCCGCTGAATCCGGAAATCCAACCTTTGATAGGCGGAAATACACCTGGAAAGAAGTTATTTCGCATGGTACGAAAAAGAGATGATCGAAAATATTTTTTTCCAGAACCGGAATCGAACTTTAATGGGTGAGCTTCTAGGTGTATTTTGACCCGCTGAATCCAAAAATCCAACTTTTGATGTCCAAAAATATGCTTGGAAAGAAGTTATTTCGCATGGTACGAAAAACAGATGATCGAAAATGTTTTTTTCCAGAACCGAAATCGAACTTTAATGGGTGAGTTTCTAGGTGTATTTCGACCCGCTGAATCCAAAAATCCAACCTTTGATAGGCAAGAATACACCTGGAAAGAAGTTATTTCGCATGGTACGAAAAAGAGATGATCGAAAATATTTTTTTCCAGAACTGAAATCGAACTTTAATGGGTGAGTTTCTAGGTGTATTTTGACCCGCTGAATCCAAAAATCCAAGCGATGATAGGCGAAAATACACCTGGAAAGAGGTTATTTCGCATGGTACGAAAAAGAGATGATCGAAAATATTTTTTTCAAGAACCGGAATCGAACTTTAATGGGTGAGCTTCTAGGTGTATTTTGACCCGCTGAATCCAAAAATCCAACCTTTGATGTCCAAAAATATGCTTGGAAAGAAGATATTTCGCATGGTACGAAAAACAGATGATCGAAAATATTTTGTTCCAGAACCGAAATAGAACTTTAATGGGTGAGTTTCTAGGTGTATTTTGACCCGCTGAATCCAAAAATCTAACCTATGATGTCCAAAAATATGCTTGGAAAGAAGTTATTTCGCATGGTACGAAAAACAGATGATCGAAAATATTTTTTTCCAGAACCGAAATCGAACTTTAATGGGTGAGTTTCTAGGTGTATTTCGACCCGCTGAATCCGGAAATCCAACCTTTGATAGGCGGAAATACACCTGGAAAAAAGTTATTTCGCATGGTACGAAAAAGAGATGATCGAAAATATTTTTTTCCAGAACCGAAATCGAACTTTAATGGGTGAGTTTCTAGGTGTATTTTGACCCGCTGGATCCAAAAATCCCAGCGATGATAGATGAAAATACACCTGGAAAGAGGTTATTTCGCATGGTACGAAAAAGAGATGATCGAAAATATTTTTTTCCAGAACCGAAATCGAATTTTAATGGGTGAGTTTCTAGGTGTATTCCGACCCGCCGCGCTGAATCCAAAAATCCAACCGATGATAGGCGAAAATACACCTGGAAAGAAGTTATTTCGCATGGTACGAAAAAGAGATCATCGAAAATATTTTTTTCCAGAACCGAAATTGAACTTCAATGGGTGAGTTCCTGGGTGTATTTGGACCCGCTGAATCCGAAAATCCAACCTTTGATGTCCAAAAATATGCTTGGAAAGAAGTTATTTCGCATGGTACGAAAAAGAGATGATCGAAAATATTTTTTTCCAGAACCGGAATCGAACTTTAATGGGTGAGTGTCTATGTGTATTTTGACCCGCTGAATCCAGAAATCCACTTTTTGATTGGCGAAAATACACCTGGAAAGAAGTTATTTCGCATGGTACGAAAAAGAGATGATCGAAAATATTTTTTTCCAGAACCGAAATCAAACTTCAATGGGTGAGTTTCTAGGTTTATTTTGACCCGCTGAATCCAAAAATCCAACCTATGATGTCCAAAAATATGCTTGGAAAGAAGTTATTTCGCATGGTACGAAAAACAGATGATCGAAAATATTTTTTTCCAGAACCGGAATCGAACTTTAATGGGTGAGTTTCTCGGTGTATTCCGACCCGCTGAATCCGAAAATCCAACCTTTGATAGGCGAAAATACAACTGGAAAGAAGTTATTCCGCATGGTACGAAAAAGAGATGATCGAAAATATTTTTTCCCAGAACCGAAATCGAACTTCAATGGGTGAGTTTCTAGGTGTATTTCGACCCGCTGAATCCGAAAATCCAACCGTTGATAGGCGAAAACACACCTGGATAGAAGTTATTTCGCATGGTACGAAAAAGAGATGATCGAAAATATTTTTTTTCAGAACCGGAATCGAACTTCAATGGCAGAGTTTCTAGGTGTATTTTGACCCGCTGAATCCGAAAATCCAACCTTTGATGTCCAAAAATATGCTTGGAAAGAAGTTATTTCGCATGGTACGAAAAACAGATGATCAATAATATTTTTTTCCAGAACCGAAATCGAACTTCAATGGGTGAGTTTCTAGGTGTATTTTGACCCGCTGATCCGAAAATCCCACCTTTGATGTCCAAAAATATGCTTGGAAAGAAGTTATTTCGCATGGTACGAAAAAGAGATGATCGAAAATATTTTTATCCAGAACCGAAGTCGAACTTTAATGGATGAGTTTCTAGGTGTATTTTGATCCGCTGAATCCAAAAATCCGACCTTTGATAGGCGAAATTACACCTGGATAGAAGTTATTTCGCATGGTACGAAAAAGAGATGATCGAAAATATTTTTTTCCAGCACCGAAATCAAACTTTAATGGGTGAGTTTATAGGTTTATTTTGACCCGCCGAATCCAGAAATCCAACCTATGATGTCCAAAAATATGCTTGGAAAGAAGCTATTTCGCATGGTACGAAAAACAGATGATCGAAAATATTTTTTTCCAGAACCGAAATAGAACTTTAATGGGTGAGTTTCTAGGTGTATTTTGACCCGCTGAATCCAAAAATCCAACCTTTGATGGGCGAAAATAATCATGGAAAAAAGTTATTTCGCATGGTACGAAAAAGAGATGATCGAAAATATTTTTTTCCACAACCGGAATCAAACTTTAATGGGTGAGTTTCCAGGTTTATTTTGACCCGATGAATACAAAAATCCGACCTATGATGTCCAAAAATATGCTTGGAAAGAAGTTATTCCGCATGGTACGAAAAACAGATGATCGAAAATATTTTTTTCCAGAACCGAAATAGAACTTTAATGGGTGAGTTTCTAGGTGTATTTCGACCCGCTGAATCCAAAAATCCAACCTTTGATGGGCGAAAATACACCTGGGAAAAAGTTATTTCGCATGGTACGAAAAAGAGATGATCGAAAATATTTTTTTCCAGAACCGAAATCGAACTTCAATGGGTGAGTTTCTAGGTGTATTTTGACCCGCTGAATCCAAAAATCCAAGCGATGATAGGCGAAAATACACCTGGAAAGAGGTTATTTCGCATGGTACGAAAAAGAGATGATCGACAATATTTTTTTCCAGAACCGAAATCGAATTTTAATGGGTGAGTTTCTAGGTGTATTTTGACCCGCCGCGCTGAATCCAAAAATCCAACCGATGATAGGCGAAAATACACCTGGAACGAAGTTATTTCGCATGGTACGAAAAAGAGATGATCGAAATTATTTTTTTCCAGAACCGAAATCGAACTTCAATGGGTGAGTTCCTGGGTGTATTTGGACCCGCTGAATCCGAAAATCCAACCTTTGATGTCCAAAAATATGCTTGGAAAGAAGTTATTTCGCATGGTACGAAAAAGAGATGATCGAAAATATTTTTTTTCAGAACCAGAATCGAACTTCAATGGCTGAGTTTCTAGGTGTATTTTGACCCGCTGAATCCGAAAATCCAACCTTTGATGTTCAAAAATATGCTTGGAAAGAAGTTATTTCGCATGGTACGAAAAACAGATGATCGATAATATTTTTATCCAGAACCGAAGTCGAACTTTAATGGGTGAGTTTCTAGGTGTATTTTGACCCGCTGATCCGAAAATCCAACCTTTGATGTCCAAAAATATGCTTGGAAAGAAGTTATTTCGCATGGTACGAAAAAGAGATGATCGAAAATATTTTTATCCAGAACCGAAGTCGAACTTTAATGGATGAGTTTCTAGGTGTATTTTGACCCGCTGAATCCAAAAATCCGACCTTTGATAGGCGAAATTACACCTGGATAGAAGTTATTTCGCATGGTACGAAAAAGAGATGATCGAAAATATTTTTTTCCAGCACCGAAATCAAACTTTAATGGGTGAGTTTATAGGTTTATCTTGACCCGCCGAATCCAAAAATCCAACCTATGACGTCCAAAAATATGCTTGGAAAGAAGTTATTTAGCATGGTACGAAAAACAGATGATCGAAAATATTTTTTTCCAGAACCGAAATAGAACTTTAATGGGTGAGTTTCTAGGTGTATTTTGACCCGATGAATACAAAAATCCGACCTATGATGTCCAAAAATATGCTTGAAAAGAAGTGATTCCGCATGGTACGAAAAACAGATGATCGAAAATATTTTTTTCCAGAACCGAAGTCGAACTTTAATGGGTGAGTTTCTAGGTGTATTTTGACCCGCTGAATCCAAAAATCCAACCTTTGATGGGCGAAAATACACCTGGGAAAAAGTTATTTCGCATGGTACGAAAAAGAGATGATCGAAAATATTTTTTTCCAGAACCGAAATCAATCTTTAATGAGTGAGTATCTAGGTTTATTTTGACCCGCTGAATGCAAAAATCCAACCTATGATGTCCAAAAATATGCTTGGAAAGAAGTTATTTCGCATGGTACGACAAACAGATGATCGAAAATATTTTTTTCCAGAACCGAAATCGAACTTTAATGGGTGAGTTTCTAGGTGTATTTCGACCCGCTGAATCCGAAAATTCAACCTTTGATAGGCAAGAATACACCTGGAAAGAAGTTATTTCGCATGGTACGAAAAAGAGATGATCGAAAATATTTTTTTCCAGAACTGAAATCGAACTTTAATGGGTGAGTTACTAGGTGTATTTTGACCCGCTGAATCCAAAAATCCAACCTTTGATGGGCGGAAATACACCTGGTAAAAAGTTATTCCGCATGGTACGAAAAAGAGATGATCGAAAATATTTTTTTCCAGAACCGAAATCAAACTTTAATGGGTGAGTTTCTAGGTTCATTTTGACCCGCTGAATCCAAAAATCCAACCAATGATGTCCAAAAATATGCTTGGAAAGAAGTTATTTCGCATGGTACGAAAAACAGATGATCGAAAATATTTTTTTCCAGAACCGGAATCGAACTTTAATGGGTGAGCTTCTAGGTGTATTTCGACCCGCTGAATACGGAAATCCAACCTTTGATAGGCGGAAATACACCTGGAAAGAAGTTACTTCGCATGGTACGAAAAAGAGATGATCGAAAATATTTTTTTCCAGAACCGAAATCGAACTTTAATGGGTGAGTTTCTAGGTGTATTTTGACCCGCTGAATCCGAAAATCCAACCTTTGTTGTCTGAAAATATGCCTGGAAAGAAGTTATTTCGCGTGGTACGAAAAAGAGATGATCGAAAATATTTTTTTCCAGAACCGAAATCGAACTTTAGTGGGTGAGTTTCTAGGTGTATTTTGACCCGCTGAATCCGAAAATCCAACCGTTGATAGGCGAAAATACACCTGGAAAGAAGTTATTTTGCATGGTACGAAAAAGAGATGATCGAAAATATTTTTTTCCAGAACCGAAATCTAACTTTAATGGGTGAGTTTCGAGGTGTATTTTGACCCGCCGAATCCAAAAATCCAACGTTTGATGAACGAAAATACACATGGAAAGGAGTTATTTCGCATGGTACGAAAAAGAGATGATCGGAAATATTTTTTTCCAGAACCGAATTCGAACTTCAATGGGTGAGTTTCTAGGTGTATTTTGACCCCCTGAATCCAAAAATCCAACCTATGATGTCCAAGAATATGCTTGGAAAGAAGTTATTTCGCATGTACGAAAAACAGATGATCGAAAATATTTTTTCCAGAACCGAAATCGAACTTCAATGGGTGAGTTTCTCGGTGTATTCCGACCCGCTGAATCCGAAAATCCAACCTTTGATAGGCGAAAATACAACTGGACAGAAGTTATTTCGCATGGTACGAAAAAGAGATGATCGAAAATATTTTTTCCCAGAACCGAAATCGAACTTCAATGGGTGAGTTTCTAGGTGTATTTCGACCCGCTGAATCCGAAAATCCAACCGTTGATAGGCGAAAATACACCTGGATAGAAGTTATTCCGCATGGTACGAAAAAGAGATGATCGAGAATATTTTTTTTCAGAACCGGAATCGAACTCCAATGGCTGAGTTTCTAGGTGTATTTTGACCCGCTGAATCCGAAAATCCAACCTTTGATGTCCAAAAATATGCTTGGAAAGAAGTTATTTCGCATGGTACGAAAAACAGATGATCGATAATATTTTTTTCCAGAACCGAAATCGAACTTCAATGGGTGAGTTTCTAGGTGTATTTTGACCCGCTGATCCGAAAATCCAACCTTTGATGTCCAAAAATATGCTTGGAAAGAAGTTATTTCGCATGGTACGAAAAAGAGATGATCGAAAATATTTTTATCCAGAACCGAAGTCGAACTTTAATGGATGAGTTTCAAGGTGTATTTTGACCCGCTGAGTCCAAAAATCCGAGCTTTGATAGGCGAAATTACACCTGGATAGAAGTTCTTTCGCATGGTACGAAAAAGAGATGATCGAAAATATTTTTTTCCAACACCGAAATCAAACTTTAATGGGTGAGTTTATAGGTTTATCTTGACCCGCCGAATCCAAAAATCCAACCTATGATGTCCAAAAATATGCTTGGAAAGAAGTTATTTCGCATGGTACGAAAAAATGATGATCGAAAATATTTTTTTCCAGAACCGAAATAGAACTTTAATGGGTGAGTTTCTAGGTGTATTTTGACCCGCTGAATCCAAAAATCCAACCTTTGATGATCGAAAATACACCTGGAAAAAAGTTATTTCGCATGGTACGAAAAAGAGATGATCGAAAATATTTTTTTCCACAACCGAAATCAAACTTTAATGGGTGAGTTTCCAGGTTTATTTTGACCCGATGAATACAAAAATCCGACCTATGATGTCCAAAAATATGCTTGGAAAGAAGTTATTTCGCATGGTACGAAAAACAGATGATCGAAAATATTTTTTTCCAGAACCGAAATAGAACTTTAATGGGTGAGTTTTTAGGTGTATTTCGACCCGCTGAATCCGAAAATCCAACCTTTGATGAGCAAGAATACACCTGGAAAGAAGTTATTTCGCATGGTACGAAAAAGAGATGATCGAAAATATTTTTTTCCAGAACTGAAATCGAACTTTAATGGGTGAGTTTCTAGGTGTATTTTGACCCGCTGAATCCAAAAATCCAAGCGATGATAGGCGAAAATACACCTGGAAAGAGGTTATTTCGCATGGTACGAAAAAGAGATGATCGAAAATATTTTTTTCCAGAACCGAAATCGAACCTCAATGGGTGAGCTTCTAGGTGTATTTTGACCCGCTGAATCCAAAAATCCAACCTTTGATGTCCAAAAATATGCTTGTAAAGAAGTTATTTCGCATGGTACGAAAAAGAGATGATCGAAAATATTTTTGTGCAGAACCGAAATCGAACTTCAATGGGTGAGTTTCTAGGTGTATTTTGACCCGCGGAATCCGAAAATCCAACCTTTGATGTCCAAAAATATGCTTGGAAAGAAGTTATTTCGCATGGTACGAAAAAAAGATGATCGAAAATATTTTTTTCCAGAATCGAAATCGAACTTTAATGGATGAGTTTCTAGGTGTATTTTGACCCGCTGAATCCGAAAATCCAACCTTTGATGTCTAAAAATATGCCTGGAAAGAAGTTATTTCGCGTGGTACGAAAAAGAGATGATCGAAAATATTTTTTTCCAGAACCGGAATCGAACTTTAGTGGGTGAGTTTCTAGGTGTATTTCGACCCGCTGAATCCGAAAATCCAACCGTTGATAGGCGAAAATACACCTGGAGAGAAGTTATTTTGCATGGTACGAAAAAGAGATGATCGAAAATATTTTTTTCCAGAACCGAAATCTAACTTCAATGGGTGAGTTTCGAGGTGTATTTTGACCCGCCGAATCCGAAAATCCAACGTTTGAAGAACGAAAATACACCTGGAAAAAAGTTATTTCGCATGGTACGAAAAAGAGATGATCGAAGATATTTTTTTCCACAACCGAAATCAAACTTTAATGGGTGAGTTTCCAGGTTTATTTTGATCCGATGAATACAAAAATCCGACTTATGATGTCCAAAAATATGCTTGGAAAGAAGTGATTTCGCATGGTACGAAAAACAGATGATCGAAAATATTTTTTTCCAGAACCGAAATCGAACTTTAATGGGTGAGTTTCTAGGTGTATTTTGACCCGCTGAATCCAAAAATCCAAGCGATGATAGGCAAAGATACACCTGGAAAGAGGTTATTTCGCATGGTACGAAAAAGAGATGATCGAAAATATTTTTTTCCAGAACCGGAATCGAACTTTAATGGGTGAGCTTCTAGGTGTATTTTGACCCGCTGAATCCAAAAATCCAACCTTTGATGTCCAAAAATATGCTTGGAAAGAAGTTATTTCGCATGGTACGAAAAACAGATGATCGAAAATATTTTGTTCCAGAACCGAAATAGAACTTTAATGGGTGAGTTTCTAGGTGTATTTTGACCCGCTGAATCCAAAAATCTAACATATGATGTCCAAAAATATGCTTGGAAAGAAGTTATGCCGCATGGTACGAAAAACAGATGATCGAAAATATTTTTTTCCAGAACCGAAATAGAACTTTAATGGGTGAGTTTCTAGGTGTATTTCGACCCGCTGAATCCAAAAATCCAACCTTTGATGGGCGAAAATACACCTGGGAAAAAGTTATTTCGCATGGTACGAAAAAGAGATGATCGAAAATATTTTTTTCCAGAACCGAAATCGAACTTTAATGGGTGAGTTTCTAGGTGTATTTTGACCCGCTGAATCCAAAAATCCAAGCGATGATAGGCGAAAATACACCTGGAAAGAGGTTATTTCGCATGGTACGGAAAAGAGATGATCGAAAATATTTTTTTCCAGAACCGAAATCGAATTTTAATGGGTGAGTTTATAGGTGTATTTTGACCCGCCGCGCTGAATCCAAAAATCCAACCGATGATAGGCGAAAATACACCTGGAACGAAGTTATTTCGCATGGTACGAAAAAGAGATGATCGAAATTATTTTTTTCCAGAACCGAAATCGAACTTCAATGGGTGAGTTCCTGGGTGTATTTGGACCCGCTGAATCCGAAAATCCAACCTTTGATGTCCAAAAATATGCTTGGAAAGAAGTTATTTCGCATGGTACGAAAAAGAGAAGATCGAAAATATTTTTTTTCAGAACCGGAATCGAACTTCAATGGCTGAGTTTCTAGGTGTATTTTGACCCGCTGAATCCGAAAATCCAACCTTTGATGTTCAAAAATATGCTTGGAAAGAAGTTATTTCGCATGGTACGAAAAACAGATGATCGATAATATTTTTATCCAGAACCGAAGTCGAACTTTAATGGGTGAGTTTCTAGGTGTATTTTGACCCGCTGATCCGAAAATCCAACCTTTGATGTCCAAAAATATGCTTGGAAAGAAGTTATTTCGCATGGTACGAAAAAGAGATGATCGAAAATATTTTTATCCAGAACCGAAGTCGAACTTTAATGGATGAGTTTCTAGGTGTATTTTGACCCGCTGAATCCAAAAATCCGACCTTTGATAGGCGAAATTACACCTGGATAGAAGTTATTTCGCATGGTACGAAAAAGAGATGATCGAAAATATTTTTTTCCAGCACCGAAATCAAACTTTAATGGGTGAGTTTATAGGTTTATCTTGACCCGCCGAATCCAAAAATCCAACCCATGATGTCCAAAAATATGCGTGGAAAGAAGTTATTTAGCATGGTACGAAAAACAGATGATCGAAAATATTTTTTTCCAGAACCGAAATAGAACTTTAATGGGTGAGTTTCTAGGTGTATTTCGACCCGCTGAATCCGAAAATCCAACCTTTGATGAGCAAGAATACACCTGGAAAGAAGTTATTTCGCATGGTACGAAAAAGAGATGATCGAAAATATTTTTTTCCAGAACTGAAATCGAACTTTAATGGGTGAGTTTCTAGGTGTATTTTGACCCGCTGAATCCAAAAATCCAAGCGATGATAGGCGAAAATACACCTGGAAAGAGGTTATTTCGCATGGTACGAAAAAGAGATGATCGAAAATATTTTTTTCCAGAACCGAAATCGAACCTCAATGGGTGAGCTTCTAGGTGTATTTTGACCCGCTGAATCCAAAAATCCAACCTTTGATGTCCAAAAATATGCTTGTAAAGAAGTTATTTCGCATGGTACGAAAAAGAGATGATCGAAAATATTTTTGTGCAGAACCGAAATCGAACTTCAATGGGTGAGTTTCTAGGTGTATTTTGACCCGCGGAATCCGAAAATCCAACCTTTGATGTCCAAAAATATGCTTGGAAAGAAGTTATTTCGCATGGTACGAAAAAAAGATGATCGAAAATATTTTTTTCCAGAATCGAAATCGAACTTTAATGGATGAGTTTCTAGGTGTATTTTGACCCGCTGAATCCGAAAATCCAACCTTTGATGTCTAAAAATATGCCTGGAAAGAAGTTATTTCGCGTGGTACGAAAAAGAGATGATCGAAAATATTTTTTTCCAGAACCGGAATCGAACTTTAGTGGGTGAGTTTCTAGGTGTATTTCGACCCGCTGAATCCGAAAATCCAACCGTTGATAGGCGAAAATACACCTGGAGAGAAGTTATTTTGCATGGTACGAAAAAGAGATGATCGAAAATATTTTTTTCCAGAACCGAAATCTAACTTCAATGGGTGAGTTTCGAGGTGTATTTTGACCCGCCGAATCCGAAAATCCAACGTTTGAAGAACGAAAATACACCTGGAAAAAAGTTATTTCGCATGGTACGAAAAAGAGATGATCGAAGATATTTTTTTCCACAACCGAAATCAAACTTTAATGGGTGAGTTTCCAGGTTTATTTTGATCCGATGAATACAAAAATCCGACTTATGATGTCCAAAAATATGCTTGGAAAGAAGTGATTTCGCATGGTACGAAAAACAGATGATCGAAAATATTTTTTTCCAGAACCGAAATCGAACTTTAATGGGTGAGTTTCTAGGTGTATTTTGACCCGCTGAATCCAAAAATCCAAGCGATGATAGGCAAAGATACACCTGGAAAGAGGTTATTTCGCATGGTACGAAAAAGAGATGATCGAAAATATTTTTTTCCAGAACCGGAATCGAACTTTAATGGGTGAGCTTCTAGGTGTATTTTGACCCGCTGAATCCAAAAATCCAACCTTTGATGTCCAAAAATATGCTTGGAAAGAAGTTATTTCGCATGGTACGAAAAACAGATGATCGAAAATATTTTGTTCCAGAACCGAAATAGAACTTTAATGGGTGAGTTTCTAGGTGTATTTTGACCCGCTGAATCCAAAAATCTAACATATGATGTCCAAAAATATGCTTGGAAAGAAGTTATGCCGCATGGTACGAAAAACAGATGATCGAAAATATTTTTTTCCAGAACCGAAATAGAACTTTAATGGGTGAGTTTCTAGGTGTATTTCGACCCGCTGAATCCAAAAATCCAACCTTTGATGGGCGAAAATACACCTGGGAAAAAGTTATTTCGCATGGTACGAAAAAGAGATGATCGAAAATATTTTTTTCCAGAACCGAAATCGAACTTTAATGGGTGAGTTTCTAGGTGTATTTTGACCCGCTGAATCCAAAAATCCAAGCGATGATAGGCGAAAATACACCTGGAAAGAGGTTATTTCGCATGGTACGGAAAAGAGATGATCGAAAATATTTTTTTCCAGAACCGAAATCGAATTTTAATGGGTGAGTTTATAGGTGTATTTTGACCCGCCGCGCTGAATCCAAAAATCCAACCGATGATAGGCGAAAATACACCTGGAACGAAGTTATTTCGCATGGTACGAAAAAGAGATGATCGAAATTATTTTTTTCCAGAACCGAAATCGAACTTCAATGGGTGAGTTCCTGGGTGTATTTGGACCCGCTGAATCCGAAAATCCAACCTTTGATGTCCAAAAATATGCTTGGAAAGAAGTTATTTCGCATGGTACGAAAAAGAGAAGATCGAAAATATTTTTTTTCAGAACCGGAATCGAACTTCAATGGCTGAGTTTCTAGGTGTATTTTGACCCGCTGAATCCGAAAATCCAACCTTTGATGTTCAAAAATATGCTTGGAAAGAAGTTATTTCGCATGGTACGAAAAACAGATGATCGATAATATTTTTATCCAGAACCGAAGTCGAACTTTAATGGGTGAGTTTCTAGGTGTATTTTGACCCGCTGATCCGAAAATCCAACCTTTGATGTCCAAAAATATGCTTGGAAAGAAGTTATTTCGCATGGTACGAAAAAGAGATGATCGAAAATATTTTTATCCAGAACCGAAGTCGAACTTTAATGGATGAGTTTCTAGGTGTATTTTGACCCGCTGAATCCAAAAATCCGACCTTTGATAGGCGAAATTACACCTGGATAGAAGTTATTTCGCATGGTACGAAAAAGAGATGATCGAAAATATTTTTTTCCAGCACCGAAATCAAACTTTAATGGGTGAGTTTATAGGTTTATCTTGACCCGCCGAATCCAAAAATCCAACCCATGATGTCCAAAAATATGCGTGGAAAGAAGTTATTTAGCATGGTACGAAAAACAGATGATCGAAAATATTTTTTTCCAGAACCGAAATAGAACTTTAATGGGTGAGTTTCTAGGTGTATTTTGACCCGCTGAATCCAAAAATCCAAGCTTTGATGGGCGAAAATACACCTGGAAAAAAGTTATTTCGCATGGTACGAAAAAGAGATGATCGAAAATATTTTTTTCCACAACCGGAATCAAACTTTAATGGGTGAGTTTCCAGGTTTATTTTGACCTGATGAATACAAAAATCCGACCTATGATGTCCAAAAATATGCTTGAAAAGAAGTGATTCCGCATGGTACGAAAAACAGATGATCGAAAATATTTTTTTCCAGAACCGAAATAGAACTTTAATGAGTGAGTTTCTAGGTGTATTTTGACCCGCTGAATCCAAAAATCCAACCTTTGATGGGCGAAAATACACCTGGGAAAAAGTTATTTCGCATGGTACGAAAAAGAGATGATCGAAAATATTTTTTTCCAGAACCGAAATCAATCTTTAATGAGTGAGTATCTAGGTTTATTTTGACCCGCTGAATCCAAAAATCCAACCTATGATGTCCAAAAATATGCTTGGAAAGAAGTTATTTCGCATGGTACGACAAACAGAAGATCGAAAATATTTTTTTCCAGAACCGAAATCGAACTTTAATGGGTGAGTTTCTAGGTGTATTTCGACCCGCTGAATCCGAAAATTCAACCTTTGATAAGCAAGAATACACCTGGAAAGAAGTTATTTCGCATGGTACGAAAAAGAGATGATCGAAAATATTTTTTTCCAGAACTGAAATCGAACTTTAATGGGTGAGTTACTAGGTGTATTTTGACCCGCTGAATCCAAAAATCCAACCTTTGATGGGCGAAAATACACCTGGTAAAAAGTTATTCCGCATGGTACGAAAAAGAGATGATCGAAAATATTTTTTTCCAGAACCGAAATCAAACTTTAATGGGTGAGTTTCTAGGTTTATTTTGACCCGCTGAATCCAAAAATCCAACCTATGATGTCCAAAAATATGCTTGGAAAGAAGTTATTTCGCATGGTACGAAAAACAGATGATCGAAAATATTTTTTTCCAGAACCGGAATCGAACTTTAATGGGTGAGCTTCTAGGTGTATTTTGACCCGCTGAATCCAAAAATCCGACCTTTGATGTCCAAAAATATGCTTGGAAAGAAGTTATTTCGCATGGTACGAAAAAGAGATGATCGAAAATATTTTTTTCCAGAACCGAAATCGAACTTCAATGGGTGAGTTTCTAGGTGTATTTTGACCCGCTGAATCCGAAAATCCAACATTTGTTGTCTGAAAATATGCCTGGAACGAAGTTATTTCGCGTGGTACGAAAAAGAGATGATCGAAAATATTTTTATCCAGAACCGAAGTCGAACTTTAATGGATGAGTTTCAAGGTGTATTTTGACCCGCTGAGTCCAAAAATCCGAGCTTTGATAGGCGAAATTACACCTGGATAGAAGTTCTTTCGCATGGTACGAAAAAGAGATGATCGAAAATATTTTTTTCCAACACCGAAATCAAACTTTAATGGGTGAGTTTATAGGTTTATCTTGACCCGCCGAATCCAAAAATCCAACCTATGATGTCCAAAAATATGCTTGGAAAGAAGTTATTTCGCATGGTACGAAAAAATGATGATCGAAAATATTTTTTTCCAGAACCGAAATAGAACTTTAATGGGTGAGTTTCTAGGTGTATTTTGACCCGCTGAATCCAAAAATCCAACCTTTGATGATCGAAAATACACCTGGAAAAAAGTTATTTCGCATGGTACGAAAAAGAGATGATCGAAAATATTTTTTTCCAGAACCGAAATCGAACTTCAATGGGTGAGTTTCTAGGTGTATTTTGACCCGCTGAATCCGAAAATCCAACCTTTGTTGTCTGAAAATATGCCTGGAACGAAGTTATTTCGCGTGGTACGAAAAAGAGATGATCGAAAATATTTTTATCCAGAACCGAAGTCGAACTTTAATGGATGAGTTTCAAGGTGTATTTTGACCCGCTGAGTCCAAAAATCCGAGCTTTGATAGGCGAAATTACACCTGGATAGAAGTTCTTTCGCATGGTACGAAAAAGAGATGATCGAAAATATTTTTTTCCAACACCGAAATCAAACTTTAATGGGTGAGTTTATAGGTTTATCTTGACCCGCCGAATCCAAAAATCCAACCTATGATGTCCAAAAATATGCTTGGAAAGAAGTTATTTCGCATGGTACGAAAAAATGATGATCGAAAATATTTTTTTCCAGAACCGAAATAGAACTTTAATGGGTGAGTTCCTGGGTGTATTTGGACCCGCTGAATCCGAAAATCCAACCTTTGATGTCCAAAAATATGCTTGGAAAGAAGTTATTTCGCATGGTACGAAAAAGAGATGATCGAAAATATTTTTGTGCAGAACCGAAATCGAACTTCAATGCGTGAGTTTCTAGGTGTATTTTGACCCGCGGAATCCGAAAATCCAACCTTTGATGTCCAAAAATATGCTTGGAAAGAAGTTATTTCGCATGGTACGAAAAAAAGATGATCGAAAATATTTTTTTCCAGAATCGAAATCGAACTTTAATGGGTGAGTTTCTAGGTGTATTTTGACCCGCTGAATCCGAAAATCCAACCTTTGATGTCTACAAATATGCCTGGAAAGAAGTTATTTCGCGTGGTACGAAAAAGAGATGATCGAAAATATTTTTTTCCAGAACCGGAATCGAACTTTAGTGGGTGAGTTTCTAGGTGTATTTCGACCCGCTGAATCCGAAAATCCAACCGTTGATAGGCGAAAATACACCTGGAAAGAAGTTATTTTGCATGGTACGAAAAAGAGATGATCGAAAATATTTTTTTCCAGAACCGAAATCTAACTTTAATGGGTGAGTTTCGAGGTGTATTTTGACCCGCCGAATCCGAAAATCCAACGTTTGAAGAACGAAAATACACCTGGAAAAAAGTTATTTCGCATGGTACGAAAAAGAGATGATCGAAGATATTTTTTTCCACAACCGAAATCAAACTTTAATGGGTGAGTTTCCAGGTTTATTTTGATCCGATGAATACAAAAATCCGAACTATGATGTCCAAAAATATGCTTGGAAAGAAGTTATTTCGCATGGCACGAAAAACAGATGATCGAAAATATTTTTTTCCAGAACCGAAATCGAACTTTAATGGGTGAGTTTCTAGGTGTATTTTGACCCGCTGAATCCAAAAATCCAACCTTTGATGTCCAAAAATATGCTTGGAAAGAAGTTATTTCGCATGGTACGAAAAAGAGATGATCGAAAATATTTTTTTCCACAACCGAAATCAAACTTTAATGGGTGAGTTTCTAGGTGTATTTTGACCCGCTGATCCGAAAATCCAACCTTTGATGTCCAAAAATATGCTTGGAAAGAAGTTATTTCGCATGGTACGAAAAAGAGATGATCGAAAATATTTTTATCCAGAACCGAAGTCGAACTTTAATGGATGAGTTTCTAGGTGTATTTTGACCCGCTGAATCCAAAAATCCGACCTTTGATAGGCGAAATTACACCTGGATAGAAGTTATTTCGCATGGTACGAAAAAGAGATGATCGAAAATATTTTTTTCCAGCACCGAAATCAAACTTTAATGGGTGAGTTTATAGGTTTATCTTGACCCGCCGAATCCAAAAATCCAACCCATGATGTCCAAAAATATGCGTGGAAAGAAGTTATTTAGCATGGTACGAAAAACAGATGATCGAAAATATTTTTTTCCAGAACCGAAATAGAACTTTAATGGGTGAGTTTCTAGGTGTATTTTGACCCGCTGAATCCAAAAATCCAAGCTTTGATGGGCGAAAATACACCTGGAAAAAAGTTATTTCGCATGGTACGAAAAAGAGATGATCGAAAATATTTTTTTCCACAACCGGAATCAAACTTTAATGGGTGAGTTTCCAGGTTTATTTTGACCTGATGAATACAAAAATCCGACCTATGATGTCCAAAAATATGCTTGAAAAGAAGTGATTCCGCATGGTACGAAAAACAGATGATCGAAAATATTTTTTTCCAGAACCGAAATAGAACTTTAATGAGTGAGTTTCTAGGTGTATTTTGACCCGCTGAATCCAAAAATCCAACCTTTGATGGGCGAAAATACACCTGGGAAAAAGTTATTTCGCATGGTACGAAAAAGAGATGATCGAAAATATTTTTTTCCAGAACCG
Source organism: Phymatocera aterrima (assembly GCA_963170745.1). Classification (NCBI taxonomy): domain Eukaryota; kingdom Metazoa; phylum Arthropoda; class Insecta; order Hymenoptera; family Tenthredinidae; genus Phymatocera; species Phymatocera aterrima. The sequence goes on from OY720660.1 coordinate 2,864,903, forward strand.
AAATCAATCTTTAATGAGTGAGTATCTAGGTTTATTTTGACCCGCTGAATCCAAAAATCCAACCTATGATGTCCAAAAATATGCTTGGAAAGAAGTTATTTCGCATGGTACGACAAACAGAAGATCGAAAATATTTTTTTCCAGAACCGAAATCGAACTTTAATGGGTGAGTTTCTAGGTGTATTTCGACCCGCTGAATCCGAAAATTCAACCTTTGATAAGCAAGAATACACCTGGAAAGAAGTTATTTCGCATGGTACGAAAAAGAGATGATCGAAAATATTTTTTTCCAGAACTGAAATCGAACTTTAATGGGTGAGTTACTAGGTGTATTTTGACCCGCTGAATCCAAAAATCCAACCTTTGATGGGCGAAAATACACCTGGTAAAAAGTTATTCCGCATGGTACGAAAAAGAGATGATCGAAAATATTTTTTTCCAGAACCGAAATCAAACTTTAATGGGTGAGTTTCTAGGTTTATTTTGACCCGCTGAATCCAAAAATCCAACCTATGATGTCCAAAAATATGCTTGGAAAGAAGTTATTTCGCATGGTACGAAAAACAGATGATCGAAAATATTTTTTTCCAGAACCGGAATCGAACTTTAATGGGTGAGCTTCTAGGTGTATTTTGACCCGCTGAATCCAAAAATCCGACCTTTGATGTCCAAAAATATGCTTGGAAAGAAGTTATTTCGCATGGTACGAAAAAGAGATGATCGAAAATATTTTTTTCCAGAACCGAAATCGAACTTCAATGGGTGAGTTTCTAGGTGTATTTTGACCCGCTGAATCCGAAAATCCAACATTTGTTGTCTGAAAATATGCCTGGAACGAAGTTATTTCGCGTGGTACGAAAAAGAGATGATCGAAAATATTTTTATCCAGAACCGAAGTCGAACTTTAATGGATGAGTTTCAAGGTGTATTTTGACCCGCTGAGTCCAAAAATCCGAGCTTTGATAGGCGAAATTACACCTGGATAGAAGTTCTTTCGCATGGTACGAAAAAGAGATGATCGAAAATATTTTTTTCCAACACCGAAATCAAACTTTAATGGGTGAGTTTATAGGTTTATCTTGACCCGCCGAATCCAAAAATCCAACCTATGATGTCCAAAAATATGCTTGGAAAGAAGTTATTTCGCATGGTACGAAAAAATGATGATCGAAAATATTTTTTTCCAGAACCGAAATAGAACTTTAATGGGTGAGTTTCTAGGTGTATTTTGACCCGCTGAATCCAAAAATCCAACCTTTGATGATCGAAAATACACCTGGAAAAAAGTTATTTCGCATGGTACGAAAAAGAGATGATCGAAAATATTTTTTTCCAGAACCGAAATCGAACTTCAATGGGTGAGTTTCTAGGTGTATTTTGACCCGCTGAATCCGAAAATCCAACCTTTGTTGTCTGAAAATATGCCTGGAACGAAGTTATTTCGCGTGGTACGAAAAAGAGATGATCGAAAATATTTTTATCCAGAACCGAAGTCGAACTTTAATGGATGAGTTTCAAGGTGTATTTTGACCCGCTGAGTCCAAAAATCCGAGCTTTGATAGGCGAAATTACACCTGGATAGAAGTTCTTTCGCATGGTACGAAAAAGAGATGATCGAAAATATTTTTTTCCAACACCGAAATCAAACTTTAATGGGTGAGTTTATAGGTTTATCTTGACCCGCCGAATCCAAAAATCCAACCTATGATGTCCAAAAATATGCTTGGAAAGAAGTTATTTCGCATGGTACGAAAAAATGATGATCGAAAATATTTTTTTCCAGAACCGAAATAGAACTTTAATGGGTGAGTTCCTGGGTGTATTTGGACCCGCTGAATCCGAAAATCCAACCTTTGATGTCCAAAAATATGCTTGGAAAGAAGTTATTTCGCATGGTACGAAAAAGAGATGATCGAAAATATTTTTGTGCAGAACCGAAATCGAACTTCAATGCGTGAGTTTCTAGGTGTATTTTGACCCGCGGAATCCGAAAATCCAACCTTTGATGTCCAAAAATATGCTTGGAAAGAAGTTATTTCGCATGGTACGAAAAAAAGATGATCGAAAATATTTTTTTCCAGAATCGAAATCGAACTTTAATGGGTGAGTTTCTAGGTGTATTTTGACCCGCTGAATCCGAAAATCCAACCTTTGATGTCTACAAATATGCCTGGAAAGAAGTTATTTCGCGTGGTACGAAAAAGAGATGATCGAAAATATTTTTTTCCAGAACCGGAATCGAACTTTAGTGGGTGAGTTTCTAGGTGTATTTCGACCCGCTGAATCCGAAAATCCAACCGTTGATAGGCGAAAATACACCTGGAAAGAAGTTATTTTGCATGGTACGAAAAAGAGATGATCGAAAATATTTTTTTCCAGAACCGAAATCTAACTTTAATGGGTGAGTTTCGAGGTGTATTTTGACCCGCCGAATCCGAAAATCCAACGTTTGAAGAACGAAAATACACCTGGAAAAAAGTTATTTCGCATGGTACGAAAAAGAGATGATCGAAGATATTTTTTTCCACAACCGAAATCAAACTTTAATGGGTGAGTTTCCAGGTTTATTTTGATCCGATGAATACAAAAATCCGAACTATGATGTCCAAAAATATGCTTGGAAAGAAGTTATTTCGCATGGCACGAAAAACAGATGATCGAAAATATTTTTTTCCAGAACCGAAATCGAACTTTAATGGGTGAGTTTCTAGGTGTATTTTGACCCGCTGAATCCAAAAATCCAACCTTTGATGTCCAAAAATATGCTTGGAAAGAAGTTATTTCGCATGGTACGAAAAAGAGATGATCGAAAATATTTTTTTCCACAACCGAAATCAAACTTTAATGGGTGAGTTTCCAGGTTTATTTTGACCCGATGAATACAAAAATCCGACCTATGATGTCCAAAAATATGCTTGGAAAGAAGTTATTTCGCATGGTACGAAAAACAGATGATCGAAAATATTTTTTTCCAGAACCGAAATAGAACTTTGATGGGTGAGTTTTTAGGTGTATTTCGACCCGCTGAATCCGAAAATCCAACCTTTGATAAGCAAGAATACACCTGGAAAGAAGTTATTTCGCATGGTACGAAAAAGAGATGATCGAAAATATTTTTTTCCAGAACTGAAATCGAACTTTAATGGGTGAGTTTCTAGGTGTATTTTGACCCGCTGAATCCAAAAATCCAAGCGATGATAGGCGAAAATACACCTGGAAAGAGGTTATTTCGCATGGTACGAAAAAGAGATGATCGAAAATATTTTTTGCCAGAACCGAAATCGAACCTCAATGGGTGAGCTTCTAGGTGTATTTTGACCCGCTGAATCCAAAAATCCAACCTTTGATGTCCAAAAATATGCTTGTAACGAAGTTATTTCGCATGGTACGAAAAAGAGATGATCGAAAATATTTTTGTGCAGAACCGAAATCGAACTTCAATGGGTGAGTTTCTAGGTGTATTTTGACCCGCGGAATCCGAAAATCCAACCTTTGATGTCCAAAAATATGCTTGGAAAGAAGTTATTTCGCATGGTACGAAAAAAAGATGATCGAAAATATTTTTTTCCAGAATCGAAATCGAACTTTAATGGGTGAGTTTCTAGGTGTATTTTGACCCGCTGAATCCGAAAATCCAACCTTTGATGTCTTAAAATATGCCTGGAAAGAAGTTATTTCGCGTGGTACGAAAAAGAGATGATCGAAAATATTTTTTTCCAGAACCGGAATCGAACTTTAGTGGGTGAGTTTCTAGGTGTATTTCGACCCGCTGAATCCGAAAATCCAACCGTTGATAGGCGAAAATACACCTGGAAAGAAGTTATTTTGCATGGTACGAAAAAGAGATGATCGAAAATATTTTTTTCCAGAACCGAAATCTAACTTTAATGGGTGAGTTTCGAGGTGTATTTTGACCCGCCGAATCCGAAAATCCAACGTTTGAAGAACGAAAATACACCTGGAAAAAAGTTATTTCGCATGGTACGAAAAAGAGATGATCGAAGATATTTTTTTCCACAACCGAAATCAAACTTTAATGGGTGAGTTTCCAGGTTTATTTTGATCCGATGAATACAAAAATCCGACCTATGATGTCCAAAAATATGCTTGGAAAGAAGTTATTTCGCATGGTACGAAAAACAGATGATCGAAAATATTTTTTTCCAGAACCGAAATCGAACTTTAATGGGTGAGTTTCTAGGTGTATTTTGACCCGCTGAATCCAAAAATCCAAGCGATGATAGGCAAAAATACACCTGGAAAGAGGTTATTTCGCATGGTACGAAAAAGAGATGATCGAAAATATTTTTTTCCAGAACCGGAATCGAACTTTAATGGGTGAGCTTCTAGGTGTATTTTGACCCGCTGAATCCAAAAATCCAACCTTTGATGTCCAAAAATATGCTTGGAAAGAAGTTATTTCGCATGGTACGAAAAAGAGATGATCGAAAATATTTTTTTCCAGAACCGAAATAGAACTTTAATGGGTGAGTTACTAGGTGTATTTTGACCCGCTGAATCCAAAAATCCAACCTTTGATGGGCGAAAATACACCTGGTAAAAAGTTATTCCGCATGGTACGAAAAAAAGATGATCGAAAATATTTTTTTCCAGAACCGAAATCAAACTTTAATGGGTGAGTTTCTAGGTTTATTTTGACCCGCTGAATCCAAAAATCCAACCTATGATGTCCAAAAATATGCTTGGAAAGAAGTTATTTCGCATGGTACGAAAAACAGATGATCGAAAATATTTTTTCCAGAACCGGAATCGAACTTTAATGGGTGAGCTTCTAGGTGTATTTCGAGCCGCTGAATACGGAAATCCAACCTTTGATAGGCGGAAATACACCTGGAAAGAAGTTACTTCGCATGGTACGAAAAAGAGATGATCGAAAATATTTTTTTCCAGAACCGAAATCGAACTTTAATGGGTGAGTTTCTAGGTGTATTTTGACCCGCTGAATCCAAAAATCCAAGCGATGATAGGCGAAAATACACCTGGAAAGAGGTTATTTCGCATGGTACGAAAAAGAGATGATCGAAAATATTTTTTTCCAGAACCGAAATCTAACTTTAATGGGTGAGTTTCGAGGTGTATTTTGACCCGCCGAATCCAAAAATCCAACGTTTGAAGAACGAAAATACACCTGGAAAGAAGTTATTTCGCATGGTACGAAAAAGAGATGATCGAAAATATTTTTTTCCAGAACTGAAATCGAACTTTAATGGGTGAGTTTCTAGGTGTATTTTGACCCGCTGAATCCAAAAATCCAAGCGATGATAGGCGAAAATACACCTGGAAAGAGGTTATTTCGCATGGTACGAAAAAGAGATGATCGAAAATATTTTTTGCCAGAACCGAAATCGAACCTCAATGGGTGAGCTTCTAGGTGTATTTTGACCCGCTGAATCCAAAAATCCAACCTTTGATGTCCAAAAATATGCTTGTAACGAAGTTATTTCGCATGGTACGAAAAAGAGATGATCGAAAATATTTTTGTGCAGAACCGAAATCGAACTTCAATGGGTGAGTTTCTAGGTGTATTTTGACCCGCGGAATCCGAAAATCCAACCTTTGATGTCCAAAAATATGCTTGGAAAGAAGTTATTTCGCATGGTACGAAAAAAAGATGATCGAAAATATTTTTTTCCAGAATCGAAATCGAACTTTAATGGGTGAGTTTCTAGGTGTATTTTGACCCGCTGAATCCGAAAATCCAACCTTTGATGTCTTAAAATATGCCTGGAAAGAAGTTATTTCGCGTGGTACGAAAAAGAGATGATCGAAAATATTTTTTTCCAGAACCGGAATCGAACTTTAGTGGGTGAGTTTCTAGGTGTATTTCGACCCGCTGAATCCGAAAATCCAACCGTTGATAGGCGAAAATACACCTGGAAAGAAGTTATTTTGCATGGTACGAAAAAGAGATGATCGAAAATATTTTTTTCCAGAACCGAAATCTAACTTTAATGGGTGAGTTTCGAGGTGTATTTTGACCCGCCGAATCCGAAAATCCAACGTTTGAAGAACGAAAATACACCTGGAAAAAAGTTATTTCGCATGGTACGAAAAAGAGATGATCGAAGATATTTTTTTCCACAACCGAAATCAAACTTTAATGGGTGAGTTTCCAGGTTTATTTTGATCCGATGAATACAAAAATCCGACCTATGATGTCCAAAAATATGCTTGGAAAGAAGTTATTTCGCATGGTACGAAAAACAGATGATCGAAAATATTTTTTTCCAGAACCGAAATCGAACTTTAATGGGTGAGTTTCTAGGTGTATTTTGACCCGCTGAATCCAAAAATCCAAGCGATGATAGGCAAAAATACACCTGGAAAGAGGTTATTTCGCATGGTACGAAAAAGAGATGATCGAAAATATTTTTTTCCAGAACCGGAATCGAACTTTAATGGGTGAGCTTCTAGGTGTATTTTGACCCGCTGAATCCAAAAATCCAACCTTTGATGTCCAAAAATATGCTTGGAAAGAAGTTATTTCGCATGGTACGAAAAAGAGATGATCGAAAATATTTTTTTCCAGAACCGAAATAGAACTTTAATGGGTGAGTTACTAGGTGTATTTTGACCCGCTGAATCCAAAAATCCAACCTTTGATGGGCGAAAATACACCTGGTAAAAAGTTATTCCGCATGGTACGAAAAAAAGATGATCGAAAATATTTTTTTCCAGAACCGAAATCAAACTTTAATGGGTGAGTTTCTAGGTTTATTTTGACCCGCTGAATCCAAAAATCCAACCTATGATGTCCAAAAATATGCTTGGAAAGAAGTTATTTCGCATGGTACGAAAAACAGATGATCGAAAATATTTTTTCCAGAACCGGAATCGAACTTTAATGGGTGAGCTTCTAGGTGTATTTCGAGCCGCTGAATACGGAAATCCAACCTTTGATAGGCGGAAATACACCTGGAAAGAAGTTACTTCGCATGGTACGAAAAAGAGATGATCGAAAATATTTTTTTCCAGAACCGAAATCGAACTTTAATGGGTGAGTTTCTAGGTGTATTTTGACCCGCTGAATCCAAAAATCCAAGCGATGATAGGCGAAAATACACCTGGAAAGAGGTTATTTCGCATGGTACGAAAAAGAGATGATCGAAAATATTTTTTTCCAGAACCGAAATCTAACTTTAATGGGTGAGTTTCGAGGTGTATTTTGACCCGCCGAATCCAAAAATCCAACGTTTGAAGAACGAAAATACACCTGGAAAAAAGTTATTTCGCATGGTACGAAAAAGAGATGATCGAAAATATTTTTTTCCACAACCGAAATCAAACTTTAATGGGTGAGTTTCCAGGTTTATTTTGACCCGATGAATACAAAAATCCGACCTATGATGTCCAAAAATATGCTTGGAAAGAAGTTATTTCGCATGGTACGAAAAACAGATGATCGAAAATATTTTTTTCCAGAACCGAAATCGAACTTTAATGGGTGAGTTTCTAGGTGTATTTCGACCCGCTGAATCCAAAAATCCAACCTTTGATAGGCAAGAATACACCTGGAAAGAAGTTATTTCGCATGGTACGAAAAAGAGATGATCGAAAATATTTTTTTCCAGAACTGAAATCGAACTTTAATGGGTGAGTTTCTAGGTGTATTTTGACCCGCTGAATCCAAAAATCCAAGCGATGATAGGCAAAAATACACCTGGAAAGAGGTTATTTCGCATGGTACGAAAAAGAGATGATCGAAAATATTTTTTTCCAGAACCCGAATCGAACTTTAATGGGTGAGCTTCTAGGTGTATTTTGACCCGCTGAATCCAAAAATCCAACCTTTGATGTCCAAAAATATGCTTGGAAAGAAGTTATTTCGCATGGTACGAAAAACAGATGATCGAAAATATTTTGTTCCAGACCCGAAATAGAACTTTAATGGGTGAGTTTCTAGGTGTATTTTGACCCGCTGAATCCAAAAATCTAACCTATGATGTCCAAAAATATGCTTGGAAAGAAGTTATTTCGCATGGTACGAAAAAGAGATGATCGAAAATATTTTTTTCCAGAACCGAAATCGAACTTTGATGGGTGAGTTTCTAGGTGTATTTTGACCCGCTGGATCCAAAAATCCCAGCGATGATAGATGAAAATACACCTGGATAGAGGTTATTTCGCATGGTACGAAAAAGAGATGATCGAAAATATTTTTTTCCAGAACCGAAATCGAATTTTAATGGGTGAGTTCCTAGGTGTATTTCGACCCGCCGCGCTGAATCCAAACATCCAACCGATGATAGGCGAAAATACACCTGGAAAGAAGTTATTTCGCATGGTACGAAAAAGAGATGATCGAAAATATTTTTTTCCAGAACCGAAATCGAACTTCAATGGGTGAGTTCCTGGGTGTATTTGGACCCGCTGAATCCGAAAATCCAACCTTTGATGTCCAAAAATATGCTTGGAAAGAAGTTATTTCGCATGGTACGAAAAAGAGATGATCGAAAATATTTTTTTCCAGAACCGGAATCGAACTTTAATGGGTGAGTGTCTAGGTGTATTTTGACCCGCTGAATCCAGAAATCCAACTTTTGATTGGCGAAAATACACCTGGAAAGAAGTTATTTCGCATGGTACGAAAGAGAGATGATCGGAAATATTTTTTTCCACAACTGAAATCAAACTTTAATGGGTGAGTTTCCAGGTTTATTTTGACCCAATGAATACAAAAATCCGACCTATGATGTCCAAAAATATGCTTGGAAAGAAGTTATTTCGCATGGTACGAAAAACAGATGATCGAAAATATTTTTTTCCAGAACCGAAATCGAACTTTGATGGGTGAGTTTCTAGGTGTATTTCGACCCGCTGAATCCAAAAATCCAACCTTTGATAGGCAAGAATACACCTGGAAAGAAGTTATTCCGCATGGTACGAAAAAGAGATGATCGAAAATATTTTTTTCCAGAACTGAAATCGAACTTTAATGGGTGAGTTTCTAGGTGTATTTTGACCCGCTGAATCCAAAAATCCAAGCGATGATAGGCGAAAATACACCTGGAAAGAGGTTATTTCGCATGGTACGAAAAAGAGATGATCGAAAATATTTTTTTCCAGAACCGGAATCGAACTTTAATGGGTGAGCTTCTAGGTGTATTTTGACCCGCTGAATCCAAAAATCCAACCTTTGATGTCCAAAAATGTGCTTGGAAAGAAGTTATTTCGCATGGTACGAAAAACAGATGATCGAAAATATTTTGTTCCAGAACCGAAATAGAACTTTAATGGGTGAGTTTCTAGGTGTATTTTGACCCGCTGAATCCAAAAATCTAACCTATGATGTCCAAAAATATGCTTGGAAAGAAGTTATTTCGCATGGTACGAAAAACAGATGATCGAAAATATTTTTTTCCAGAACCGAAATCGAACTTTAATGGGTGAGTTTCTAGGTGTATTTCGACCCGCTGAATCCGGAAATCCAACCTTTGATAGGCGGAAATACACCTGGAAAAAAGTTATTTCGCATGGTACGAAAAAGAGATGATCGAAAATATTTTTTTCCACAACCGAAATCAAACTTTAATGGGTGAGTTTCCAGGTTTATTTCGACCCGATGAATACAAAAATCCGACCTATGATGTCCAAAAATATGCTTGGAAAGAAGTTATTTCACATGGTACGAAAAACAGATGATCGAAAATATTTTTTTCCAGAACCGAAATCGAACTTTAATGGGTGAGTTTCTAGGTGTATTTCGACCCGCTGAATCCAAAAATCCAACCTTTGATAGGCAAGAATACACATGGAAAGAAGTTATTTCGCATGGTCCGAAAAAGAGATGATCGAAAATATTTTTTTCCAGAACTGAAATCGAACTTTAATGGGTGAGTTTCTAGGTGTATTTTGACCCGCTGAATCCAAAAATCCAAGCGATGATCGGCAAAAATACACCTGGAAAGAGGTTATTTCGCATGGTACGAAAAAGAGATGATCGAAAATATTTTTTTCCAGAACCGGAATCGAACTTTAATGGGTGAGCTTCTAGGTGTATTTTGACCCGCTGAATCCAAAAATCCAACCTTTGATGTCCAAAAATATGCTTGGAAAGAAGTTATTTCGCATGGTACGAAAAAGAGATGATCGAAAATATTTTTTTCCAGAACCGGAATCGAACTTTAATGGGTGAGCTTCTAGGTGTATTTTGACCCGCTGAATCCAAAAATCCAACCTTTGATGTTCAAAAATATGCTTGGAAAGAAGTTATTTCGCATGGTACGAAAAACAGATTATCGAAAATATTTTTTTCCAGAACCGAAATCAAACTTTAATGGGTGAGTTTCTAGGTGTTTTTCGACCCGCTGAATCCGGAAATCCAACCTTTGATAGGCGGAAATACACCTGGAAAAAAGTTATTTCGCATGGTACGAAAAAGAGATGATCGAAAATATTTTTTTCCAGAACCGAAATCGATCTTTAATGGGTGAGTTTCTAGGTGTATTTTGACCCGCTGGATCCAAAAATCCCAGCGATGATAGATGAAAATACACCTGGAAAGAGGTTATTTCGCATGGTACGAAAAAGAGATGATCGAAAATATTTTTTTCCAGAACCGAAATCGAACTTTAGTGGGTGAGTTTCTAGGTGTATTTTGACCCGCTGAATCCGAAAATCCAACCTTTGTTGTCTGAAAATATGCCTGGAAAGAAGTTATTTCGCGTGGTACGAAAAAGAGATGATCGAAAATATTTTTTTCCAGAACCGAAATCGAACTTTAGTGGGTGAGTTTCTAGGTGTATTTTGACCCGCTGAATCCGAAAATCCAACCGTTGATAGGCGAAAATACACCTGGAAAGAAGTTATTTTGCATGGTACGAAAAAGAGATGATCGAAAATATTTTTTTCCAGAACCGAAATCTAACTTTAATGGGTGAGTTTCGAGGTGTATTTTGACCCGCCGAATCCAAAAATCCAACGTTTGATGAACGAAAATACACATGGAAAGAAGTTATTTCGCATGGTACGAAAAAGAGATGATCGGAAATATTTTTTTCCAGAACCGAATTCGAACTTCAATGGGTGAGTTTCTAGGTGTATTTTGACCCGCTGAATCCAAAAATCCAACCTATGATGTCCAAGAATATGCTTGGAAAGAAGTTATTTCGCATGTACGAAAAACAGATGATCGAAAATATTTTTTCCAGAACCGAAATCGAACTTCAATGGGTGAGTTTCTCGGTGTATTCCGACCCGCTGAATCCGAAAATCCAACCTTTGATAGGCGAAAATACAACTGGACAGAAGTTATTTCGCATGGTACGAAAAAGAGATGATCGAAAATATTTTTTCCCAGAACCGAAATCGAACTTCAATGGGTGAGTTTCTAGGTGTATTTCGACCCACTGAATCCGAAAATCCAACCGTTGATAGGCGAAAATACACCTGGATAGAAGTTATTCCGCATGGTACGAAAAAGAGATGATCGAAAATATTTTTTTTCAGAACCGGAATCGAACTCCAATGGCTGAGTTTCTAGGTGTATTTTGACCCGCTGAATCCGAAATTCCAACCTTTGATGTCCAAAAATATGCTTGGAAAGAAGTTATTTCGCATGGTACGAAAAACAGATGATCGATGATATTTTTTTCCAGAACCGAAATCGAACTTCAATGGGTGAGTTTCTAGGTGTATTTTGACCCGCTGATCCGAAAATCCAACCTTTGATGTCCAAAAATATGCTTGGAAAGAAGTTATTTCGCATGGTACGAAAAAGAGATGATCGAAAATATTTTTATCCAGAACCGAAGTCGAACTTTAATGGATGAGTTTCAAGGTGTATTTTGACCCGCTGAGTCCAAAAATCCGAGCTTTGATAGGCGAAATTACACCTGGATAGAAGTTCTTTCGCATGGTACGAAAAAGAGATGATCGAAAATATTTTTTTCCAACACCGAAATCAAACTTTAATGGGTGAGTTTATAGGTTTATCTTGACCCGCCGAATCCAAAAATCCAACCTATGATGTCCAAAAATATGCTTGGAAAGAAGTTATTTCGCATGGTACGAAAAAATGATGATCGAAAATATTTTTTCCCAGAACCGAAATAGAACTTTAATGGGTGAGTTTCTAGGTGTATTTTGACCCGCTGAATCCAAAAATCCAACCTTTGATGATCGAAAATACACCTGGAAAAAAGTTATTTCGCATGGTACGAAAAAGAGATGATCGAAAATATTTTTTTCCACAACCGAAATCAAACTTTAATGGGTGAGTTTCCAGGTTTATTTTGACCCGATGAATACAAAAATCCGACCTATGATGTCCAAAAATATGCTTGGAAAGAAGTTATTTCGCATGGTACGAAAAACAGATGATCGAAAATATTTTTTTCCAGAACCGAAATAGAACTTTAATGGGTGAGTTTTTAGGTGTATTTCGACCCGCTGAATCCGAAAATCCAACCTTTGATAAGCAAGAATACACCTGGAAAGAAGTTATTTCGGATGGTACGAAAAAGAGATGATCGAAAATATTTTTTTCCAGAACTGAAATCGAACTTTAATGGGTGAGTTTCTAGGTGTATTTTGACCCGCTGAATCCAAAAATCCAAGCGATGATAGGCGAAAATACACCTGGAAAGAGGTTATTTCGCATGGTACGAAAAAGAGATGATCGAAAATATTTTTTTCCAGAACCGAAATCGAACCTCAATGGGTGAGCTTCTAGGTGTATTTTGACCCGCTGAATCCAAAAATCCAACCTTTAATGTCCAAAAATATGCTTGTAAAGAAGTTATTTCGCATGGTACGAAAAAGAGATGATCGAAAATATTTTTTTCCAGAACCGAAATCGAACTTCAATGGGTGAGTTTCTAGGTGTATTTTGACCCGCGGAATGCGAAAATCCAACCTTTGATGTCTAAAAATATGCTTGGAACGAAGTTATTTCGCATGGTACGAAAAAAAGATGATCGAAAATATTTTTTTCCAGAATCGAAATCGAACTTTAATGGGTGAGTTTCTAGGTGTATTTTGACCCGCTGAATCCGAAAATCCAACCTTTGATGTCTAAAAATATGCCTGGAAAGAAGTTATTTCGCGTGGTACGAAAAAGAGATGATCGAAAATATTTTTTTCCAGAACCGGAATCGAACTTTAGTGGGTGAGTTTCTAGGTGTATTTCGACCCGCTGAATCCGAAAATCCAACCGTTGATAGGCGAAAATACACCTGGAAAGAAGTTATTTTGCATGGTACGAAAAAGAGATGATCGAAAATATTTTTTTCCAGAACCGAAATCTAACTTTAATGGGTGAGTTTCGAGGTGTATTTTGACCCGCCGAATCCAAAAATCCAACGTTTGAAGAACGAAAATACACCTGGAAAAAAGTTATTTCGCATGGTACGAAAAAGAGATGATCGAAAATATTTTTTTCCACAACCGAAATCAAACTTTAATGGGTGAGTTTCCAGGTTTATTTTGACCCGATGAATACAAAAATCCGACCTATGATGTCCAAAAATATGCTTGGAAAGAAGTTATTTCGCATGGTACGAAAAACAGATGATCGAAAATATTTTTTTCCAGAACCGAAATCGAACTTTAATGGGTGAGTTTCTAGGTGTATTTCGACCCGCTGAATCCAAAAATCCAACCTTTGATAGGCAAGAATACACCTGGAAAGAAGTTATTTCGCATGGTACGAAAAAGAGATGATCGAAAATATTTTTTTCCAGAACTGAAATCGAACTTTAATGGGTGAGTTTCTAGGTGTATTTTGACCCGCTGAATCCAAAAATCCAAGCGATGATAGGCAAAAATACACCTGGAAAGAGGTTATTTCGCATGGTACGAAAAAGAGATGATCGAAAATATTTTTTTCCAGAACCGGAATCGAACTTTAATGGGTGAGTTTCTAGGTGTATTTTGACCCGCTGAATCCAAAAATCTAACCTATGATGTCCAAAAATATGCTTGGAAAGAAGTTATTTCGCATGGTACGAAAAACAGATGATCGAAAATATTTTTTTCCAGAACCGAAATCGAACTTTAATGGGTGAGTTTCTAGGTGTATTTCGACCCGCTGAATCCGGAAATCCAACCTTTGATAGGCGGAAATACACCTGGAAAAAAGTTATTTCGCATGGTACGAAAAAGAGATGATCGAAAATATTTTTTTCCAGAACCGAAATCGAACTTTGATGGGTGAGTTTCTAGGTGTATTTTGACCCGCTGGATCCAAAAATCCCAGCGATGATAGATGAAAATACACCTGGAAAGAGGTTATTTCGCATGGTACGAAAAAGAGATGATCGAAAATATTTTTTTCCAGAACCGAAATCGAATTTTAATGGGTGAGTTCCTAGGTGTATTTCGACCCGCCGCGCTGAATCCAAAAATCCAACCGATGATAGGCGAAAATACACCTGGAAAGAAGTTATTTCGCATGGTACGAAAAAGAGATGATCGAAAATATTTTTTTCCAGAACCGAAATCGAACTTCAATGGGTGAGTTCCTGGGTGTATTTGGACCCGCTGAATCCGAAAATCCAACCTTTGATGTCCAAAAATATGCTTGGAAAGAAGTTATTTCGCATGGTACGAAAAACAGATGATCGAAAATATTTTTTTCCACAACCGAAATCAAACTTTAATGGGTGAGTTTCCAGGTTTATTTCGACCCGATGAATACAAAAATCCGACCTATGATGTCCAAAAATATGCTTGGAAAGAAGTTATTTCGCATGGTACGAAAAACAGATGATCGAAAATATTTTTTTCCAGAACCGAAATCGAACTTTAATGGGTGAGTTTCTAGGTGTATTTCGACCCGCTGAATCCAAAAATCCAACCTTTGATAGGCAAGAATACACATGGAAAGAAGTTATTTCGCATGGTACGAAAAAGAGATGATCGAAAATATTTTTTTCCAGAACTGAAATCGAACTTTAATGGGTGAGTTTCTAGGTGTATTTTGACCCGCTGAATCCAAAAATCCAAGCGATGATAGGCAAAAATACACCTGGAAAGAGGTTATTTCGCATGGTACGAAAAAGAGATGATCGAAAATATTTTTTTCCAGAACCGGAATCGAACTTTAATGGGTGAGCTTCTAGGTGTATTTTGACCCGCTGAATCCAAAAATCCAACCTTTGATGTCCGAAAATATGCTTGGAAAGAAGTTATTTCGCATGGTACGAAAAAGAGATGATCGAAAATATTTTTTTCCAGAACCGGAATCGAACTTTAATGGGTGAGCTTCTAGGTGTATTTTGACCCGCTGAATCCAAAAATCCAACCTTTGATGTTCAAAAATATGCTTGGAAAGAAGTTATTTCGCATGGTACGAAAAACAGATGATCGAAAATATTTTTTTCCAGAACCGAAATCGAACTTTAATGGGTGAGTTTCTAGGTGTTTTTCGACCCGCTGAATCCGGAAATCCAACCTTTGATAGGCGGAAATACACCTGGAAAAAAGTTATTTCGCATGGTACGAAAAAGAGATGATCGAAAATATTTTTTTCCAGAACCGAAATCGATCTTTAATGGGTGAGTTTCTAGGTGTATTTTGACCCGCTGGATCCAAAAATCCCAGCGATGATAGATGAAAATACACCTGGAAAGAGGTTATTTCGCATGGTACGAAAAAGAGATGATCGAAAATATTTTTTTCCAGAACCGAAATCGAATTTTAATGGGTGAGTTTCTAGGTGTATTTCGACCCGCCGCGCTGAATCCAAAAATCCAACCGATGATAGGCGAAAATACACCTGGAAAGAAGTTATTTCGCATGGTACGAAAAAGAGATGATCGAAAATATTTTTTTCCAGAACCGAAATCAATCTTTAATGAGTGAGTATCTAGGTTTATTTTGACCCGCTGAATCCAAAAATCCAACCTATGATGTCCAAAAATATGCTTGGAAAGAAGTTATTTCGCATGGTACGACAAACAGAAGATCGAAAATATTTTTTTCCAGAACCAAAATCGAACTTTAATGGGTGAGTTTCTAGGTGTATTTCGACCCGCTGAATCCGAAAATTCAACCTTTGATAAGCAAGAATACACCTGGAAAGAAGTTATTTCGCATGGTACGAAAAAGAGATGATCGATAATATTTTTTTCCAGAACTGAAATCGAACTTTAATGGGTGAGTTACTAGGTGTATTTTGACCCGCTGAATCCAAAAATCCAACCTTTGATGGGCGAAAATACACCTGGTAAAAAGTTATTCCGCATGGTACGAAAAAGAGATGATCGAAAATATTTTTTTCCAGAACCGAAATCAAACTTTAATGGGTGAGTTTCTAGGTTTATTTTGACCCGCTGAATCCAAAAATCCAACCTATGATGTCCAAAAATATGCTCGGAAAGAAGTTATTTCGCATGGTACGAAAAACAGATGATCGAAAATATTTTTCTCCAGAACCGGAATCGAACTTTAATGGGTGAGCTTCTAGGTGTATTTCGACCCGCTGAATACGGAAATCCAACCTTTGATAGGCGGAAATACACCTGGACAGAAGTTACTTCGCATGGTACGAAAAAGAGATGATCGAAAATATTTTTTTCCAGAACCGAAATCGAACTTTAATGGGTGAGTTTCTAGGTGTATTTTGACCCGCTGAATCCAAAAATCCAAGCGATGATAGGCGAAAATACACCTGGAAAGAGGTTATTTCGCATGGTACGAAAAAGAGATGATCGAAAATATTTTTTTCCAGAACCGAAATCGAATTTTAATGGGTGAGTTTCTAGGTGTATTTTGACCCGCCGCGCTGAATCCAAAAATCCAACCGATGATAGGCGAAAATACACCTGGAACGAAGTTATTTCGCATGGTACGAAAAAGAGATGATCGAAATTATTTTTTTCCAGAACCGAAATCGAACTTCAATGGGTGAGTTCCTGGGTGTATTTGGACCCGCTGAATCCGAAAATCCAACCTTTGATGTCCAAAAATATGCTTGGAAAGAAGTTATTTCGCATGGTACGAAAAAGAGATGATCGAAAATATTTTTTTCCAGAGCCGAAATCGAACTTCAATGGGTGAGTTTCTAGGTGTATTTTGACCCGCTGAATCCGAAAATCCAACCTTTGTTGTCTGAAAATATGCCTGGAAAGAAGTTATTTCGCGTGGTACGAAAAAGAGATGATCGAAAATATTTTTTTCCAGAACCGAAATCGAACTTTAGTGGGTGAGTTTCTAGGTGTATTTTGACCCGCTGAATCCGAAAATCCAACCGTTGATAGGCGAAAATACACCTGGAAAGAAGTTATTTTGCATGGTACGAAAAAGAGATGATCGAAAATATTTTTTTCCAGAACCGAAATCTAACTTTAATGGGTGAGTTTCGAGGTGTATTTTGACCCGCCGAATCCAAAAATCCAACGTTTGATGAACGAAAATACACATGGAAAAAAGTTATTTCGCATGGTACGAAAAAGAGATGATCGGAAATATTTTTTTCCAGAACCGAATTCGAACTTCAATGGGTGAGTTTCTAGGTGTATTTTGACCCGCTGAATCCAAAAATCCAACCTATGATGTCCAAGAATATGCTTGGAAAGAAGTTATTTCGCATGTACGAAAAACAGATGATCGAAAATATTTTTTCCAGAACCGAAATCGAACTTCAATGGGTGAGTTTCTCGGTGTATTCCGACCCGCTGAATCCGAAAATCCAACCTTTGATAGGCGAAAATACAACTGGACAGAAGTTATTTCGCATGGTACGAAAAAGAGATGATCGAAAATATTTTTTCCCAGAACCGAAATCGAACTTCAATGGGTGAGTTTCTAGGTGTATTTCGACCCGCTGAATCCGAAAATCCAACCGTTGATAGGCGAAAATACACCTGGATAGAAGTTATTCCGCATGGTACGAAAAAGAGATGATCGAAAATATTTTTTTTCAGAACCGGAATCGAACTCCAATGGCTGAGTTTCTAGGTGTATTTTGACCCGCTGAATCCGAAATTCCAACCTTTGATGTCCAAAAATATGCTTGGAAAGAAGTTATTTCGCATGGTACGAAAAACAGATGATCGATAATATTTTTTTCCAGAACCGAAATCGAACTTCAATGGGTGAGTTTCTAGGTGTATTTTGACCCGCTGATCCGAAAATCCAACCTTTGATGTCCAAAAATATGCTTGGAAAGAAGTTATTTCGCATGGTACGAAAAAGAGATGATCGAAAATATTTTTATCCAGAACCGAAGTCGAACTTTAATGGATGAGTTTCAAGGTGTATTTTGACCCGCTGAGTCCAAAAATCCGAGCTTTGATAGGCGAAATTACACCTGGATAGAAGTTCTTTCGCATGGTACGAAAAAGAGATGATCGAAAATATTTTTTTCCAACACCGAAATCAAACTTTAATGGGTGAGTTTATAGGTTTATCTTGACCCGCCGAATCCAAAAATCCAACCTATGATGTCCAAAAATATGCTTGGAAAGAAGTTATTTCGCATGGTACGAAAAAATGATGATCGAAAATATTTTTTTCCAGAACCGAAATAGAACTTTAATGGGTGAGTTTCTAGGTGTATTTTGACCCGCTGAATCCAAAAATCCAACCTTTGATGATCGAAAATACACCTGGAAAAAAGTTATTTCGCATGGTACGAAAAAGAGATGATCGAAAATATTTTTTTCCACAACCGAAATCAAACTTTAATGGGTGAGTTTCCAGGTTTATTTTGACCCGATGAATACAAAAATCCGACCTATGATGTCCAAAAATATGCTTGGAAAGAAGTTATTTCGCATGGTACGAAAAACAGATGATCGAAAATATTTTTTTCCAGAACCGAAATAGAACTTTAATGGGTGAGTTTTTAGGTGTATTTCGACCCGCTGAATCCGAAAATCCAACCTTTGATGAGCAAGAATACACCTGGAAAGAAGTTATTTCGGATGGTACGAAAAAGAGATGATCGAAAATATTTTTTTCCAGAACTGAAATCGAACTTTAATGGGTGAGTTTCTAGGTGTATTTTGACCCGCTGAATCCAAAAATCCGAACGATGATATGCGAAAATACACCTGGAAAGAGGTTATTTCGCATGGTACGAAAAAGAGATGATCGAAAATATTTTTTTCCAGAACCGAAATCGAACCTCAATGGGTGAGCTTCTAGGTGTATTTTGACCCGCTGAATCCAAAAATCCAACCTTTAATGTCCAAAAATATGCTTGTAAAGAAGTTATTTCGCATGGTACGAAAAAGAGATGATCGAAAATATTTTTTTCCAGAACCGAAATCGAACTTCAATGGGTGAGTTTCTAGGTGTATTTTGACCCGCGGAATCCGAAAATCCAACCTTTGATGTCCAAAAATATGCTTGGAACGAAGTTATTTCGCATGGTACGAAAAAAAGATGATCGAAAATATTTTTTTCCAGAATCGAAATCGAACTTTAATGGGTGAGTTTCTAGGTGTATTTTGACCCGCTGAATCCGAAAATCCAACCTTTGATGTCTAAAAATATGCCTGGAAAGAAGTTATTTCGCGTGGTACGAAAAAGAGATGATCGAAAATATTTTTTTCCAGAACCGGAATCGAACTTTAGTGGGTGAGTTTCTAGGTGTATTTCGACCCGCTGAATCCGAAAATCCAACCGTTGATAGGCGAAAATACACCTGGAAAGAAGTTATTTTGCATGGTACGAAAAAGAGATGATCGAAAATATTTTTTTCCAGAACCGAAATCTAACTTTAATGGGTGAGTTTCGAGGTGTATTTTGACCCGCCGAATCCAAAAATCCAACGTTTGAAGAACGAAAATACACCTGGAAAAAAGTTATTTCGCATGGTACGAAAAAGAGATGATCGAAAATATTTTTTTCCACAACCGAAATCAAACTTTAATGGGTGAGTTTCCAGGTTTATTTTGACCCGATGAATACAAAAATCCGACCTATGATGTCCAAAAATATGCTTGGAAAGAAGTTATTTCGCATGGTACGAAAAACAGATGATCGAAAATATTTTTTTCCAGAACCGAAATCGAACTTTAATGGGTGAGTTTCTAGGTGTATTTCGACCCGCTGAATCCAAAAATCCAACCTTTGATAGGCAAGAATACACCTGGAAAGAAGTTATTTCGCATGGTACGAAAAAGAGATGATCGAAAATATTTTTTTCCAGAACTGAAATCGAACTTTAATGGGTGAGTTTCTAGGTGTATTTTGACCCGCTGAATCCAAAAATCCAAGCGATGATAGGCAAAAATACACCTGGAAAGAGGTTATTTCGCATGGTACGAAAAAGAGATGATCGGAAATATTTTTTTCCAGAACCGGAATCGAACTTTAATGGGTGAGCTTCTAGGTGTATTTTGACCCGCTGAATCCAAAAATCCAACCTTTGATGTCCAAAAATATGCTTGGAAAGAAGTTATTTCGCATGGTACGAAAAACAGATGATCGAAAATATTTTGTTCCAGAACCGAAATAGAACTTTAATGGGTGAGTTTCTAGGTGTATTTTGACCCGCTGAATCCAAAAATCTAACCTATGATGTCCAAAAATATGCTTGGAAAGAAGTTATTTCGCATGGTACGAAAAACAGATGATCGAAAATATTTTTTTCCAGAACCGAAATCGAACTTTAATGGGTGAGTTTCTAGGTGTATTTCGACCCGCTGAATCCGGAAATCCAACCTTTGATAGGCGGAAATACACCTGGAAAAAAGTTATTTCGCATGGTACGAAAAAGAGATGATCGAAAATATTTTTTTCCAGAACCGAAATCGAACTTTGATGGGTGAGTTTCTAGGTGTATTTTGACCCGCTGGATCCAAAAATCCCAGCGATGATAGATGAAAATACACCTGGAAAGAGGTTATTTCGCATGGTACGAAAAAGAGATGATCGAAAATATTTTTTTCCAGAACCGAAATCGAATTTTAATGGGTGAGTTTCTAGGTGTATTTCGACCCGCCGCGCTGAATCCAAAAATCCAACCGATGATAGGCGAAAATACACCTGGAAAGAAGTTATTTCGCATGGTACGAAAAAGAGATGATCGAAAATATTTTTTTCCAGAACCGAAATCGAACTTCAATGGGTGAGTTCCTGGGTGTATTTGGACCCGCTGAATCCGAAAATCCAACCTTTGATGTCCAAAAATATGCTTGGAAAGAAGTTATTTCGCATGGTACGAAAAAGAGATGATCGAAAATATTTTTTTCCAGAACCGGAATCGAACTTTAATGGGTGAGTGTCTAGGTGTATTTTGACCCGCTGAATCCAGAAATCCAACTTTTAATTGGCGAAAATACACCTGGAAAGAAGTTATTTCGCATGGTACGAAAAAGAGATGATCGAAAATATTTTTTTCCACAACCGAAATCAAACTTTAATGGGTGAGTTTCCAGGTTTATTTTGACCCAATGAATACAAAAATCCGACCTATGATGTCCAAAAATATGCTTGGAAAGAAGTTATTTCGCATGGTACGAAAAACAGATGATCGAAAATATTTTTTTCCAGAACCGAAATCGAACTTTAATGGGTGAGTTTCTAGGTGTATTTCGACCCGCTGAATCCAAAAATCCAACCTTTGATAGGCAAGAATACACCTGGAAAGAAGTTATTTCGCATGGTACGAAAAACAGATGATCGAAAATATTTTTTTCCAGAACTGAAATCGAACTTTAATGGGTGAGTTTCGAGGTGTATTTTGACCCGCTGAATCCAAAAATCCAAGCGATGATAGGCGAAAATACACCTGGAAAGAGGTTATTTCGCATGGTACGAAAAAGAGATGATCGAAAATATTTTTTTCCAGAACCGGAATCGAACTTTAATGGGTGAGCTTCTAGGTGTATTTTGACCCGCTGAATCCAAAAATCCAACCTTTGATGTCCAAAAATGTGCTTGGAAAGAAGTTATTTCGCATGGTACGAAAAACAGATGATCGAAAATATTTTGTTCCAGAACCGAAATAGAACTTTAATGGGTGAGTTTCTAGGTGTATTTTGACCCGCTGAATCCAAAAATCCAACCTTTGATGTCCAAAAATATGCTTGGAAAGAAGTTATTTCGCATGGTACGAAAAACAGATGATCGAAAATATTTTTTTCCAGAACCGAAATCGAACTTTAATGGGTGAGTTTCTAGGTGTTTTTCGACCCGCTGAATCCGGAAATCCAACCTTTGATAGGCGGAAATACACCTGGAAAAAAGTTATTTCGCATGGTACGAAAAAGAGATGATCGAAAATATTTTTTTCCAGAACCGAAATCGATCTTTAATGGGTGAGTTTCTAGGTGTATTTTGACCCGCTGGATCCAAAAATCCCAGCGATGATAGATGAAAATACACCTGGAAAGAGGTTATTTCGCATGGTACGAAAAAGAGATGATCGAAAATATTTTTTTCCAGAACCGAAATCGAATTTTAATGGGTGAGTTTCTAGGTGTATTTCGACCCGCCGCGCTGAATCCAAAAATCCAACCGATGATAGGCGAAAATACACCTGGAAAGAAGTTATTTCGCATGGTACGAAAAAGAGATGATCGAAAATATTTTTTTCCAGAACCGAAATCGAACTTCAATGGGTGAGTTCCTGGGTGTATTTGGACCCGCTGAATCCGAAAATCCAACCTTTGATGTCCAAAAATATGCTTGGAAATAAGTTATTCCGCATGGTACGAAAAAGAGATGATCGAAAATATTTTTTTCCAGAACCGAAATCGAACTTTAATGGGTGAGTGTCGAGGTGTATTTTGACCCGCTGAATCCAGAAATCCAACTTTTGATTGGCGAAAATACACCTGGAAAGAAGTTATTTCGCATGGTACGAAAAAGAGATGATCGAAAATATTTTTTTCCACAACCGAAATCAAACTTTAATGGGTGAGTTTCCAGGTTTATTTTGACCCAATGAATACAAAAATCCGACCTATGATGTCCAAAAATATGCTTGGAAAGAAGTTATTTCGCATGGTACGAAAAACAGATGATCGATAATATTTTTTTCCAGAACCGAAATCAAACTTCAATGGGTGAGTTTCTAGGTGTATTTTGACCCGCTGATCCGAAAATCCAACCTTCGATGTCCAAAAATATGCTTGGAAAGAAGTTATTTCGCATGGTACGAAAAAGAGATGATCGAAAATATTTTTATCCAGAACCGAAGTCGAACTTTAATGGATGAGTTTCAAGGTGTATTTTGACCCGCTGAGTCCAAAAATCCGAGCTTTGATAGGCGAAATTACACCTGGATAGAAGTTCTTTCGCATGGTACGAAAAAGAGATGATCGAAAATATTTTTTTCCAACACCGAAATCAAACTTTAATGGGTGAGTTTATAGGTTTATCTTGACCCGCCGAATCCAAAAATCCAACCTATGATGTCCAAAAATATGCTTGGAAAGAAGTTATTTCGCATGGTACGAAAAACAGATGATCGAAAATATTTTTTTCCAGAACCGAAATAGAACTTTAATGGGTGAGTTTTTAGGTGTATTTCGACCCGCTGAATCCGAAAATCCAACCTTTGATAAGCAAGAATACACCTGGAAAGAAGTTATTTCGGATGGTACGAAAAAGAGATGATCGAAAATATTTTTTTCCAGAACTGAAATCGAACTTTAATGGGTGAGTTTCTAGGTGTATTTTGACACGCTGAATCCAAAAATCCAAGCGATGATAGGCGAAAATACACCTGGAAAGAGGTTATTTCGCATGGTACGAAAAAGAGATGATCGAAAATATTTTTTTCCAGAACCGAAATCGAACCTCAATGGGTGAGCTTCTAGGTGTATTTTGACCCGCTGAATCCAAAAATCCAACCTTTAATGTCCAAAAATATGCTTGTAAAGAAGTTATTTCGCATGGTACGAAAAAGAGATGATCGAAAATATTTTTTTCCAGAACCGAAATCGAACTTCAATGGGTGAGTTTCTAGGTGTATTTTGACCCGCGGAATCCGAAAATCCAACCTTTGATGTCCAAAAATATGCTTGGAACGAAGTTATTTCGCATGGTACGAAAAAAAGATGATCGAAAATATTTTTTTCCAGAATCGGAATCGAACTTTAATGGGTGAGTTTCTAGGTGTATTTTGACCCGCTGAATCCGAAAATCCAACCTTTGATGTCTAAAAATATGCCTGGAAAGAAGTTATTTCGCGTGGTACGAAAAAGAGATGATCGAAAATATTTTTTTCCAGAACCGGAATCGAACTTTAGTGGGTGAGTTTCTAGGTGTATTTCGACCCGCTGAATCCGAAAATCCAACCGTTGATAGGCGAAAATACACCTGGAAAGAAGTTATTTTGCATGGTACGAAAAAGAGATGATCGAAAATATTTTTTTCCAGAACCGAAATCTAACTTTAATGGGTGAGTTTCGAGGTGTATTTTGACCCGCCGAATCCAAAAATCCAACGTTTGAAGAACGAAAATACACCTGGAAAAAAGTTATTTCGCATGGTACGAAAAAGAGATGATCGAAAATATTTTTGTCCACAACCGAAATCAAACTTTAATGGGTGAGTTTCCAGGTTTATTTTGACCCGATGAATACAAAAATCCGACCTATGATGTCCAAAAATATGCTTGGAAAGAAGTTATTTCGCATGGTACGAAAAACAGATGATCGAAAATATTTTTTTCCAGAACCGAAATCGAACTTTAATGGGTGAGTTTCTAGGTGTATTTTGACCCGCTGAATCCAAAAATCCAACCTTTGATGTTCAAAAATATGCTTGGAAAGAAGTTATTTCGCATGGTACGAAAAACAGATGATCGAAAATATTTTTTTCCAGAACCGAAATCGAACTTTAATGGGTGAGTTTCTAGGTGTTTTTCGACCCGCTGAATCCGGAAATCCAACCTTTGATAGGCGGAAATACACCTGGAAAAAAGTTATTTCGCATGGTACGAAAAAGAGATGATCGAAAATATTTTTTTCCAGAACCGAAATCGATCTTTAATGGGTGAGTTTCTAGGTGTATTTTGACCCGCTGGATCCAAAAATCCCAGCGATGATAGATGAAAATACACCTGGAAAGAGGTTATTTCGCATGGTACGAAAAAGAGATGATCGAAAATATTTTTTTCCAGAACCGAAATCGAATTTTAATGGGTGAGTTTCTAGGTGTATTTCGACCCGCCGCGCTGAATCCAAAAATCCAACCGATGATAGGCGAAAATACACCTGGAAAGAAGTTATTTCGCATGGTACGAAAAAGAGATGATCGAAAATATTTTTTTCCAGAACCGAAATCAATCTTTAATGAGTGAGTATCTAGGTTTATTTTGACCCGCTGAATCCAAAAATCCAACCTATGATGTCCAAAAATATGCTTGGAAAGAAGTTATTTCGCATGGTACGACAAACAGAAGATCGAAAATATTTTTTTCCAGAACCAAAATCGAACTTTAATGGGTGAGTTTCTAGGTGTATTTCGACCCGCTGAATCCGAAAATTCAACCTTTGATAAGCAAGAATACACCTGGAAAGAAGTTATTTCGCATGGTACGAAAAAGAGATGATCGATAATATTTTTTTCCAGAACTGAAATCGAACTTTAATGGGTGAGTTACTAGGTGTATTTTGACCCGCTGAATCCAAAAATCCAACCTTTGATGGGCGAAAATACACCTGGTAAAAAGTTATTCCGCATGGTACGAAAAAGAGATGATCGAAAATATTTTTTTCCAGAACCGAAATCAAACTTTAATGGGTGAGTTTCTAGGTTTATTTTGACCCGCTGAATCCAAAAATCCAACCTATGATGTCCAAAAATATGCTCGGAAAGAAGTTATTTCGCATGGTACGAAAAACAGATGATCGAAAATATTTTTCTCCAGAACCGGAATCGAACTTTAATGGGTGAGCTTCTAGGTGTATTTCGACCCGCTGAATACGGAAATCCAACCTTTGATAGGCGGAAATACACCTGGACAGAAGTTACTTCGCATGGTACGAAAAAGAGATGATCGAAAATATTTTTTTCCAGAACCGAAATCGAACTTTAATGGGTGAGTTTCTAGGTGTATTTTGACCCGCTGAATCCAAAAATCCAAGCGATGATAGGCGAAAATACACCTGGAAAGAGGTTATTTCGCATGGTACGAAAAAGAGATGATCGAAAATATTTTTTTCCAGAACCGAAATCGAATTTTAATGGGTGAGTTTCTAGGTGTATTTTGACCCGCCGCGCTGAATCCAAAAATCCAACCGATGATAGGCGAAAATACACCTGGAACGAAGTTATTTCGCATGGTACGAAAAAGAGATGATCGAAATTATTTTTTTCCAGAACCGAAATCGAACTTCAATGGGTGAGTTCCTGGGTGTATTTGGACCCGCTGAATCCGAAAATCCAACCTTTGATGTCCAAAAATATGCTTGGAAAGAAGTTATTTCGCATGGTACGAAAAAGAGATGATCGAAAATATTTTTTCCAGAGCCGAAATCGAACTTCAATGGGTGAGTTTCTAGGTGTATTTTGACCCGCTGAATCCGAAAATCCAACCTTTGTTGTCTGAAAATATGCCTGGAAAGAAGTTATTTCGCGTGGTACGAAAAGAGATGATCGAAAATATTTTTTTCCAGAACCGAAATCGAACTTTAGTGGGTGAGTTTCTAGGTGTATTTTGACCCGCTGAATCCGAAAATCCAACCGTTGATAGGCGAAAATACACCTGGAAAGAAGTTATTTTGCATGGTACGAAAAAGAGATGATCGAAAATATTTTTTTCCAGAACCGAAATCTAACTTTAATGGGTGAGTTTCGAGGTGTATTTTGACCCGCCGAATCCAAAAATCCAACGTTTGATGAACGAAAATACACATGGAAAAAAGTTATTTCGCATGGTACGAAAAAGAGATGATCGGAAATATTTTTTTCCAGAACCGAATTCGAACTTCAATGGGTGAGTTTCTAGGTGTATTTTGACCCGCTGAATCCAAAAATCCAACCTATGATGTCCAAGAATATGCTTGGAAAGAAGTTATTTCGCATGTACGAAAAACAGATGATCGAAAATATTTTTTCCAGAACCGAAATCGAACTTCAATGGGTGAGTTTCTCGGTGTATTCCGACCCGCTGAATCCG
Organism: Phymatocera aterrima; assembly: GCA_963170745.1. NCBI lineage: Eukaryota > Metazoa > Arthropoda > Insecta > Hymenoptera > Tenthredinidae > Phymatocera > Phymatocera aterrima. The sequence continues at coordinate 2,891,952 of OY720660.1, forward strand.
AAAATCCAACCTTTGATAGGCGAAAATACAACTGGACAGAAGTTATTTCGCATGGTACGAAAAAGAGATGATCGAAAATATTTTTTCCCAGAACCGAAATCGAACTTCAATGGGTGAGTTTCTAGGTGTATTTCGACCCGCTGAATCCGAAAATCCAACCGTTGATAGGCGAAAATACACCTGGATAGAAGTTATTCCGCATGGTACGAAAAAGAGATGATCGAAAATATTTTTTTTCAGAACCGGAATCGAACTCCAATGGCTGAGTTTCTAGGTGTATTTTGACCCGCTGAATCCGAAATTCCAACCTTTGATGTCCAAAAATATGCTTGGAAAGAAGTTATTTCGCATGGTACGAAAAACAGATGATCGATAATATTTTTTTCCAGAACCGAAATCGAACTTCAATGGGTGAGTTTCTAGGTGTATTTTGACCCGCTGATCCGAAAATCCAACCTTTGATGTCCAAAAATATGCTTGGAAAGAAGTTATTTCGCATGGTACGAAAAAGAGATGATCGAAAATATTTTTATCCAGAACCGAAGTCGAACTTTAATGGATGAGTTTCAAGGTGTATTTTGACCCGCTGAGTCCAAAAATCCGAGCTTTGATAGGCGAAATTACACCTGGATAGAAGTTCTTTCGCATGGTACGAAAAAGAGATGATCGAAAATATTTTTTTCCAACACCGAAATCAAACTTTAATGGGTGAGTTTATAGGTTTATCTTGACCCGCCGAATCCAAAAATCCAACCTATGATGTCCAAAAATATGCTTGGAAAGAAGTTATTTCGCATGGTACGAAAAAATGATGATCGAAAATATTTTTTTCCAGAACCGAAATAGAACTTTAATGGGTGAGTTTCTAGGTGTATTTTGACCCGCTGAATCCAAAAATCCAACCTTTGATGATCGAAAATACACCTGGAAAAAAGTTATTTCGCATGGTACGAAAAAGAGATGATCGAAAATATTTTTTTCCACAACCGAAATCAAACTTTAATGGGTGAGTTTCCAGGTTTATTTTGACCCGATGAATACAAAAATCCGACCTATGATGTCCAAAAATATGCTTGGAAAGAAGTTATTTCGCATGGTACGAAAAACAGATGATCGAAAATATTTTTTTCCAGAACCGAAATAGAACTTTAATGGGTGAGTTTTTAGGTGTATTTCGACCCGCTGAATCCGAAAATCCAACCTTTGATGAGCAAGAATACACCTGGAAAGAAGTTATTTCGGATGGTACGAAAAAGAGATGATCGAAAATATTTTTTTCCAGAACTGAAATCGAACTTTAATGGGTGAGTTTCTAGGTGTATTTTGACCCGCTGAATCCAAAAATCCAAGCGATGATATGCGAAAATACACCTGGAAAGAGGTTATTTCGCATGGTACGAAAAAGAGATGATCGAAAATATTTTTTTCCAGAACCGAAATCGAACCTCAATGGGTGAGCTTCTAGGTGTATTTTGACCCGCTGAATCCAAAAATCCAACCTTTAATGTCCAAAAATATGCTTGTAAAGAAGTTATTTCGCATGGTACGAAAAAGAGATGATCGAAAATATTTTTTTCCAGAACCGAAATCGAACTTCAATGGGTGAGTTTCTAGGTGTATTTTGACCCGCGGAATCCGAAAATCCAACCTTTGATGTCCAAAAATATGCTTGGAACGAAGTTATTTCGCATGGTACGAAAAAAAGATGATCGAAAATATTTTTTTCCAGAATCGAAATCGAACTTTAATGGGTGAGTTTCTAGGTGTATTTTGACCCGCTGAATCCGAAAATCCAACCTTTGATGTCTAAAAATATGCCTGGAAAGAAGTTATTTCGCGTGGTACGAAAAAGAGATGATCGAAAATATTTTTTTCCAGAACCGGAATCGAACTTTAGTGGGTGAGTTTCTAGGTGTATTTCGACCCGCTGAATCCGAAAATCCAACCGTTGATAGGCGAAAATACACCTGGAAAGAAGTTATTTTGCATGGTACGAAAAAGAGATGATCGAAAATATTTTTTTCCAGAACCGAAATCTAACTTTAATGGGTGAGTTTCGAGGTGTATTTTGACCCGCCGAATCCAAAAATCCAACGTTTGAAGAACGAAAATACACCTGGAAAAAAGTTATTTCGCATGGTACGAAAAAGAGATGATCGAAAATATTTTTTTCCACAACCGAAATCAAACTTTAATGGGTGAGTTTCCAGGTTTATTTTGACCCGATGAATACAAAAATCCGACCTATGATGTCCAAAAATATGCTTGGAAAGAAGTTATTTCGCATGGTACGAAAAACAGATGATCGAAAATATTTTTTTCCAGAACCGAAATCGAACTTTAATGGGTGAGTTTCTAGGTGTATTTCGACCCGCTGAATCCAAAAATCCAACCTTTGATAGGCAAGAATACACCTGGAAAGAAGTTATTTCGCATGGTACGAAAAAGAGATGATCGAAAATATTTTTTTCCAGAACTGAAATCGAACTTTAATGGGTGAGTTTCTAGGTGTATTTTGACCCGCTGAATCCAAAAATCCAAGCGATGATAGGCAAAAATACACCTGGAAAGAGGTTATTTCGCATGGTACGAAAAAGAGATGATCGGAAATATTTTTTTCCAGAACCGGAATCGAACTTTAATGGGTGAGCTTCTAGGTGTATTTTGACCCGCTGAATCCAAAAATCCAACCTTTGATGTCCAAAAATATGCTTGGAAAGAAGTTATTTCGCATGGTACGAAAAACAGATGATCGAAAATATTTTGTTCCAGAACCGAAATAGAACTTTAATGGGTGAGTTTCTAGGTGTATTTTGACCCGCTGAATCCAAAAATCTAACCTATGATGTCCAAAAATATGCTTGGAAAGAAGTTATTTCGCATGGTACGAAAAACAGATGATCGAAAATATTTTTTTCCAGAACCGAAATCGAACTTTAATGGGTGAGTTTCTAGGTGTATTTCGACCCGCTGAATCCGGAAATCCAACCTTTGATAGGCGGAAATACACCTGGAAAAAAGTTATTTCGCATGGTACGAAAAAGAGATGATCGAAAATATTTTTTTCCAGAACCGAAATCGAACTTTGATGGGTGAGTTTCTAGGTGTATTTTGACCCGCTGGATCCAAAAATCCCAGCGATGATAGATGAAAATACACCTGGAAAGAGGTTATTTCGCATGGTACGAAAAAGAGATGATCGAAAATATTTTTTTCCAGAACCGAAATCGAATTTTAATGGGTGAGTTTCTAGGTGTATTTCGACCCGCCGCGCTGAATCCAAAAATCCAACCGATGATAGGCGAAAATACACCTGGAAAGAAGTTATTTCGCATGGTACGAAAAAGAGATGATCGAAAATATTTTTTTCCAGAACCGAAATCGAACTTCAATGGGTGAGTTCCTGGGTGTATTTGGACCCGCTGAATCCGAAAATCCAACCTTTGATGTCCAAAAATATGCTTGGAAAGAAGTTATTTCGCATGGTACGAAAAAGAGATGATCGAAAATATTTTTTTCCAGAACCGGAATCGAACTTTAATGGGTGAGTGTCTAGGTGTATTTTGACCCGCTGAATCCAGAAATCCAACTTTTAATTGGCGAAAATACACCTGGAAAGAAGTTATTTCGCATGGTACGAAAAAGAGATGATCGAAAATATTTTTTTCCACAACCGAAATCAAACTTTAATGGGTGAGTTTCCAGGTTTATTTTGACCCAATGAATACAAAAATCCGACCTATGATGTCCAAAAATATGCTTGGAAAGAAGTTATTTCGCATGGTACGAAAAACAGATGATCGAAAATATTTTTTTCCAGAACCGAAATCGAACTTTAATGGGTGAGTTTCTAGGTGTATTTCGACCCGCTGAATCCAAAAATCCAACCTTTGATAGGCAAGAATACACCTGGAAAGAAGTTATTTCGCATGGTACGAAAAACAGATGATCGAAAATATTTTTTTCCAGAACTGAAATCGAACTTTAATGGGTGAGTTTCGAGGTGTATTTTGACCCGTTGAATCCAAAAATCCAAGCGATGATAGGCGAAAATACACCTGGAAAGAGGTTATTTCGCATGGTACGAAAAAGAGATGATCGAAAATATTTTTTTCCAGAACCGGAATCGAACTTTAATGGGTGAGCTTCTAGGTGTATTTTGACCCGCTGAATCCAAAAATCCAACCTTTGATGTCCAAAAATGTGCTTGGAAAGAAGTTATTTCGCATGGTACGAAAAACAGATGATCGAAAATATTTTGTTCCAGAACCGAAATAGAACTTTAATGGGTGAGTTTCTAGGTGTATTTTGACCCGCTGAATCCAAAAATCCAACCTTTGATGTCCAAAAATATGCTTGGAAAGAAGTTATTTCGCATGGTACGAAAAACAGATGATCGAAAATATTTTTTTCCAGAACCGAAATCGAACTTTAATGGGTGAGTTTCTAGGTGTTTTTCGACCCGCTGAATCCGGAAATCCAACCTTTGATAGGCGGAAATACACCTGGAAAAAAGTTATTTCGCATGGTACGAAAAAGAGATGATCGAAAATATTTTTTTCCAGAACCGAAATCGATCTTTAATGGGTGAGTTTCTAGGTGTATTTTGACCCGCTGGATCCAAAAATCCCAGCGATGATAGATGAAAATACACCTGGAAAGAGGTTATTTCGCATGGTACGAAAAAGAGATGATCGAAAATATTTTTTTCCAGAACCGAAATCGAATTTTAATGGGTGAGTTTCTAGGTGTATTTCGACCCGCCGCGCTGAATCCAAAAATCCAACCGATGATAGGCGAAAATACACCTGGAAAGAAGTTATTTCGCATGGTACGAAAAAGAGATGATCGAAAATATTTTTTTCCAGAACCGAAATCGAACTTCAATGGGTGAGTTCCTGGGTGTATTTGGACCCGCTGAATCCGAAAATCCAACCTTTGATGTCCAAAAATATGCTTGGAAATAAGTTATTCCGCATGGTACGAAAAAGAGATGATCGAAAATATTTTTTTCCAGAACCGAAATCGAACTTTAATGGGTGAGTGTCGAGGTGTATTTTGACCCGCTGAATCCAGAAATCCAACTTTTGATTGGCGAAAATACACCTGGAAAGAAGTTATTTCGCATGGTACGAAAAAGAGATGATCGAAAATATTTTTTTCCACAACCGAAATCAAACTTTAATGGGTGAGTTTCCAGGTTTATTTTGACCCAATGAATACAAAAATCCGACCTATGATGTCCAAAAATATGCTTGGAAAGAAGTTATTTCGCATGGTACGAAAAACAGATGATCGATAATATTTTTTTCCAGAACCGAAATCAAACTTCAATGGGTGAGTTTCTAGGTGTATTTTGACCCGCTGATCCGAAAATCCAACCTTCGATGTCCAAAAATATGCTTGGAAAGAAGTTATTTCGCATGGTACGAAAAAGAGATGATCGAAAATATTTTTATCCAGAACCGAAGTCGAACTTTAATGGATGAGTTTCAAGGTGTATTTTGACCCGCTGAGTCCAAAAATCCGAGCTTTGATAGGCGAAATTACACCTGGATAGAAGTTCTTTCGCATGGTACGAAAAAGAGATGATCGAAAATATTTTTTTCCAACACCGAAATCAAACTTTAATGGGTGAGTTTATAGGTTTATCTTGACCCGCCGAATCCAAAAATCCAACCTATGATGTCCAAAAATATGCTTGGAAAGAAGTTATTTCGCATGGTACGAAAAACAGATGATCGAAAATATTTTTTTCCAGAACCGAAATAGAACTTTAATGGGTGAGTTTTTAGGTGTATTTCGACCCGCTGAATCCGAAAATCCAACCTTTGATAAGCAAGAATACACCTGGAAAGAAGTTATTTCGGATGGTACGAAAAAGAGATGATCGAAAATATTTTTTTCCAGAACTGAAATCGAACTTTAATGGGTGAGTTTCTAGGTGTATTTTGACACGCTGAATCCAAAAATCCAAGCGATGATAGGCGAAAATACACCTGGAAAGAGGTTATTTCGCATGGTACGAAAAAGAGATGATCGAAAATATTTTTTTCCAGAACCGAAATCGAACCTCAATGGGTGAGCTTCTAGGTGTATTTTGACCCGCTGAATCCAAAAATCCAACCTTTAATGTCCAAAAATATGCTTGTAAAGAAGTTATTTCGCATGGTACGAAAAAGAGATGATCGAAAATATTTTTTTCCAGAACCGAAATCGAACTTCAATGGGTGAGTTTCTAGGTGTATTTTGACCCGCGGAATCCGAAAATCCAACCTTTGATGTCCAAAAATATGCTTGGAACGAAGTTATTTCGCATGGTACGAAAAAAAGATGATCGAAAATATTTTTTTCCAGAATCGGAATCGAACTTTAATGGGTGAGTTTCTAGGTGTATTTTGACCCGCTGAATCCGAAAATCCAACCTTTGATGTCTAAAAATATGCCTGGAAAGAAGTTATTTCGCGTGGTACGAAAAAGAGATGATCGAAAATATTTTTTTCCAGAACCGGAATCGAACTTTAGTGGGTGAGTTTCTAGGTGTATTTCGACCCGCTGAATCCGAAAATCCAACCGTTGATAGGCGAAAATACACCTGGAAAGAAGTTATTTTGCATGGTACGAAAAAGAGATGATCGAAAATATTTTTTTCCAGAACCGAAATCTAACTTTAATGGGTGAGTTTCGAGGTGTATTTTGACCCGCCGAATCCAAAAATCCAACGTTTGAAGAACGAAAATACACCTGGAAAAAAGTTATTTCGCATGGTACGAAAAAGAGATGATCGAAAATATTTTTGTCCACAACCGAAATCAAACTTTAATGGGTGAGTTTCCAGGTTTATTTTGACCCGATGGATACAAAAATCCGACCTATGATGTCCAAAAATATGCTTGGAAAGAAGTTATTTCGCATGGTACGAAAAACAGATGATCGAAAATATTTTTTTCCAGAACCGAAATCGAACTTTAATGGGTGAGTTTCTAGGTGTATTTCGACCCGCTGAATCCGGAAATCCAACCTTTGATAGGCGGAAATACACCTGGAAAAAAGTTATTTCGCATGGTACGAAAAAGAGATGATCGAAAATATTTTTTTCCAGAACCGAAATCGAACTTTGATGGGTGAGTTTCTAGGTGTATTTTGACCCGCTGGATCCAAAAATCCCAGCGATGATAGATGAAAATACACCTGGAAAGAGGTTATTTCGCATGGTACGAAAAAGAGATGATCGAAAATATTTTTTTCCAGAACCGAAATCGAATTTTAATGGGTGAGTTTCTAGGTGTATTTCGACCCGCCGCGCTGAATCCAAAAATCCAACCGATGATAGGCGAAAATACACCTGGAAAGAAGTTATTTCGCATGGTACGAAAAAGAGATGATCGAAAATATTTTTTTCCAGAACCGAAATCGAACTTCAATGGGTGAGTTCCTGGGTGTATTTGGACCCGCTGAATCCGAAAATCCAACCTTTGATGTCCAAAAATATGCTTGGAAAGAAGTTATTTCGCATGGTACGAAAAAGAGATGATCGAAAATATTTTTTTCCAGAACCGGAATCGAACTTTAATGGGTGAGTGTCTAGGTGTATTTTGACCCGCTGAATCCAGAAATCCAACTTTTAATTGGCGAAAATACACCTGGAAAGAAGTTATTTCGCATGGTACGAAAAAGAGATGATCGAAAATATTTTTTTCCACAACCGAAATCAAACTTTAATGGGTGAGTTTCCAGGTTTATTTTGACCCAATGAATACAAAAATCCGACCTATGATGTCCAAAAATATGCTTGGAAAGAAGTTATTTCGCATGGTACGAAAAACAGATGATCGAAAATATTTTTTTCCAGAACCGAAATCGAACTTTAATGGGTGAGTTTCTAGGTGTATTTCGACCCGCTGAATCCAAAAATCCAACCTTTGATAGGCAAGAATACACCTGGAAAGAAGTTATTTCGCATGGTACGAAAAACAGATGATCGAAAATATTTTTTTCCAGAACTGAAATCGAACTTTAATGGGTGAGTTTCGAGGTGTATTTTGACCCGCTGAATCCAAAAATCCAAGCGATGATAGGCGAAAATACACCTGGAAAGAGGTTATTTCGCATGGTACGAAAAAGAGATGATCGAAAATATTTTTTTCCAGAACCGGAATCGAACTTTAATGGGTGAGCTTCTAGGTGTATTTTGACCCGCTGAATCCAAAAATCCAACCTTTGATGTCCAAAAATGTGCTTGGAAAGAAGTTATTTCGCATGGTACGAAAAACAGATGATCGAAAATATTTTGTTCCAGAACCGAAATAGAACTTTAATGGGTGAGTTTCTAGGTGTATTTTGACCCGCTGAATCCAAAAATCCAACCTTTGATGTCCAAAAATATGCTTGGAAAGAAGTTATTTCGCATGGTACGAAAAACAGATGATCGAAAATATTTTTTTCCAGAACCGAAATCGAACTTTAATGGGTGAGTTTCTAGGTGTTTTTCGACCCGCTGAATCCGGAAATCCAACCTTTGATAGGCGGAAATACACCTGGAAAAAAGTTATTTCGCATGGTACGAAAAAGAGATGATCGAAAATATTTTTTTCCAGAACCGAAATCGATCTTTAATGGGTGAGTTTCTAGGTGTATTTTGACCCGCTGGATCCAAAAATCCCAGCGATGATAGATGAAAATACACCTGGAAAGAGGTTATTTCGCATGGTACGAAAAAGAGATGATCGAAAATATTTTTTTCCAGAACCGAAATCGAATTTTAATGGGTGAGTTTCTAGGTGTATTTCGACCCGCCGCGCTGAATCCAAAAATCCAACCGATGATAGGCGAAAATACACCTGGAAAGAAGTTATTTCGCATGGTACGAAAAAGAGATGATCGAAAATATTTTTTTCCAGAACCGAAATCGAACTTCAATGGGTGAGTTCCTGGGTGTATTTGGACCCGCTGAATCCGAAAATCCAACCTTTGATGTCCAAAAATATGCTTGGAAATAAGTTATTTCGCATGGTACGAAAAAGAGATGATCGAAAATATTTTTTTCCAGAACCGAAATCGAACTTTAATGGGTGAGTGTCGAGGTGTATTTTGACCCGCTGAATCCAGAAATCCAACTTTTGATTGGCGAAAATACACCTGGAAAGAAGTTATTTCGCATGGTACGAAAAAGAGATGATCGAAAATATTTTTTTCCACAACCGAAATCAAACTTTAATGGGTGAGTTTCCAGGTTTATTTTGACCCAATGAATACAAAAATCCGACCTATGATGTCCAAAAATATGCTTGGAAAGAAGTTATTTCGCATGGTACGAAAAACAGATGATCGATAATATTTTTTTCCAGAACCGAAATCAAACTTCAATGGGTGAGTTTCTAGGTGTATTTTGACCCGCTGATCCGAAAATCCAACCTTCGATGTCCAAAAATATGCTTGGAAAGAAGTTATTTCGCATGGTACGAAAAAGAGATGATCGAAAATATTTTTATCCAGAACCGAAGTCGAACTTTAATGGATGAGTTTCAAGGTGTATTTTGACCCGCTGAGTCCAAAAATCCGAGCTTTGATAGGCGAAATTACACCTGGATAGAAGTTCTTTCGCATGGTACGAAAAAGAGATGATCGAAAATATTTTTTTCCAACACCGAAATCAAACTTTAATGGGTGAGTTTATAGGTTTATCTTGACCCGCCGAATCCAAAAATCCAACCTATGATGTCCAAAAATATGCTTGGAAAGAAGTTATTTCGCATGGTACGAAAAACAGATGATCGAAAATATTTTTTTCCAGAACCGAAATAGAACTTTAATGGGTGAGTTTTTAGGTGTATTTCGACCCGCTGAATCCGAAAATCCAACCTTTGATAAGCAAGAATACACCTGGAAAGAAGTTATTTCGGATGGTACGAAAAAGAGATGATCGAAAATATTTTTTTCCAGAACTGAAATCGAACTTTAATGGGTGAGTTTCTAGGTGTATTTTGACACGCTGAATCCAAAAATCCAAGCGATGATAGGCGAAAATACACCTGGAAAGAGGTTATTTCGCATGGTACGAAAAAGAGATGATCGAAAATATTTTTTTCCAGAACCGAAATCGAACCTCAATGGGTGAGCTTCTAGGTGTATTTTGACCCGCTGAATCCAAAAATCCAACCTTTAATGTCCAAAAATATGCTTGTAAAGAAGTTATTTCGCATGGTACGAAAAAGAGATGATCGAAAATATTTTTTTCCAGAACCGAAATCGAACTTCAATGGGTGAGTTTCTAGGTGTATTTTGACCCGCGGAATCCGAAAATCCAACCTTTGATGTCCAAAAATATGCTTGGAACGAAGTTATTTCGCATGGTACGAAAAAAAGATGATCGAAAATATTTTTTTCCAGAATCGGAATCGAACTTTAATGGGTGAGTTTCTAGGTGTATTTTGACCCGCTGAATCCGAAAATCCAACCTTTGATGTCTAAAAATATGCCTGGAAAGAAGTTATTTCGCGTGGTACGAAAAAGAGATGATCGAAAATATTTTTTTCCAGAACCGGAATCGAACTTTAGTGGGTGAGTTTCTAGGTGTATTTCGACCCGCTGAATCCGAAAATCCAACCGTTGATAGGCGAAAATACACCTGGAAAGAAGTTATTTTGCATGGTACGAAAAAGAGATGATCGAAAATATTTTTTTCCAGAACCGAAATCTAACTTTAATGGGTGAGTTTCGAGGTGTATTTTGACCCGCCGAATCCAAAAATCCAACGTTTGAAGAACGAAAATACACCTGGAAAAAAGTTATTTCGCATGGTACGAAAAAGAGATGATCGAAAATATTTTTGTCCACAACCGAAATCAAACTTTAATGGGTGAGTTTCCAGGTTTATTTTGACCCGATGAATACAAAAATCCGACCTATGATGTCCAAAAATATGCTTGGAAAGAAGTTATTTCGCATGGTACGAAAAACAGATGATCGAAAATATTTTTTTCCAGAACCGAAATCGAACTTTAATGGGTGAGTTTCTAGGTGTATTTCGACCCGCTGAATCCAAAAATCCAACCTTTGATAGGCAAGAATACACCTGGAAAGAAGTTATTTCGCATGGTACGAAAAAGAGATGATCGAAAATATTTTTTTCCAGAACTGAAATCGAACTTTAATGGGTGAGTTTCTAGGTGTATTTTGACCCGCTGAATCCAAAAATCCAAGCGATGATAGGCAAAAATACACCTGGAAAGAGGTTATTTCGCATGGTACGAAAAAGAGATGATCGGAAATATTTTTTTCCAGAACCGGAATCGAACTTTAATGGGTGAGCTTCTAGGTGTATTTTGACCCGCTGAATCCAAAAATCCAACCTTTGATGTCCAAAAATATGCTTGGAAAGAAGTTATTTCGCATGGTACGAAAAACAGATGATCGAAAATATTTTGTTCCAGAACCGAAATAGAACTTTAATGGGTGAGTTTCTAGGTGTATTTTGACCCGCTGAATCCAAAAATCTAACCTATGATGTCCAAAAATATGCTTGGAAAGAAGTTATTTCGCATGGTACGAAAAACAGATGATCGAAAATATTTTTTTCCAGAACCGAAATCGAACTTTAATGGGTGAGTTTCTAGGTGTATTTCGACCCGCTGAATCCGGAAATCCAACCTTTGATAGGCGGAAATACACCTGGAAAAAAGTTATTTCGCATGGTACGAAAAAGAGATGATCGAAAATATTTTTTTCCAGAACCGAAATCGAACTTTGATGGGTGAGTTTCTAGGTGTATTTTGACCCGCTGGATCCAAAAATCCCAGCGATGATAGATGAAAATACACCTGGAAAGAGGTTATTTCGCATGGTACGAAAAAGAGATGATCGAAAATATTTTTTTCCAGAACCGAAATCGAATTTTAATGGGTGAGTTCCTAGGTGTATTTCGACCCGCCGCGCTGAATCCAAAAATCCAACCGATGATAGGCGAAAATACACCTGCAAAAAAGTTATTTCGCATGGTACGAAAAAGAGATGATCGAAAATATTTTTTTCCAGAACCGAAATCGAACTTCAATGGGTGAGTTCCTGGGTGTATTTGGACCCGCTGAATCCGAAAATCCAACCTTTGATGTCCAAAAATATGCTTGGAAAGAAGTTATTTCGCATGGTACGAAAAAGAGATGATCGAAAATATTTTTTTCCAGAACCGGAATCGAACTTTAATGGGTGAGTGTCTAGGTGTATTTTGACCCGCTGAATCCAGAAATCCAACTTTTGATTGGCGAAAATACACCTGGAAAGAAGTTATTTCGCATGGTACGAAAAAGAGATGATCGAAATTATTTTTTTCCACAACCGAAATCAAACTTTAATGGGTGAGTTTCCAGGTTTATTTTGACCCAATGAATACAAAAATCCGACCTATGATGTCCAAAAATATGCTTGGAAAGAAGTTATTTCGCATGGTACGAAAAACAGATGATCGAAAATATTTTTTTCCAGAACCGAAATCGAACTTTAATGGGTGAGTTTCTAGGTGTATTTCGACCCGCTGAATCCAAAAATCCAACCTTTGATAGGCAAGAATACACCTGGAAAGAAGTTATTTCGCATGGTACGAAAAAGAGATGATCGAAAATATTTTTTTCCAGAACTGAAATCGAACTTTAATGGGTGAGTTTCGAGGTGTATTTTGACCCGCTGAATCCAAAAATCCAAGCGATGATAGGCGAAAATACACCTGGAAAGAGGTTATTTCGCATGGTACGAAAAAGAGATGATCGAAAATATTTTTTTCCAGAACCGGAATCGAACTTTAATGGGTGAGCTTCTAGGTGTATTTTGACCCGCTGAATCCAAAAATCCAACCTTTGATGTCCAAAAATGTGCTTGGAAAGAAGTTATTTCGCATGGTACGAAAAACAGATGATCGAAAATATTTTGTTCCAGAACCGAAATAGAACTTTAATGGGTGAGTTTCTAGGTGTATTTTGACCCGCTGAATCCAAAAATCCAACCTTTGATGTCCAAAAATATGCTTGGAAAGAAGTTATTTCGCATGGTACGAAAAAGAGATGATCGGAAATATTTTTTTCCAGAACCGAAATCGAACTTTAATGGGTGAGTTCCTGGGTGTATTTGGACCCGCTGAATCCGAAAATCCAACCTTTGATGTCCAAAAATATGCTTGGAAATAAGTTATTTCGCATGGTACGAAAAAGAGATGATCGAAAATATTTTTTTCCAGAACCGAAATCGAACTTTAATGGGTGAGTGTCGAGGTGTATTTTGACCCGCTGAATCCAGAAATCCAACTTTTGATTGGCGAAAATACACCTGGAAAGAAGTTATTTCGCATGGTACGAAAAAGAGATGATCGAAAATATTTTTTTCCACAACCGAAATCAAACTTTAATGGGTGAGTTTCCAGGTTTATTTTGACCCAATGAATACAAAAATCCGACCTATGATGTCCAAAAATATGCTTGGAAAGAAGTTATTTCGCATGGTACGAAAAACAGATGATCGATAATATTTTTTTCCAGAACCGAAATCAAACTTCAATGGGTGAGTTTCTAGGTGTATTTTGACCCGCTGATCCGAAAATCCAACCTTCGATGTCCAAAAATATGCTTGGAAAGAAGTTATTTCGCATGGTACGAAAAAGAGATGATCGAAAATATTTTTATCCAGAACCGAAGTCGAACTTTAATGGATGAGTTTCAAGGTGTATTTTGACCCGCTGAGTCCAAAAATCCGAGCTTTGATAGGCGAAATTACACCTGGATAGAAGTTCTTTCGCATGGTACGAAAAAGAGATGATCGAAAATATTTTTTTCCAACACCGAAATCAAACTTTAATGGGTGAGTTTATAGGTTTATCTTGACCCGCCGAATCCAAAAATCCAACCTATGATGTCCAAAAATATGCTTGGAAAGAAGTTATTTCGCATGGTACGAAAAACAGATGATCGAAAATATTTTTTTCCAGAACCGAAATAGAACTTTAATGGGTGAGTTTTTAGGTGTATTTCGACCCGCTGAATCCGAAAATCCAACCTTTGATAAGCAAGAATACACCTGGAAAGAAGTTATTTCGGATGGTACGAAAAAGAGATGATCGAAAATATTTTTTTCCAGAACTGAAATCGAACTTTAATGGGTGAGTTTCTAGGTGTATTTTGACACGCTGAATCCAAAAATCCAAGCGATGATAGGCGAAAATACACCTGGAAAGAGGTTATTTCGCATGGTACGAAAAAGAGATGATCGAAAATATTTTTTTCCAGAACCGAAATCGAACCTCAATGGGTGAGCTTCTAGGTGTATTTTGACCCGCTGAATCCAAAAATCCAACCTTTAATGTCCAAAAATATGCTTGTAAAGAAGTTATTTCGCATGGTACGAAAAAGAGATGATCGAAAATATTTTTTTCCAGAACCGAAATCGAACTTCAATGGGTGAGTTTCTAGGTGTATTTTGACCCGCGGAATCCGAAAATCCAACCTTTGATGTCCAAAAATATGCTTGGAACGAAGTTATTTCGCATGGTACGAAAAAAAGATGATCGAAAATATTTTTTTCCAGAATCGGAATCGAACTTTAATGGGTGAGTTTCTAGGTGTATTTTGACCCGCTGAATCCGAAAATCCAACCTTTGATGTCTAAAAATATGCCTGGAAAGAAGTTATTTCGCGTGGTACGAAAAAGAGATGATCGAAAATATTTTTTTCCAGAACCGGAATCGAACTTTAGTGGGTGAGTTTCTAGGTGTATTTCGACCCGCTGAATCCGAAAATCCAACCGTTGATAGGCGAAAATACACCTGGAAAGAAGTTATTTTGCATGGTACGAAAAAGAGATGATCGAAAATATTTTTTTCCAGAACCGAAATCTAACTTTAATGGGTGAGTTTCGAGGTGTATTTTGACCCGCCGAATCCAAAAATCCAACGTTTGAAGAACGAAAATACACCTGGAAAAAAGTTATTTCGCATGGTACGAAAAAGAGATGATCGAAAATATTTTTGTCCACAACCGAAATCAAACTTTAATGGGTGAGTTTCCAGGTTTATTTTGACCCGATGAATACAAAAATCCGACCTATGATGTCCAAAAATATGCTTGGAAAGAAGTTATTTCGCATGGTACGAAAAACAGATGATCGAAAATATTTTTTTCCAGAACCGAAATCGAACTTTAATGGGTGAGTTTCTAGGTGTATTTCGACCCGCTGAATCCAAAAATCCAACCTTTGATAGGCAAGAATACACCTGGAAAGAAGTTATTTCGCATGGTACGAAAAAGAGATGATCGAAAATATTTTTTTCCAGAACTGAAATCGAACTTTAATGGGTGAGTTTCTAGGTGTATTTTGACCCGCTGAATCCAAAAATCCAAGCGATGATAGGCAAAAATACACCTGGAAAGAGGTTATTTCGCATGGTACGAAAAAGAGATGATCGGAAATATTTTTTTCCAGAACCGGAATCGAACTTTAATGGGTGAGCTTCTAGGTGTATTTTGACCCGCTGAATCCAAAAATCCAACCTTTGATGTCCAAAAATATGCTTGGAAAGAAGTTATTTCGCATGGTACGAAAAACAGATGATCGAAAATATTTTGTTCCAGAACCGAAATAGAACTTTAATGGGTGAGTTTCTAGGTGTATTTTGACCCGCTGAATCCAAAAATCTAACCTATGATGTCCAAAAATATGCTTGGAAAGAAGTTATTTCGCATGGTACGAAAAACAGATGATCGAAAATATTTTTTTCCAGAACCGAAATCGAACTTTAATGGGTGAGTTTCTAGGTGTATTTCGACCCGCTGAATCCGGAAATCCAACCTTTGATAGGCGGAAATACACCTGGAAAAAAGTTATTTCGCATGGTACGAAAAAGAGATGATCGAAAATATTTTTTTCCAGAACCGAAATCGAACTTTGATGGGTGAGTTTCTAGGTGTATTTTGACCCGCTGGATCCAAAAATCCCAGCGATGATAGATGAAAATACACCTGGAAAGAGGTTATTTCGCATGGTACGAAAAAGAGATGATCGAAAATATTTTTTTCCAGAACCGAAATCGAATTTTAATGGGTGAGTTCCTAGGTGTATTTCGACCCGCCGCGCTGAATCCAAAAATCCAACCGATGATAGGCGAAAATACACCTGGAAAAAAGTTATTTCGCATGGTACGAAAAAGAGATGATCGAAAATATTTTTTTCCAGAACCGAAATCGAACTTCAATGGGTGAGTTCCTGGGTGTATTTGGACCCGCTGAATCCGAAAATCCAACCTTTGATGTCCAAAAATATGCTTGGAAAGAAGTTATTTCGCATGGTACGAAAAAGAGATGATCGAAAATATTTTTTTCCAGAACCGGAATCGAACTTTAATGGGTGAGTGTCTAGGTGTATTTTGACCCGCTGAATCCAGAAATCCAACTTTTGATTGGCGAAAATACACCTGGAAAGAAGTTATTTCGCATGGTACGAAAAAGAGATGATCGAAATTATTTTTTTCCACAACCGAAATCAAACTTTAATGGGTGAGTTTCCAGGTTTATTTTGACCCAATGAATACAAAAATCCGACCTATGATGTCCAAAAATATGCTTGGAAAGAAGTTATTTCGCATGGTACGAAAAACAGATGATCGAAAATATTTTTTTCCAGAACCGAAATCGAACTTTAATGGGTGAGTTTCTAGGTGTATTTCGACCCGCTGAATCCAAAAATCCAACCTTTGATAGGCAAGAATACACCTGGAAAGAAGTTATTTCGCATGGTACGAAAAAGAGATGATCGAAAATATTTTTTTCCAGAACTGAAATCGAACTTTAATGGGTGAGTTTCGAGGTGTATTTTGACCCGCTGAATCCAAAAATCCAAGCGATGATAGGCGAAAATACACCTGGAAAGAGGTTATTTCGCATGGTACGAAAAAGAGATGATCGAAAATATTTTTTTCCAGAACCGGAATCGAACTTTAATGGGTGAGCTTCTAGGTGTATTTTGACCCGCTGAATCCAAAAATCCAACCTTTGATGTCCAAAAATGTGCTTGGAAAGAAGTTATTTCGCATGGTACGAAAAACAGATGATCGAAAATATTTTGTTCCAGAACCGAAATAGAACTTTAATGGGTGAGTTTCTAGGTGTATTTTGACCCGCTGAATCCAAAAATCCAACCTTTGATGTCCAAAAATATGCTTGGAAAGAAGTTATTTCGCATGGTACGAAAAACAGATGATCGAAAATATTTTTTTCCAGAACCGAAATCGAACTTTAATGGGTGAGTTTCTAGGTGTTTTTCGACCCGCTGAATCCGTAAATCCAACCTTTGATAGGCGGAAATACACCTGGAAAAAAGTTATTTCGCATGGTACGAAAAAGAGATGATCGAAAATATTTTTTTCCAGAACCGAAATCGATCTTTAATGGGTGAGTTTCTAGGTGTATTTTGACCCGCTGGATCCAAAAATCCCAGCGATGATAGATGAAAATACACCTGGAAAGAGGTTATTTCGCATGGTACGAAAAAGAGATGATCGAAAATATTTTTTTCCAGAACCGAAATCGAATTTTAATGGGTGAGTTTCTAGGTGTATTTCGACCCGCCGCGCTGAATCCAAAAATCCAACCGATGATAGGCGAAAATACACCTGGAAAGAAGTTATTTCGCATGGTACGAAAAAGAGATGATCGAAAATATTTTTTTCCAGAACCGAAATCGAACTTCAATGGGTGAGTTCCTGGGTGTATTTGGACCCGCTGAATCCGAAAATCCAACCTTTGATGTCCAAAAATATGCTTGGAAATAAGTTATTTCGCTTGGTACGAAAAAGAGATGATCGAAAATATTTTTTTCCAGAACCGAAATCGAACTTTAATGGGTGAGTGTCTAGGTGTATTTTGACCCGCTGAATCCAGAAATCCAACTTTTGATTGGCGAAAATACACCTGGAAAGAAGTTATTTCGCATGGTACGAAAAAGAGATGATCGAAAATATTTTTTTCCACAACCGAAATCAAACTTTAATGGGTGAGTTTCCAGGTTTATTTTGACCCAATGAATACAAAAATCCGACCTATGATGTCCAAAAATATGCTTGGAAAGAAGTTATTTCGCATGGTACGAAAAACAGATGATCGAAAATATTTTTTTCCAGAACCGAAATCGAACTTCAATGGGTGAGTTTCTAGGTGTATTTCGACCCGCTGAATCCAAAAATCCAACCTTTGATAGGCAAGAATACACCTGGAAAGAAGTTATTTCGCATGGTACGAAAAAGAGATGATCGAAAATATTTTTTTCCAGAACTGAAATCGAACTTTAATGGGTGAGTTTCTAGGTGTATTTTGACCCGCTGAATCCAAAAATCCAAGCGATGATAGGCGAAAATACACCTGGAAAGAGGTTATTTCGCATGGTACGAAAAAGAGATGATCGAAAATATTTTTTTCCAGAACCGGAATCGAACTTTAATGGGTGAGCTTCTAGGTGTATTTTGACCCGCTGAATCCAAAAATCCAACCTTTGATGTCCAAAAATATGCTTGGAAAGAAGTTATTTCGCATGGTACGAAAAACAGATGATCGAAAATATTTTGTTCCAGAACCGAAATAGAACTTTAATGGGTGAGTTTCTAGGTGTATTTTGACCCGCTGAATCCAAAAATCTAACCTATGATGTCCAAAAATATGCTTGGAAAGAAGTTATTTCGCATGGTACGAAAAACAGATGATCGAAAATATTTTTTTCCAGAACCGAAATCGAACTTTAATGGGTGAGTTTCTAGGTGTATTTCGACCCGCTGAATCCGGAAATCCAACCTTTGATAGGCGGAAATACACCTGGAAAAAAGTTATTTCGCATGGTACGAAAAAGAGATGATCGAAAATATTTTTTTCCAGAACCGAAATCGAACTTTAATGGGTGAGTTTCTAGGTGTATTTTGACCCGCTGGATCCAAAAATCCCAGCGATGATAGATGAAAATACACCTGGAAAGAGGTTATTTCGCATGGTACGAAAAAGAGATGATCGAAAATATTTTTTTCCAGAACCGAAATCGAATTTTAATGGGTGAGTTTCTAGGTGTATTTCGACCCGCCGCGCTGAATCCAAAAATCCAACCGATGAAAGGCGAAAATACACCTGGAAAGAAGTTATTTCGCATGGTACGAAAAAGAGATGATCGAAAATATTTTTTTCCAGAACCGAAATCGAACTTCAATGGGTGAGTTCCTGGGTGTATTTGGACCCGCTGAATCCGAAAATCCAACCTTTGATGTCCAAAAATATGCTTGGAAAGAAGTTATTTCGCATGGTACGAAAAAGAGATGATCGAAAATATTTTTTTCCAGAACCGAAATCGAACTTTAATGGGTGAGTGTCTATGTGTATTTTGACCCGCTGAATCCAGAAATCCGAATTTTGATTGGCGAAAATACACCTGGAAAGAAGTTATTTCGCATGGTACGAAAAAGAGATGATCGAAAATATTTTTTTCCAGAACCGAAATCAAACTTCATTGGGTGAGTTTCTAGGTTTATTTTGACCCGCTGAATCCAAAAATCCAACCTATGATGTCCATAAATATGCTTGGAAAGAAGTTATTTCGCATGGTACGAAAAACAGATGATCGAAAATATTTTTTTCCAGAACCGAAATCGAACTTTACTGGGTGAGTTTCTCGGTGTATTCCGACCCGCTGAATCCGAGAATCCAACCTTTGATAGGCGAAAATACAACTGGAAAGAAGTTATTCCGCATGGTACGAAAAAGAGATGATCGAAAATATTTTTTCCCAGAACCGAAATCGAACTTCAATGGGTGAGTTTCTAGGTGTATTTCGACCCGCTGAATCCGAAAATCCAACCGTTGATAGGCGAAAACACACCTGGATAGAAGTTATTTCGCATGGTACGAAAAAGAGATGATCGAAAATATTTTTTTTCAGAACCGGAATCGAACTTCGATGGCTGAGTTTCTAGGTGTATTTTGACCCGCTGAATCCGAAAATCCAACCTTTGATGTCCAAAAATATGCTTGGAAAGAAGTTATTTCGCATGGTACGAAAAACAGATGATCGATAATATTTTTGTCCAGAACCGAAATCGAACTTCAATGGGTGAGTTTCTAGGTGTATTTTGACCCGCTGATCCGAAAATCCAACCTTTGATGTCTGAAAATATGCTTGGAAAGAAGTTATTTCGCATGGTACGAAAAAGAGATGATCGAAAATATTTTTATCCAGAACCGAAGTCGAACTTTAATGGATGAGTTTCTAGGTGTATTTTGACCCGCTGAATCCGAAGATCCAACCTTTGATAGGCGAAAATACAACTGGAAAGAAGTTATTTCGCATGGTACGAAAAAGAGATGATCGAAAATATTTTTTCGCAGAACCGAAATCGAACTTCAATGGGTGAGTTTCTAGGTGTATTTCGACCCGCTGAATCCGAAAATCCAACCGTTGATACGCGAAAATACACCTGGATAGAAGTTATTTCGCATGGTATGAAAAAGAGATGATCGAAAATATTTTTTTTCAGAACCGGAATCGAACTTCAATGGCTGAGTTTCTAGGTGTATTTTGACCCGCTGAATCCGAAAATCCAACCTTTGATGTCCAAAAATATGCTTGGAAAGAAGTTATTTCGCATGGTACGAAAAACAGATGATCGATAATATTTTTTTCCAGAACCGAAATCGAACTTCAATGGGTGAGTTTCTAGGTGTATTTTGACCCGCTGATCCGAAAATCCAACCTTTGATGTCCAAAAATATGCTTGGAAAGAAGTTATTTCGCATGGTACGAAAAAGAGATGATCGAAAATATTTTTATCCAGAACCGAAGTCGAACTTTAATGGATGAGTTTCTAGGTGTATTTTGATCCGCTGAATCCAAAAATCCGACCTTTGATAGGCGGAATTACACCTGGATAGAAGTTATTTCGCATGGTACGAAAAAGAGATGATCGAAAATATTTTTTTCCAGCACCGAAATCAAACTTTAATGGGTGAGTTTATAGGTTTATTTTGACCCGCCGAATCCAGAAATCCAACCTATGATGTCCAAAAATATGCTTGGAAAGAAGCTATTTCGCATGGTACGAAAAACAGATGATCGTAAATATTTTTTTCCAGAACCGAAATAGAACTTTAATGGGTGAGTTTCTAGGTGTATTTCGACCCGCTGAATCCGAAAATCCAACCTTTGATAGGCAAGAATACACCTGGAAAGAAGTTATTTCGCATGGTACGAAAAAGAGATGATCGAAAATATTTTTTCCCAGAACCGAAATCGAACTTCAATGGGTGAGTTTCTAGGTGTATTTCGACCCGCTGAATCCGAAAATCCAACCGTTGATAGGCGAAAACACACCTGGATAGAATTTATTTCGCATGGTACGAAAAAGAGATGATCGAAAATATTTTTTTTCAGAACCGGAATCGAACTTCAATGGCTGAGTTTCTAGGTGTATTTTGACCCGCTGAATCCGAAAATCCAACCTTTGATGTTCAACAATATGCTTGGAAAGAAGTTATTTCGCATGGTACGAAAAACAGATGATCGATAATATTTTTATCCAGAACCGAAGTCGAACTTTAATGGGTGAGTTTCTAGGTGTATTTTGACTGGCTGATCCGAAAATCCAACCTTTGATGTCCAAAAATATGCTTGGAAAGAAGTTATTTCGCATGGTACGAAAAAGAGATGATCGAAAATATTTTTATCCAGAACCGAAGTCGAACTTTAATGGATGAGTTTCTAGGTGTATTTTGACCCGCTGAATCCAAAAATCCGACCTTTGATAGGCGAAATTACACCTGGATAGAAGTTATTTCGCATGGTACGAAAAAGAGATGATCGAAAATATTTTTTTCCAGCACCGAAATCAAACTTTAATGGGTGAGTTTATAGGTTTATCTTGACCCGCCGAATCCAAAAATCCAACCTATGATGTCCAAAAATATGCTTGGAAAGAAGTTATTTAGCATGGTACGAAAAACAGATGATCGAAAATATTTTTTTCCAGAACCGAAATAGAACTTTAATGGGTGAGTTTCTAGGTGTATTTTGACCCGCTGAATCCAAAAATCCAACCTTTGATGGGCGAAAATACACCTGGAAAAAAGTTATTTCGCATGGTACGAAAAAGAGATGATCGAAAATATTTTTATCCACAACCGGAATCAAACTTTAATGGGTGAGTTTCCAGGTTCATTTTGACCCGATGAATACAAAAATCCGACCTATGATGTCCAAAAATATGCTTGGAAAGAAGTGATTCCGCATGGTACGAAAAACAGATGATCGAAAATATTTTTTTCCAGAACCGAAATAGAACTTGAATGAGTGAGTTTCTAGGTGTATTTTGACCCGCTGAATCCAAAAATCCAACCTTTGATGGGCGAAAATACACCTGGGAAAAAGTTATTTCGCATGGTACGAAAAAGAGATGATCGAAAATATTTTTTTCCAGAACCGAAATCAATCTTTAATGAGTGAGTTTCTAGGTTTATTTTGACCCGCTGAATCCAAAAATCCAACCTATGATGTCCAAAAATATGCTTGGAAAGAAGTTATTTCGCATGGTACGAAAAACAGATGATCGAAAATATTTTTTTCCAGAACCGAAATCGAACTTTAATGGGTGAGTTTCTAGGTGTATTTCGACCCGCTGAATCCGAAAATTCAACCTTTGATAGGCAAGAATACACCTGGAAAGAAGTTATTTCGCATGGTACGAAAAAGAGATGATCGAAAATATTTTTTTTCAGAACCGGAATCGAACTTCAATGGCTGAGTTTCCAGGTGTATTTTGACCCGCTGAATCCGAAAATCCAACCTCTGATGTCCAAAAATATGCTTGGAAAGAAGTTATTTCGCATGGTACGAAAAACAGATGATCGATAATATTTTTTTCCAGAACCGAAATCGAACTTCAATGGGTGAGTTTCTAGGTGTATTTCGACCCGCTGATCCGAAAATCCAACCTTTGATGTCCAAAAATATGCTTGGAAAGAAGTTATTTCGCATGGTACGAAAAAGAGATGATCGAAAATATTTTTATCCAAAACCGAAGTCAAACTTTAATGGATGAGTTTCTAGGTGTATTTTGACCCGCTGAATCCAAAAATCCGACCTTTGATAGGCGAAATTACACCTGGATAGAAGTTATTTCGCATGGTACGAAAAAGAGATGATCGAAAATATTTTTTTCCAGCACCGAAATCAAACTTTAATGGGTGAGTTTATAGGTTTATCTTGACCCGCCGAATCCAAAAATCCAACCTATGATGTCCAAAAATATGCTTGGAAAGAAGTTATTTCGCATGGTACGAAAAACAGATGATCGAAAATATTTTTTTCCAGAACCGAAATAGAACTTGAATGGGTGAGTTTCTAGGTGTATTTTGACCCGCTGAATCCAAAAATCCAACCTTTGATGGGCGAAAATACACCTGGAAAAAAGTTATTTCGCATGGTACGAAAAAGAGATGATCGAAAATATTTTTTTCCACAACCGAAATCAAACTTTAATGGGTGAGTTTCCAGGTTTATTTTGACCCGATGAATACAAAAATCCGACCTATGATGTCCAAAAATATGCTTGGAAAGAAGTTATTTCGCATGGTACGAAAAACAGATGATCGAAAATATTTTTTTCCAGAACCGAAATCGAACTTTAATGGGTGAGTTTCTAGGTGTATTTCGACCCGCTGAATCCAAAAATCCAACCTTTGATAGGCAAGAATACACCTGGAAAGAAGTTATTTCGCATGGTACGAAAAAGAGATGATCGAAAATATTTTTTTCCAGAACTGAAATCGAACTTCAATGGGTGAGTTTCTAGGTGTATTTTGACCCGCTGAATCCAAAAATCCAAGCGATGATAGGCGAAAATACACCTGGAAAGAGGTTATTTCGCATGGTACGAAAAAGAGATGATCGAAAATATTGTTTTCCAGAACCGGAATCGAACTTTAATGGGTGAGCTTCTAGGTGTATTTGGACCCGCTGAATCCAAAAATCCAACCTTTGATGTCCAAAAATATGTTTGGAAAGAAGTTATTTCGCATGGTACGAAAAACAGATGATCGAAAATATTTTTTTCCAGAACCGAAATAGAACTTTAATGGGTGAGTTTCTGGGTGTATTTTGACCCGCTGAATCCAAAAATCCAACCTATGATGTCCAAAAATATGCTTGGAAAGAAGTTATTTCGCATGGTACGAAAAACAGATGATCGAAAATATTTTTTTCCAGAACCGAAATCGAACTTTAATGGGTGAGTTTCTAGGTGTATTTCGACCCGCTGAATCCGGAAATCCAACCTTTGATAGGCGGAAATACACCTGGAAAGAAGTTATTTCGCATGGTACGAAAAAGAGATGATCGAAAATATTTTTTTCCAGAACCGGAATCGAACTTTAATGGGTGAGCTTCTAGGTGTATTTTGACCCGCTGAATCCAAAAATCCAACTTTTGATGTCCAAAAATATGCTTGGAAAGAAGTTATTTCGCATGGTACGAAAAACAGATGATCGAAAATATTTTTTTCCAGAACCGAAATAGAACTTTAATGGGTGAGTTTCTAGGTGTATTTTGACCCGCTGAATCCAAAAATCCAAGCGATAATAGGCGAAAATACACCTGGAAAGAGGTTATTTCGCATGGTACGAAAAAGATATGATCGAAAATATTTTTTTCCAGAACCGAAATCGAACTTTAATGGGTGAGCTTCTAGGTGTATTTTGACCCGCTGAATCCGAAAATCCAACCTTTGATGTCCAAAAATATGCTTGGAAAGAAGTTATTTCGCATGGTACGAAAAACAGATGATCGATAATATTTTTTTCCAGAACCGAAATCGAACTTCAATGGGTGAGTTTCTAGGTGTATTTCGACCCGCTGAATCCGAAAATCCAACCGTTGATACGCGAAAATACACCTGGATAGAAGTTATTTCGCATGGTACGAAAAAGAGATGATCGAAAATATTTTTTTTCAGAACCGGAATCGAACTTCAATGGCTGAGTTTCTAGGTGTATTTTGACCCGCTGAATCCGAAAATCCAACCTTTGATGTCCAAAAATATGCTTGGAAAGAAGTTATTTCGCATGGTACGAAAAACAGATGATCGATAATATTTTTTTCCAGAACCGAAATCAAACTTCAATGGGTGAGTTTCTAGGTGTATTTTGACCCGCTGATCCGAAAATCCAACCTTTGATGTCCAAAAATATGCTTGGAAAGAAGTTATTTCGCATGGTACGAAAAAGAGATGATCGAAAATATTTTTATCCAGAACCGAAGTCGAACTTTAATGGATGAGTTTCTAGGTGTATTTTGATCCGCTGAATCCAAAAATCCGACCTTTGATAGGCGAAATTACACCTGGATAGAAGTTATTTCGCATGGTACGAAAAAGAGATGATCGAAAATATTTTTTTCCAGCACCGAAATCAAACTTTAATGGGTGAGTTTATAGGTTTATTTTGACCCGCCGAATCCAGAAATCCAACCTATGATGTCCAAAAATATGCATGGAAAGAAGCTATTTCGCATGGTACGAAAAACAGATGATCGAAAATATTTTTTTCCAGAACCGAAATAGAACTTCAATGGGTGAGTTTCTAGGTGTATTTCGACCCGCTGAATCCGAAAATCCAACCTTTGATAGGCAAGAATACACCTGGAAAGAAGTTATTTCGAATGGTACGAAAAAGAGATGATCGAAAATATTTTTTCCCAGAACCAAAATCGAACTTCATTGCGTGAGTTTCTAGGTGTATTTCGACCCGCTGAATCCGAAAATCCAACCGTTGATAGGCGAAAACACACCTGGATAGAATTTATTTCGCATGGTACGAAAAAGAGATGATCGAAAATATTTTTTTTCAGAACCGGAATTGAACTTCAATGGCTGAGTTTCTAGGTGTATTTTGACCCGCTGAATCCGAAAATCCAACCTTTGATGTTAAAAAATATGCTTGGAAAGAAGTTATTTCGCATGGTACGAAAAACAGATGATCGATAATATTTTTAGCCAGAACCGAAGTCGAACTTTAATGGGTGAGTTTCTAGGTGTATTTTGACCCGCTGATCCGAAAATCCAACCTTTGATGTCCAAAAATATGCTTGGAAAGAAGTTATTTCGCATGGTACGAAAAAGAGATGATCGAAAATATTTTTATCCAGAACCGAAGTCGAACTTTAATGGATGAGTTTCTAGGTGTATTTTGACCCGCTGAATCCAAAAATCCGACCTTTGATAGGCGAAATTACACCTGGATAGAAGTTATTTCGCATGGTACGAAAAAGAGATGATCGAAAATATTTTTTTCCAGCACCGAAATCAAACTTTAATGGGTGAGTTTATAGGTTTATCTTGACCCGCCGAATCCAAAAATCCAACCTATGTTGTCCAAAAATATGCTTGGAAAGAAGTTATTTAGCATGGTACGAAAAACAGATGATCGAAAATATATTTTTCCAGAACCGAAATAGAACTTCAATGGGTGAGTTTCTAGGTGTATTTTGACCCGCTGAATCCAAAAATCCAACCTTTGATGGGCGAAAATACACCTGGAAAAAAGTTATTTCGCATGGTACGAAAAAGAGATGATCGAAAATATTTTTATCCACAACCGGAATCAAACTTTAATGGGTGAGTTTCCAGGTTTATTTTGACCCGATGAATAGAAAAATCCGACCTATGATGTCCAAAAATATGCTTGGAAAGAAGTGATTCCGCATGGTACGAAAAACAGATGATCGAAAATATTTTTTTCCAGAACCGAAATAGAACTTTAATGAGTGAGTTTCTAGGTGTATTTTGACCCGCTGAATCCAAAAATCAAACCTTTGATGGGCGAAAATACACCTGGGAAAAAGTTATTTCGCATGGTACGAAAAAGAGATGATCGAAAATATTTTTTTCCAGAACCGGAATCAATCTTTAATGAGTGAGTTTCTAGGTTTATTTTGACCCGCTGAATCCAAAAATCCAACCTATGATGTCCAAAAATATGCTTGGAAAGAAGTTATTTCGCATGGTACGAAAAACAGATGATCGAAAATATTTTTTTCCAGAACCGAAATCGAACTTTAATCGGTGAGTTTCTAGGTGTATTTCGACCTGCTGAATCCGAAAATTCAACCTTTGATAGGCAAGAATACACCTGGAAAGAAGTTATTTCGCATGGTACGAAAAAGAGATGATCGAAAATATTTTTTTTCAGAACCGGAATCGAACTTCAATGGCTGAGTTTCCAGGTGTATTTTGACCCGCTGAATCCGAAAATCCAACCTCCGATGTCCAAAAATATGCTTGGAAAGAAGTTATTTCGCATGGTACGAAAAACAGATGATCGATAATATTTTTTTCCAGAACCGAAATCGAACTTCAATGGGTGAGTTTCTAGGTGTATTTCGACCCGCTGATCCGAAAATCCAACCTTTGATGTCCAAAAATATGCTTGGAAAGAAGTTATTTCGCATGGTACGAAAAAGAGATGATCGAAAATATTTTTATCCAGAACCGAAGTCAAACTTTAATGGATGAGTTTCTAGGTGTATTTTGACCCGCTGAATCCAAAAATCCGACCTTTGATAGGCGAAATTACACCTGGATAGAAGTTATTTCGCATGGTACGAAAAAGAGATGATCGAAAATATTTTTTTCCAGCACCGAAATCAAACTTTAATGGGTGAGTTTATAGGTTTATCTTGACCCGCCGAATCCAAAAATCCAACCTATGATGTCCAAAAATATGCTTGGAAAGAAGTTATTTCGCATGGTACGAAAAACAGATGATCGAAAATATTTTTTTCCAGAACCGAAATAGAACTTGAATGGGTGAGTTTCTAGGTGTATTTTGACCCGCTGAATCCAAAAATCCAACCTTTGATGGGCGAAAATACACCTGGAAAAAAGTTATTTCGCATGGTACGAAAAAGAGATGATCGAAAATATTTTTTTCCACAACCGAAATCAAACTTTAATGGGTGAGTTTCCAGGTTTATTTTGACCCGATGAATACAAAAATCCGACCTATGATGTCCAAAAATATGCTTGGAAAGAAGTTATTTCGCATGGTACGAAAAAGAGATGATCGAAAATATTTTTTTCCAGCACCGAAATCAAACTTTAATGGGTGAGTTTATAGGTTTATCTTGACCCGCCGAATCCAAAAATCCAACCTATGATGTCCAAAAATATGCTTGGAAAGAAGTTATTTAGCATGGTACGAAAAACAGATGATCGAAAATATTTTTTTCCAGAACCGAAATAGAACTTTAATGGGTGAGTTTCTAGGTGTATTTTGACCCGCTGAATCCAAAAATCCAACCTTTGATGGGCGAAAATACACCTGGAAAAAAGTTATTTCGCATGGTACGAAAAAGAGATGATCGAAAATATTTTTATCCACAACCGGAATCAAACTTTAATGGGTGAGTTTCCAGGTTCATTTTGACCCGATGAATAGAAAAATCCGACCTATGATGTCCAAAAATATGCTTGGAAAGAAGTGATTCCGCATGGTACGAAAAACAGATGATCGAAAATATTTTTTTCCAGAACCGAAATAGAACTTTAATGAGTGAGTTTCTAGGTGTATTTTGACCCGCTGAATCCAAAAATCAAACCTTTGATGGGCGAAAATACACCTGGGAAAAAGTTATTTCGCATGGTACGAAAAAGAGATGATCGAAAATATTTTTTTCCAGAACCGGAATCAATCTTTAATGAGTGAGTTTCTAGGTTTATTTTGACCCGCTGAATCCAAAAATCCAACCTATGATGTCCAAAAATATGCTTGGAAAGAAGTTATTTCGCATGGTACGAAAAACAGATGATCGAAAATATTTTTTTCCAGAACCGAAATCGAACTTTAATCGGTGAGTTTCTAGGTGTATTTCGACCTGCTGAATCCGAAAATTCAACCTTTGATAGGCAAGAATACACCTGGAAAGAAGTTATTTCGCATGGTACGAAAAAGAGATGATCGAAAATATTTTTTTTCAGAACCGGAATCGAACTTCAATGGCTGAGTTTCCAGGTGTATTTTGACCCGCTGAATCCGAAAATCCAACCTCCGATGTCCAAAAATATGCTTGGAAAGAAGTTATTTCGCATGGTACGAAAAACAGATGATCGATAATATTTTTTTCCAGAACCGAAATCGAACTTCAATGGGTGAGTTTCTAGGTGTATTTCGACCCGCTGATCCGAAAATCCAACCTTTGATGTCCAAAAATATGCTTGGAAAGAAGTTATTTCGCATGGTACGAAAAAGAGATGATCGAAAATATTTTTATCCAGAACCGAAGTCAAACTTTAATGGATGAGTTTCTAGGTGTATTTTGACCCGCTGAATCCAAAAATCCGACCTTTGATAGGCGAAATTACACCTGGATAGAAGTTATTTCGCATGGTACGAAAAAGAGATGATCGAAAATATTTTTTTCCAGCACCGAAATCAAACTTTAATGGGTGAGTTTATAGGTTTATCTTGACCCGCCGAATCCAAAAATCCAACCTATGATGTCCAAAAATATGCTTGGAAAGAAGTTATTTCGCATGGTACGAAAAACAGATGATCGAAAATATTTTTTTCCAGAACCGAAATAGAACTTGAATGGGTGAGTTTCTAGGTGTATTTTGACCCGCTGAATCCAAAAATCCAACCTTTGATGGGCGAAAATACACCTGGAAAAAAGTTATTTCGCATGGTACGAAAAAGAGATGATCGAAAATATTTTTTTCCACAACCGAAATCAAACTTTAATGGGTGAGTTTCCAGGTTTATTTTGACCCGATGAATACAAAAATCCGACCTATGATGTCCAAAAATATGCTTGGAAAGAAGTTATTTCGCATGGTACGAAAAAGAGATGATCGAAAATATTTTTTTCCAGCACCGAAATCAAACTTTAATGGGTGAGTTTATAGGTTTATCTTGACCCGCCGAATCCAAAAATCCAACCTATGATGTCCAAAAATATGCTTGGAAAGAAGTTATTTAGCATGGTACGAAAAACAGATGATCGAAAATATTTTTTTCCAGAACCGAAATAGAACTTTAATGGGTGAGTTTCTAGGTGTATTTTGACCCGCTGAATCCAAAAATCCAACCTTTGATGGGCGAAAATACACCTGGAAAAAAGTTATTTCGCATGGTACGAAAAAGAGATGATCGAAAATATTTTTATCCACAACCGGAATCAAACTTTAATGGGTGAGTTTCCAGGTTCATTTTGACCCGATGAATACAAAAATCCGACCTATGATGTCCAAAAATATGCTTGGAAAGAAGTGATTCCGCATGGTACGAAAAACAGATGATCGAAAATAATTTTTTCCAGAACCGAAATAGAACTTGAATGAGTGAGTTTCTAGGTGTATTTTGACCCGCTGAATCCAAAAATCCAACCTTTGATGGGCGAAAATACACCTGGGAAAAAGTTATTTCGCATGGTACGAAAAAGAGATGATCGAAAATATTTTTTTCCAGAACCGAAATCAATCTTTAATGAGTGAGTTTCTAGGTGTATTTTGACCCGCTGAATCCGAAAATCCAACCTTTGATGTCCAAAAATATGCTTGGAAAGAAGTTATTTCGCATGGTACGAAAAACAGATGATCGATAATATTTTTTTCCAGAACCGAAATCAAACTTCAATGGGTGAGTTTCTAGGTGTATTTTGACCCGCTGATCCGAAAATCCAACCTTTGATGTCCAAAAATATGCTTGGAAAGAAGTTATTTCGCATGGTACGAAAAAGAGATGATCGAAAATATTTTTATCCAGAACCGAAGTCGAACTTTAATGGATGAGTTTCTAGGTGTATTTTGATCCGCTGAATCCAAAAATCCGACCTTTGATAGGCGAAATTACACCTGGATAGAAGTTATTTCGCATGGTACGAAAAAGAGATGATCGAAAATATTTTTTTCCAGCACCGAAATCAAACTTTAATGGGTGAGTTTATAGGTTTATTTTGACCCGCCGAATCCAGAAATCCAACCTATGATGTCCAAAAATATGCTTGGAAAGAAGCTATTTCGCATGGTACGAAAAACAGATGATCGAAAATATTTTTTTCCAGAACCGAAATAGAACTTCAATGGGTGAGTTTCTAGGTGTATTTCGACCCGCTGAATCCGAAAATCCAACCTTTGATAGGCAAGAATACACCTGGAAAGAAGTTATTTCGAATGGTACGAAAAAGAGATGATCGAAAATATTTTTTCCCAGAACCGAAATCGAACTTCATTGCGTGAGTTTCTAGGTGTATTTCGACCCGCTGAATCCGAAAATCCAACCGTTGATAGGCGAAAACACACCTGGATAGAATTTATTTCGCATGGTACGAAAAAGAGATGATCGAAAATATTTTTTTCCACAACCGAAATCAAACTTTAATGGGTGAGTTTCCAGGTTTATTTTGACCCGATGAATACAAAAATCCGACCTATGATGTCCAAAAATATGCTTGGAAAGAAGTTATTTCGCATGGTACGAAAAACAGATGATCGAAAATATTTTTTTCCAGAACCGAAATCGAACTTTAATGGGTGAGTTTCTAGGTGTATTTCGACCCGCTGAATCCAAAAATCCAACCTATGATGTCCAAAAATATGCTTGGAAAGAAGTTATTTAGCATGGTACGAAAAACAGATGATCGAAAATATTTTTTTCCAGAACCGAAATAGAACTTTAATGGGTGAGTTTCTAGGTGTATTTTGACCCGCTGAATCCAAAAATCCAACCTTTGATGGGCGAAAATACACCTGGAAAAAAGTTATTTCGCATGGTACGAAAAAGAGATGATCGAAAATATTTTTATCCACAACCGGAATCAAACTTTAATGGGTGAGTTTCCAGGTTCATTTTGACCCGATGAATAGAAAAATCCGACCTATGATGTCCAAAAATATGCTTGGAAAGAAGTGATTCCGCATGGTACGAAAAACAGATGATCGAAAATATTTTTTTCCAGAACCGAAATAGAACTTTAATGAGTGAGTTTCTAGGTGTATTTTGACCCGCTGAATCCAAAAATCAAACCTTTGATGGGCGAAAATACACCTGGGAAAAAGTTATTTCGCATGGTACGAAAAAGAGATGATCGAAAATATTTTTTTCCAGAACCGGAATCAATCTTTAATGAGTGAGTTTCTAGGTTTATTTTGACCCGCTGAATCCAAAAATCCAACCTATGATGTCCAAAAATATGCTTGGAAAGAAGTTATTTCGCATGGTACGAAAAACAGATGATCGAAAATATTTTTTTCCAGAACCGAAATCGAACTTTAATCGGTGAGTTTCTAGGTGTATTTCGACCTGCTGAATCCGAAAATTCAACCTTTGATAGGCAAGAATACACCTGGAAAGAAGTTATTTCGCATGGTACGAAAAAGAGATGATCGAAAATATTTTTTTTCAGAACCGGAATCGAACTTCAATGGCTGAGTTTCCAGGTGTATTTTGACCCGCTGAATCCGAAAATCCAACCTCCGATGTCCAAAAATATGCTTGGAAAGAAGTTATTTCGCATGGTACGAAAAACAGATGATCGATAATATTTTTTTCCAGAACCGAAATCGAACTTCAATGGGTGAGTTTCTAGGTGTATTTCGACCCGCTGATCCGAAAATCCAACCTTTGATGTCCAAAAATATGCTTGGAAAGAAGTTATTTCGCATGGTACGAAAAAGAGATGATCGAAAATATTTTTATCCAGAACCGAAGTCAAACTTTAATGGATGAGTTTCTAGGTGTATTTTGACCCGCTGAATCCAAAAATCCGACCTTTGATAGGCGAAATTACACCTGGATAGAAGTTATTTCGCATGGTACGAAAAAGAGATGATCGAAAATATTTTTTTCCAGCACCGAAATCAAACTTTAATGGGTGAGTTTATAGGTTTATCTTGACCCGCCGAATCCAAAAATCCAACCTATGATGTCCAAAAATATGCTTGGAAAGAAGTTATTTAGCATGGTACGAAAAACAGATGATCGAAAATATTTTTTTCCAGAACCGAAATAGAACTTTAATGGGTGAGTTTCTAGGTGTATTTTGACCCGCTGAATCCAAAAATCCAACCTTTGATGGGCGAAAATACACCTGGAAAAAAGTTATTTCGCATGGTACGAAAAAGAGATGATCGAAAATATTTTTATCCACAACCGGAATCAAACTTTAATGGGTGAGTTTCCAGGTTCATTTTGACCCGATGAATACAAAAATCCGACCTATGATGTCCAAAAATATGCTTGGAAAGAAGTGATTCCGCATGGTACGAAAAACAGATGATCGAAAATATTTTTTTCCAGAACCGAAATAGAACTTGAATGAGTGAGTTTCTAGGTGTATTTTGACCCGCTGAATCCAAAAATCCAACCTTTGATGGGCGAAA
This sequence comes from Phymatocera aterrima, assembly GCA_963170745.1. Taxonomy (NCBI): domain Eukaryota; kingdom Metazoa; phylum Arthropoda; class Insecta; order Hymenoptera; family Tenthredinidae; genus Phymatocera; species Phymatocera aterrima. Next base: position 2,925,379 of record OY720660.1, read on the forward strand.
ATACACCTGGGAAAAAGTTATTTCGCATGGTACGAAAAAGAGATGATCGAAAATATTTTTTTCCAGAACCGAAATCAATCTTTAATGAGTGAGTTTCTAGGTTTATTTTGACCCGCTGAATCCAAAAATCCAACCTATGATGTCCAAAAATATGCTTGGAAAGAAGTTATTTCGCATGGTACGAAAAACAGATGATCGAAAATATTTTTTTCCAGAACCGAAATCGAACTTCAATGGGTGAGTTTCTAGGTGTATTTCGACCCGCTGAATCCGAAAATTCAACCTTTGATAGGCAAGAATACACCTGGAAAGAAGTTATTTCGCATGGTACGAAAAAGAGATGATCGAAAATATTTTTTTTCAGAACCGGAATCGAACTTCAATGGCTGAGTTTCCAGGTGTATTTTGACCCGCTGAATCCGAAAATCCAACCTCTGATGTCCAAAAATATGCTTGGAAAGAAGTTATTTCGCATGGTACGAAAAACAGATGATCGATAATATTTTTTTCCAGAACCGAAATCGAACTTCAATGGGTGAGTTTCTAGGTGTATTTCGACCCGCTGATCCGAAAATCCAACCTTTGATGTCCAAAAATATGCTTGGAAAGAAGTTATTTCGCATGGTACGAAAAAGAGATGAACGAAAATATTTTTATCCAGAACCGAAGTCAAACTTTAATGGATGAGTTTCTAGGTGTATTTTGACCCGCTGAATCCAAAAATCCGACCTTTGATAGGCGAAATTACACCTGGATAGAAGTTATTTCGCATGGTACGAAAAAGAGATGATCGAAAATATTTTTTTCCAGCACCGAAATCAAACTTTAATGGGTGAGTTTATAGGTTTATCTTGACCCGCCGAATCCAAAAATCCAACCTATGATGTCCAAAAATATGCTTGGAAAGAAGTTATTTCGCATGGTACGAAAAACAGATGATCGAAAATATTTTTTTCCAGAACCGAAATAGAACTTGAATGGGTGAGTTTCTAGGTGTATTTTGACCCGCTGAATCCAAAAATCCAACCTTTGATGGGCGAAAATACACCTGGAAAAAAGTTATTTCGCATGGTACGAAAAAGAGATGATCGAAAATATTTTTTTCCACAACCGAAATCAAACTTTAATGGGTGAGTTTCCAGGTTTATTTTGACCCGATGAATACAAAAATCCGACCTATGATGTCCAAAAATATGCTTGGAAAGAAGTTATTTCGCATGGTACGAAAAACAGATGATCGAAAATATTTTTTTCCAGAACCGAAATCGAACTTTAATTGGTGAGTTTCTAGGTGTATTTCGACCCGCTGAATCCAAAAATCCAACCTTTGATAGGCAAGAATACACCTGGAAAGAAGTTATTTCGCATGGTACGAAAAAGAGATGATCGAAAATATTTTTTTCCAGAACTGAAATCGAACTTCAATGGGTGAGTTTCTAGGTGTATTTTGACCCGCTGAATCCAAAAATCCAAGCGATGATAGGCGAAAATACACCTGGAAAGAGGTTATTTCGCATGGTACGAAAAAGAGATGATCGAAAATATTGTTTTCCAGAACCGGAATCGAACTTTAATGGGTGAGCTTCTAGGTGTATTTGGACCCGCTGAATCCAAAAATCCAACCTTTGATGTCCAAAAATATGTTTGGAAAGAAGTTATTTCGCATGGTACGAAAAACAGATGATCGAAAATATTTTTTTCCAGAACCGAAATAGAACTTTAATGGGTGAGTTTCTGGGTGTATTTTGACCCGCTGAATCCAAAAATCCAACCTATGATGTCCAAAAATATGCTTGGAAAGAAGTTATTTCGCATGGTACGAAAAACAGATGATCGAAAATATTTTTTTCCAGAACCGAAATCGAACTTTAATGGGTGAGTTTCTAGGTGTATTTCGACCCGCTGAATCCGGAAATCCAACCTTTGATAGGCGGAAATACACCTGGAAAGAAGTTATTTCGCATGGTACGAAAAAGAGATGATCGAAAATATTTTTTTCCAGAACTGAAATCGAACTTCAATGGGTGAGTTTCTAGGTGTATTTTGACCCGCTGAATCCAAAAATCCAAGCGATGATAGGCGAAAATACACCTGGAAAGAGGTTATTTCGCATGGTACGAAAAAGAGATGATCGAAAATATTGTTTTCCAGAACCGGAATCGAACTTTAATGGGTGAGCTTCTAGGTGTATTTGGACCCGCTGAATCCAAAAATCCAACCTTTGATGTCCAAAAATATGTTTGGAAAGAAGTTATTTCGCATGGTACGAAAAACAGATGATCGAAAATATTTTTTTCCAGAACCGAAATAGAACTTTAATGGGTGAGTTTCTGGGTGTATTTTGACCCGCTGAATCCAAAAATCCAACCTATGATGTCCAAAAATATGCTTGGAAAGAAGTTATTTCGCATGGTACGAAAAACAGATGATCGAAAATATTTTTTTCCAGAACCGAAATCGAACTTTAATGGGTGAGTTTCTAGGTGTATTTCGACCCGCTGAATCCGGAAATCCAACCTTTGATAGGCGGAAATACACCTGGAAAGAAGTTATTTCGCATGGTACGAAAAAGAGATGATCGAAAATATTTTTTTCCAGAACCGGAATCGAACTTTAATGGGTGAGCTTCTAGGTGTATTTTGACCCGCTGAATCCAAAAATCCAACTTTTGATGTCCAAAAATATGCTTGGAAAGAAGTTATTTCGCATGGTACGAAAAACAGATGATCGAAAATATTTTTTTCCAGAACCGAAATAGAACTTTAATGGGTGAGTTTCTAGGTGTATTTTGACCCGCTGAATCCAAAAATCCAAGCGATGATAGGCGAAAATACACCTGGAAAGAGGTTATTTCGCATGGTACGAAAAAGATATGATCGAAAATATTTTTTTCCAGAACCGAAATCGAACTTTAATGGGTGAGCTTCTAGGTGTATTTTGACCCGCTGAATCCGAAAATCCAACCTTTGATGTCCAAAAATATGCTTGGAAAGAAGTTATTTCGCATGGTACGAAAAACAGATGATCGATAATATTTTTTTCCAGAACCGAAATCGAACTTCAATGGGTGAGTTTCTAGGTGTATTTCGACCCGCTGAATCCGAAAATCCAACCGTTGATACGCGAAAATACACCTGGATAGAAGTTATTTCGCATGGTACGAAAAAGAGATGATCGAAAATATTTTTTTTCAGAACCGGAATCGAACTTCAATGGCTGAGTTTCTAGGTGTATTTTGACCCGCTGAATCCGAAAATCCAACCTTTGATGTCCAAAAATATGCTTGGAAAGAAGTTATTTCGCATGGTACGAAAAACAGATGATCGATAATATTTTTTTCCAGAACCGAAATCAAACTTCAATGGGTGAGTTTCTAGGTGTATTTTGACCCGCTGATCCGAAAATCCAACCTTTGATGTCCAAAAATATGCTTGGAAAGAAGTTATTTCGCATGGTACGAAAAAGAGATGATCGAAAATATTTTTATCCAGAACCGAAGTCGAACTTTAATGGATGAGTTTCTAGGTGTATTTTGATCCGCTGAATCCAAAAATCCGACCTTTGATAGGCGAAATTACACCTGGATAGAAGTTATTTCGCATGGTACGAAAAAGAGATGATCGAAAATATTTTTTTCCAGCACCGAAATCAAACTTTAATGGGTGAGTTTATAGGTTTATTTTGACCCGCCGAATCCAGAAATCCAACCTATGATGTCCAAAAATATGCTTGGAAAGAAGCTATTTCGCATGGTACGAAAAACAGATGATCGAAAATATTTTTTTCCAGAACCGAAATAGAACTTCAATGGGTGAGTTTCTAGGTGTATTTCGACCCGCTGAATCCGAAAATCCAACCTTTGATAGGCAAGAATACACCTGGAAAGAAGTTATTTCGAATGGTACGAAAAAGAGATGATCGAAAATATTTTTTCCCAGAACCGAAATCGAACTTCATTGCGTGAGTTTCTAGGTGTATTTCGACCCGCTGAATCCGAAAATCCAACCGTTGATAGGCGAAAACACACCTGGATAGAATTTATTTCGCATGGTACGAAAAAGAGATGATCGAAAATATTTTTTTTCAGAACCGGAATTGAACTTCAATGGCTGAGTTTCTAGGTGTATTTTGACCCGCTGAATCCGAAAATCCAACCTTTGATGTTAAAAAATATGCTTGGAAAGAAGTTATTTCGCATGGTACGAAAAACAGATGATCGATAATATTTTTAGCCAGAACCGAAGTCGAACTTTAATGGGTGAGTTTCTAGGTGTATTTTGACCCGCTGATCCGAAAATCCAACCTTTGATGTCCAAAAATATGCTTGGAAAGAAGTTATTTCGCATGGTACGAAAAAGAGATGATCGAAAATATTTTTATCCAGAACCGAAGTCGAACTTTAATGGATGAGTTTCTAGGTGTATTTTGACCCGCTGAATCCAAAAATCCGACCTTTGATAGGCGAAATTACACCTGGATAGAAGTTATTTCGCATGGTACGAAAAAGAGATGATCGAAAATATTTTTTTCCAGCACCGAAATCAAACTTTAATGGGTGAGTTTATAGGTTTATCTTGACCCGCCGAATCCAAAAATCCAACCTATGTTGTCCAAAAATATGCTTGGAAAGAAGTTATTTAGCATGGTACGAAAAACAGATGATCGAAAATATATTTTTCCAGAACCGAAATAGAACTTCAATGGGTGAGTTTCTAGGTGTATTTTGACCCGCTGAATCCAAAAATCCAACCTTTGATGGGCGAAAATACACCTGGAAAAAAGTTATTTCGCATGGTACGAAAAAGAGATGATCGAAAATATTTTTATCCACAACCGGAATCAAACTTTAATGGGTGAGTTTCCAGGTTTATTTTGACCCGATGAATAGAAAAATCCGACCTATGATGTCCAAAAATATGCTTGGAAAGAAGTGATTCCGCATGGTACGAAAAACAGATGATCGAAAATATTTTTTTCCAGAACCGAAATAGAACTTTAATGAGTGAGTTTCTAGGTGTATTTTGACCCGCTGAATCCAAAAATCAAACCTTTGATGGGCGAAAATACACCTGGGAAAAAGTTATTTCGCATGGTACGAAAAAGAGATGATCGAAAATATTTTTTTCCAGAACCGGAATCAATCTTTAATGAGTGAGTTTCTAGGTTTATTTTGACCCGCTGAATCCAAAAATCCAACCTATGATGTCCAAAAATATGCTTGGAAAGAAGTTATTTCGCATGGTACGAAAAACAGATGATCGAAAATATTTTTTTCCAGAACCGAAATCGAACTTTAATCGGTGAGTTTCTAGGTGTATTTCGACCTGCTGAATCCGAAAATTCAACCTTTGATAGGCAAGAATACACCTGGAAAGAAGTTATTTCGCATGGTACGAAAAAGAGATGATCGAAAATATTTTTTTTCAGAACCGGAATCGAACTTCAATGGCTGAGTTTCCAGGTGTATTTTGACCCGCTGAATCCGAAAATCCAACCTCTGATGTCCAAAAATATGCTTGGAAAGAAGTTATTTCGCATGGTACGAAAAACAGATGATCGATAATATTTTTTTCCAGAACCGAAATCGAACTTCAATGGGTGAGTTTCTAGGTGTATTTCGACCCGCTGATCCGAAAATCCAACCTTTGATGTCCAAAAATATGCTTGGAAAGAAGTTATTTCGCATGGTACGAAAAAGAGATGATCGAAAATATTTTTATCCAGAACCGAAGTCAAACTTTAATGGATGAGTTTCTAGGTGTATTTTGACCCGCTGAATCCAAAAATCCGACCTTTGATAGGCGAAATTACACCTGGATAGAAGTTATTTCGCATGGTACGAAAAAGAGATGATCGAAAATATTTTTTTCCAGCACCGAAATCAAACTTTAATGGGTGAGTTTATAGGTTTATCTTGACCCGCCGAATCCAAAAATCCAACCTATGATGTCCAAAAATATGCTTGGAAAGAAGTTATTTCGCATGGTACGAAAAACAGATGATCGAAAATATTTTTTTCCAGAACCGAAATAGAACTTGAATGGGTGAGTTTCTAGGTGTATTTTGACCCGCTGAATCCAAAAATCCAACCTTTGATGGGCGAAAATACACCTGGAAAAAAGTTATTTCGCATGGTACGAAAAAGAGATGATCGAAAATATTTTTTTCCACAACCGAAATCAAACTTTAATGGGTGAGTTTCCAGGTTTATTTTGACCCGATGAATACAAAAATCCGACCTATGATATCCAAAAATATGCTTGGAAAGAAGTTATTTCGCATGGTACGAAAAACAGATGATCGAAAATATTTTTTTCCAGAACCGAAATCGAACTTTAATGGGTGAGTTTCTAGGTGTATTTCGACCCGCTGAATCCAAAAATCCAACCTTTGATAGGCAAGAATACACCTGGAAAGAAGTTATTTCGCATGGTACGAAAAAGAGATGATCGAAAATATTTTTTTCTAGAACTGAAATCGAACTTCAATGGGTGAGTTTCTAGGTGTATTTTGACCCGCTGAATCCAAAAATCCAAGCGATGATAGGCGAAAATACACCTGGAAAGAGGTTATTTCGCATGGTACGAAAAAGAGATGATCGAAAATATTGTTTTCCAGAACCGGAATCGAACTTTAATGGGTGAGCTTCTAGGTGTATTTGGACCCGCTGAATCCAAAAATCCAACCTTTGATGTCCAAAAATATGCTTGGAAAGAAGTTATTTCGCATGGTACGAAAAACAGATGATCGAAAATATTTTTTTCCAGAACCGAAATAGAACTTCAATGGGTGAGTTTCTGGGTGTATTTTGACCCGCTGAATCCAAAAATCCAACCTATGATGTCCAAAAATATGCTTGGAAAGAAGTTATTTCGCATGGTACGAAAAACAGATGATCGAAAATATTTTTTTCCAGAACCGAAATCGAACTTTAATGGGTGAGTTTCTAGGTGTATTTCGACCCGCTGAATCCGGAAATCCAACCTTTCATAGGCGGAAATACACCTGGAAAGAAGTTATTTCGCATGGTACGAAAAAGAGATGATCGAAAATATCTTTTTCCAGAACCGGAATCGAACTTTAATGGGTGAGCTTCTAGGTGTATTTTGACCCGCTGAATCCAAAAATCCAACTTTTGATGTCCAAAAATATGCTTGGAAAGAAGTTATTTCGCATGGTACGAAAAACAGATGATCGAAAATATTTTTTTCCAGAACCGAAATAGAACTTTAATGGGTGAGTTTTTAGGTGTATTTTGACCCGCTGAATCCAAAAATCCAAGCGATGATAGGCGAAAATACACCTGGAAAGAGGTTATTTCGCATGGTACGAAAAAGATATGATCGAAAATATTTTTTTCCAGAACCGAAATCGAACTTTAATGGGTGAGCTTCTAGGTGTATTTTGACCCGCTGAATCCAAAAATCCAACCTTTGATGTCCAAAAATATGCTTGGAAAGAAATTATTTCGCATGGTACGAAAAAGAGATGATCGAAAATATTTTTTTCCAGAACCGAAATCGAACTTCAATGGGTGAGTTTCTAGGTGTATTTTGACCCGCTGAATCCGAAAATCCAACCTTTGATGTCCAAAAATATGCTTGGAAAGAAGTTATTTCGCATGGTACGAAAAAGAGATGATCGAAAATATTTTTTTCCAGAACCGGAATCGAACTTTAATGGGTGAGTTTCTAGGTGTATTTTGACCTGCTGAATCCAAAAATCCAACCGATGATAGGCGAAAATACACCTGGAAAGAAGTTATTTCGCATGGTACGAAAAAGAGATGATCGAAAATATTTTTTTCCAGAACCGAAATCGAACTTCAATGGGTGAGTTCCTGGGTGTATTTGGACCCGCTGAATCCGAAAATCCAACCTTTGATGTCCAAAAATATGCTTGGAAAGAAGTTATTTCGCATGGTACGAAAAAGAGATGATCGAAAATATTTTTTTCCAGAACCGAAATCGAACATCAATGGGTGAGTTTCTAGGTGTATTTTGACCCGCTGAATCCGAAAATCCAACCTTTGATGTCCAAAAATATGCTTGGAAAGAAGTTATTTCGCATGGTACGAAAAAGAGATGATCGGAAATATTTTTTTCCAGAACCGGAATCGAACTTTAATGGGTGAGTTTCTAGGTGTATTTTGACCTGCTGAATCCAAAAATCCAACCTTTGATGTCCAAAAATATGCGTGGAAAGAAATTATTTCGCATGGTACGAAAAAGAGATGATCGAAAATATTTTTTTCCAGAACCGAAGTCGAACTTTAATGGGTGAGTTTGTAGGTGTATTTTGACCCGCTCAATCCAAAAATCCAACCTTCGATAGGCGAAAATACACCTGGAAAGAAGTTATTTCGCATGGTACGATAAAGAGATGATCGAAAATATTTTTCTCCAGAACCGAAAGCAAACTTTAGTGGGTGAGTTTCAAGGTGTATTTTGACCCGCTGAATCCAAAAATCCAACCTTTGATGGGCGAAAATACACCTGGAAAGAAGTTATTTCGCATGGTACGAAAAAGAGATGATCGACAATATTTTTTTCCAGAACCGAAATCGAATTTTAATGGGTGAGTTTCTAGGTGTATTTTGACCCGCCGCGCTGAATCCAAAAATCCAACCGATGATAGGCGAAAATACACCTGGAAAGAAGTTATTTCGCATGGTACGAAAAAGAGATGATCGAAAATATTTTTTTCCAGAACCGAAATCGAACTTCAATGGGTGAGTTCCTGGGTGTATTTGGACCCGCTGAATCCGAAAATCCAACCTTTGATGTCCAAAAATATGCTCGGAAAGAAGTTATTTCGCATGGTACGAAAAAGAGATGATCGAAAATATTTTTATCCAGAACCGAAATCGAACTTTAATGGGTGAGTTTCTATGTGTATTTTGACCCGCTGAATCCAGAAATTCAACCTTTGATTGGCGAAAATACACATGGAAAGAAGTTATTTCGCATGGTACGAAAAAGAGATGATCGAAAATATTTTTTCCCAGAACCGAAATCGAACTTCAATGGGTGAGTTTCTAGGTGTATTTCGACCCGCTGAATCCGAAAATCCAACCGTTGATAGGCGAAAATACACCTGGATAGAAGTTATTTCGCATGGTACGAAAAAGAGATGATCGAAAATATTTTTTTTCAGAACCGGAATCGAACTTCAATGGCTGAGTTTCCAGGTGTATTTTGACCCGCTGAATCCGAAAATCCAACCTCTGATGTCCAAAAATATGCTTGGAAAGAAGTTATTTCGCATGGTACGAAAAACAGATGATCGATAATATTTTTTTCCAGAACCGAAATCGAACTTCAATGGGTGAGTTTCTAGGTGTATTTCGACCCGCTGATCCGAAAATCCAACCTTTGATGTCCAAAAATATGCTTGGAAAGAAGTTATTTCGCATGGTACGAAAAAGAGATGATCGAAAATATTTTTATCCAGAACCGAAGTCAAACTTTAATGGATGAGTTTCTAGGTGTATTTTGACCCGCTGAATCCAAAAATCCGACCTTTGATAGGCGAAATTACACCTGGATAGAAGTTATTTCGCATGGTACGAAAAAGAGATGATCGAAAATATTTTTTTCCAGCACCGAAATCAAACTTTAATGGGTGAGTTTATAGGTTTATCTTGACCCGCCGAATCCAAAAATCCAACCTATGATGTCCAAAAATATGCTTGGAAAGAAGTTATTTCGCATGGTACGAAAAACAGATGATCGAAAATATTTTTTTCCAGAACCGAAATAGAACTTGAATGGGTGAGTTCCTAGGTGTATTTTGACCCGCTGAATCCAAAAATCCAACCTTTGATGGGCGAAAATACACCTGGAAAAAAGTTATTTCGCATGGTACGAAAAAGAGATGATCGAAAATATTTTTTTCCACAACCGAAATCAAACTTTAATGGGTGAGTTTCCAGGTTTATTTTGACCCGATGAATACAAAAATCCGACCTATGATGTCCAAAAATATGCTTGGAAAGAAGTTATTTCGCATGGTACGAAAAACAGATGATCGAAAATATTTTTTTCCAGAACCGAAATCGAACTTTAATGGGTGAGTTTCTAGGTGTATTTCGACCCGCTGAATCCAAAAATCCAACCTTTGATAGGCAAGAATACACCTGGAAAGAAGTTATTTCGCATGGTACGAAAAAGAGATGATCGAAAATATTTTTTTCTAGAACTGAAATCGAACTTCAATGGGTGAGTTTCTAGGTGTATTTTGACCCGCTGAATCCAAAAATCCAAGCGATGATAGGCGAAAATACACCTGGAAAGAGGTTATTTCGCATGGTACGAAAAAGAGATGATCGAAAATATTGTTTTCCAGAACCGGAATCGAACTTTAATGGGTGAGCTTCTAGGTGTATTTGGACCCGCTGAATCCAAAAATCCAACCTTTGATGTCCAAAAATATGCTTGGAAAGAAGTTATTTCGCATGGTACGAAAAACAGATGATCGAAAATATTTTTTTCCAGAACCGAAATAGAACTTCAATGGGTGAGTTTCTGGGTGTATTTTGACCCGCTGAATCCAAAAATCCAACCTATGATGTCCAAAAATATGCTTGGAAAGAAGTTATTTCGCATGGTACGAAAAACAGATGATCGAAAATATTTTTTTCCAGAACCGAAATCGAACTTTAATGGGTGAGTTTCTAGGTGTATTTCGACCCGCTGAATCCGGAAATCCAACCTTTGATAGGCGGAAATACACCTGGAAAGAAGTTATTTCGCATGGTACGAAAAAGAGATGATCGAAAATATTTTTTTCCAGAACCGGAATCGAACTTTAATGGGTGAGCTTCTAGGTGTATTTTGACCCGCTGAATCCAAAAATCCAACTTTTGATGTCCAAAAATATGCTTGGAAAGAAGTTATTTCGCATGGTACGAAAAACAGATGATCGAAAATATTTTTTTCCAGAACCGAAATAGAACTTTAATGGGTGAGTTTCTAGGTGTATTTTGACCCGCTGAATCCAAAAATCCAAGCGATGATAGGCGAAAATACACCTGGAAAGAGGTTATTTCGCATGGTACGAAAAAGATATGATCGAAAATATTTTTTTCCAGAACCGAAATCGAACTTTAATGGGTGAGCTTCTAGGTGTATTTTGACCCGCTGAATCCGAAAATCCAACCTTTGATGTCCAAAAATATGCTTGGAAAGAAATTATTTCGCATGGTACGAAAAAGAGATGATCGAAAATATTTTTTTCCAGAACCGAAATCGAACTTCAATGGGTGAGTTTCTAGGTGTATTTTGACCCGCTGAATCCGAAAATCCAACCTTTGATGTCCAAAAATATGCTTGGAAAGAAGTTATTTCGCATGGTACGAAAAACAGATGATCGATAATATTTTTTTCCAGAACCGAAATCGAACTTCAATGGGTGAGTTTCTAGGTGTAATTCGACCCGCTGAATCCGAAAATCCAACCGTTGATACGCGAAAATACACCTGGATAGAAGTTATTTCGCATGGTACGAAAAAGAGATGATCGAAAATATTTTTTTTCAGAACCGGAATCGAACTTCAATGGCTGAGTTTCTAGGTGTATTTGGACCCGCTGAATCCGAAAATCCAACCTTTGATGTCCAAAAATATGCTTGGAAAGAAGTTATTTCGCATGGTACGAAAAACAGATGATCGATAATATTTTTTTCCAGAACCGAAATCAAACTTCAATGGGTGAGTTTCTAGGTGTATTTTGACCCGCTGATCCGAAAATCCAACCTTTGATGTCCAAAAATATGCTTGGAAAGAAGTTATTTCGCATGGTACGAAAAAGAGATGATCGAAAATATTTTTATCCAGAACCGAAGTCGAACTTTAATGGATGAGTTTCTAGGTGTATTTCGACCCGCTGAATCCGAAAATCCAACCGTTGATAGGCGAAAACACACCTGGATAGAATTTATTTCGCATGGTACGAAAAAGAGATGATCGAAAATATTTTTTTTCAGAACCGGAATCGAACTTCAATGGCTGAGTTTCTAGGTGTACTTTGACCCGCTGAATCCGAAAATCCAACCTTTGATGTTAAAAAATATGCTTGGAAAGTAGTTATTTCGCATGGTACGAAAAACAGATGATCGATAATATTTTTAGCCAGAACCGAAGTCGAACTTTAATGGGTGAGTTTCTAGGTGTATTTTGACCCGCTGATCCGAAAATCCAACCTTTGATGTCCAAAAATATGCTTGGAAAGAAGTTATTTCGCATGGTACGAAAAAGAGATGATCGGAAATATTTTTATCCAGAACCGAAGTCGAACTTTAATGGATGAGTTTCTAGGTGTATTTTGACCCGCTGAATCCAAAAATCCGACCTTTGATAGGCGAAATTACACCTGGATAGAAGTTATTTCGCATGGTACGAAAAAGAGATGATCGAAAATATTTTTTTCCAGCACCGAAATCAAACTTTAATGGGTGAGTTTATAGGTTTATCTTGACCCGCCGAATCCAAAAATCCAACCTATGATGTCCAAAAATATGCTTGGAAAGAAGTTATTTAGCATGGTACGAAAAACAGATGATCAAAAATATATTTTTCCAGAACCGAAATAGAACTTCAATGGGTGAGTTTCTAGGTGTATTTTGACCCGCTGAATCCAAAAATCCAACCTTTGATGGGCGAAAATACACCTGGAAAAAAGTTATTTCGCATGGTACGAAAAAGAGATGATCGAAAATATTTTTATCCACAACCGGAATCAAACTTTAATGGGTGAGTTTCCAGGTTTATTCTGACCCGATGAATAGAAAAATCCGACCTATGATGTCCAAAAATATGCTTGGAAAGAAGTGATTCCGCATGGTACGAAAAACAGATGATCGAAAATATTTTTTTCCAGAACCGAAATAGAACTTTAATGAGTGAGTTTCTAGGTGTATTTTGACCCGCTGAATCCAAAAATCCAACCTTTGATGGGCGAAAATACACCTGGGAAAAAGTTATTTCGCATGGTACGAAAAAGAGATGATCGAAAATATTTTTTTCCAGAACCGAAATCAATCTTTAATAAGTGAGTTTCCAGGTTTATTTTGACCCGCTGAATCCAAAAATCCAACCTATGATGTCCAAAAATATGCTTGGAAAGAAGTTATTTCGCATGGTACGAAAAACAGATGATCGAAAATATTTTTTTCCAGAACCGAAATCGAACTTTAATGGGTGAGTTTCTAGGTGTATTTCGACCCGCTGAATCCGAAAATTGAACCTTTGATGGGCAAGAATACACCTGGAAAGAAGTTATTTCGCATGGTACGAAAAAGAGTTGATCGAAAATATTTTTTTTCAGAACCGGAATCGAACTTCAATGGCTGAGTTTCCAGGTGTATTTTGACCCGCTGAATCCGAAAATCCAACCTCTGATGTCCAAAAATATGCTTGGAAAGAAGTTATTTCGCATGGTACGAAAAACAGATGATCGATAATATTTTTTTCCAGAACCGAAATCGAACTTCAATGGGTGAGTTTCTAGGTGTATTTCGACCCGCTGATCCGAAAATTCAACCTTTGATGTCCAAAAATATGCTTGGAAAGAAGTTATTTCGCATGGTACGAAAAAGAGATGATCGAAAATATTTTTATCCAGAACCGAAGTCAAACTTTAATGGATGAGTTTCTAGGTGTATTTTGACCCGCTGAATCCAAAAATCCGACCTTTGATACGCGAAATTACACCTGGATAGAAGTTATTTCGCATGGTACGAAAAAGAGATGATCGAAAATATTTTTTTCCAGCACCGAAATCAAACTTTAATGGGTGAGTTTATAGGTTTATCTTGACCCGCCGAATCCAAAAATCCAACCTATGATGTCCAAAAATATGCTTGGAAAGAAGTTATTTCGCATGGTACGAAAAACAGATGATCGAAAATATTTTTTTCCAGAACCGAAATAGAACTTGAATGGGTGAGTTTCTAGGTGTATTTTGACCCGCTGAATCCAAAAATCCAACCTTTGATGGGCGAAAATACACCTGGAAAAAAGTTATTTCGCATGGTACGAAAAAGAGATGATCGAAAATATTTTTATCCACAACCGGAATCAAACTTTAATGGGTGAGTTTCCAGGTTTATTCTGACCCGATGAATAGAAAAATCCGACCTATGATGTCCAAAAATATGCTTGGAAAGAAGTGATTCCGCATGGTACGAAAAACAGATGATCGAAAATATTTTTTTCCAGAACCGAAATAGAACTTTAATGAGTGAGTTTCTAGGTGTATTTTGACCCGCTGAATCCAAAAATCCAACCTTTGATGGGCGAAAATACACCTGGGAAAAAGTTATTTCGCATGGTACGAAAAAGAGATGATCGAAAATATTTTTTTCCAGAACCGAAATCAATCTTTAATAAGTGAGTTTCCAGGTTTATTTTGACCCGCTGAATCCAAAAATCCAACCTATGATGTCCAAAAATATGCTTGGAAAGAAGTTATTTCGCATAGTACGAAAAACAGATGATCGAAAATATTTTTTTCCAGAACCGAAATAGAACTTGAATGGATGAGTTTCTAGGTGTATTTTGACCCGCTGAATCCAAAAATCCGACCTTTGATAGGCGAAATTACACCTGGATAGAAGTTATTTCGCATGGTACGAAAAAGAGATGATCGAAAATATTTTTTTCCAGCACCGAAATCAAACTTTAATGGGTGAGTTTATAGGTTTATCTTGACCCGCCGAATCCAAAAATCCAACCTATGATGTCCAAAAATATGCTTGGAAAGAAGTTATTTCGCATGGTACGAAAAACAGATGATCGAAAATATTTTTTTCCAGAACCGAAATAGAACTTGAATGGGTGAGTTCCTAGGTGTATTTTGACCCGCTGAATCCAAAAATCCAACCTTTGATGGGCGAAAATACACCTGGAAAAAAGTTATTTCGCATGGTACGAAAAAGAGATGATCGAAAATATTTTTTTCCACAACCGAAATCAAACTTTAATGGGTGAGTTTCCAGGTTTATTTTGACCCGATGAATACAAAAATCCGACCTATGATGTCCAAAAATATGCTTGGAAAGAAGTTATTTCGCATGGTACGAAAAACAGATGATCGAAAATATTTTTTTCCAGAACCGAAATCGAACTTTAATGGGTGAGTTTCTAGGTGTATTTCGACCCGCTGAATCCAAAAATCCAACCTTTGATAGGCAAGAATACACCTGGAAAGAAGTTATTTCGCATGGTACGAAAAAGAGATGATCGAAAATATTTTTTTCTAGAACTGAAATCGAACTTCAATGGGTGAGTTTCTAGGTGTATTTTGACCCGCTGAATCCAAAAATCCAAGCGATGATAGGCGAAAATACACCTGGAAAGAGGTTATTTCGCATGGTACGAAAAAGAGATGATCGAAAATATTGTTTTCCAGAACCGGAATCGAACTTTAATGGGTGAGCTTCTAGGTGTATTTGGACCCGCTGAATCCAAAAATCCAACCTTTGATGTCCAAAAATATGCTTGGAAAGAAGTTATTTCGCATGGTACGAAAAACAGATGATCGAAAATATTTTTTTCCAGAACCGAAATAGAACTTCAATGGGTGAGTTTCTGGGTGTATTTTGACCCGCTGAATCCAAAAATCCAACCTATGATGTCCAAAAATATGCTTGGAAAGAAGTTATTTCGCATGGTACGAAAAACAGATGATCGAAAATATTTTTTTCCAGAACCGAAATCGAACTTTAATGGGTGAGTTTCTAGGTGTATTTCGACCCGCTGAATCCGGAAATCCAACCTTTGATAGGCGGAAATACACCTGGAAAGAAGTTATTTCGCATGGTACGAAAAAGAGATGATCGAAAATATTTTTTTCCAGAACCGGAATCGAACTTTAATGGGTGAGCTTCTAGGTGTATTTTGACCCGCTGAATCCAAAAATCCAACTTTTGATGTCCAAAAATATGCTTGGAAAGAAGTTATTTCGCATGGTACGAAAAACAGATGATCGAAAATATTTTTTTCCAGAACCGAAAAAGAACTTTAATGGGTGAGTTTCTAGGTGTATTTTGACCCGCTGAATCCAAAAATCCAAGCGATGATAGGCGAAAATACACCTGGAAAGAGGTTATTTCGCATGGTACGAAAAAGATATGATCGAAAATATTTTTTTCCAGAACCGAAATCGAACTTTAATGGGTGAGCTTCTAGGTGTATTTTGACCCGCTGAATCCGAAAATCCAACCTTTGATGTCCAAAAATATGCTTGGAAAGAAATTATTTCGCATGGTACGAAAAAGAGATGATCGAAAATATTTTTTTCCAGAACCGAAATCGAACTTCAATGGGTGAGTTTCTAGGTGTATTTTGACCCGCTGAATCCGAAAATCCAACCTTTGATGTCCAAAAATATGCTTGGAAAGAAGTTATTTCGCATGGTACGAAAAACAGATGATCGATAATATTTTTTTCCAGAACCGAAATCGAACTTCAATGGGTGAGTTTCTAGGTGTAATTCGACCCGCTGAATCCGAAAATCCAACCGTTGATACGCGAAAATACACCTGGATAGAAGTTATTTCGCATGGTACGAAAAAGAGATGATCGAAAATATTTTTTTTCAGAACCGGAATCGAACTTCAATGGCTGAGTTTCTAGGTGTATTTGGACCCGCTGAATCCGAAAATCCAACCTTTGATGTCCAAAAATATGCTTGGAAAGAAGTTATTTCGCATGGTACGAAAAACAGATGATCGATAATATTTTTTTCCAGAACCGAAATCAAACTTCAATGGGTGAGTTTCTAGGTGTATTTTGACCCGCTGATCCGAAAATCCAACCTTTGATGTCCAAAAATATGCTTGGAAAGAAGTTATTTCGCATGGTACGAAAAAGAGATGATCGAAAATATTTTTATCCAGAACCGAAGTCGAACTTTAATGGATGAGTTTCTAGGTGTATTTCGACCCGCTGAATCCGAAAATCCAACCGTTGATAGGCGAAAACACACCTGGATAGAATTTATTTCGCATGGTACGAAAAAGAGATGATCGAAAATATTTTTTTTCAGAACCGGAATCGAACTTCAATGGCTGAGTTTCTAGGTGTACTTTGACCCGCTGAATCCGAAAATCCAACCTTTGATGTTAAAAAATATGCTTGGAAAGTAGTTATTTCGCATGGTACGAAAAACAGATGATCGATAATATTTTTAGCCAGAACCGAAGTCGAACTTTAATGGGTGAGTTTCTAGGTGTATTTTGACCCGCTGATCCGAAAATCCAACCTTTGATGTCCAAAAATATGCTTGGAAAGAAGTTATTTCGCATGGTACGAAAAAGAGATGATCGGAAATATTTTTATCCAGAACCGAAGTCGAACTTTAATGGATGAGTTTCTAGGTGTATTTTGACCCGCTGAATCCAAAAATCCGACCTTTGATAGGCGAAATTACACCTGGATAGAAGTTATTTCGCATGGTACGAAAAAGAGATGATCGAAAATATTTTTTTCCAGCACCGAAATCAAACTTTAATGGGTGAGTTTATAGGTTTATCTTGACCCGCCGAATCCAAAAATCCAACCTATGATGTCCAAAAATATGCTTGGAAAGAAGTTATTTAGCATGGTACGAAAAACAGATGATCAAAAATATATTTTTCCAGAACCGAAATAGAACTTCAATGGGTGAGTTTCTAGGTGTATTTTGACCCGCTGAATCCAAAAATCCAACCTTTGATGGGCGAAAATACACCTGGAAAAAAGTTATTTCGCATGGTACGAAAAAGAGATGATCGAAAATATTTTTATCCACAACCGGAATCAAACTTTAATGGGTGAGTTTCCAGGTTTATTCTGACCCGATGAATAGAAAAATCCGACCTATGATGTCCAAAAATATGCTTGGAAAGAAGTGATTCCGCATGGTACGAAAAACAGATGATCGAAAATATTTTTTTCCAGAACCGAAATAGAACTTTAATGAGTGAGTTTCTAGGTGTATTTTGACCCGCTGAATCCAAAAATCCAACCTTTGATGGGCGAAAATACACCTGGGAAAAAGTTATTTCGCATGGTACGAAAAAGAGATGATCGAAAATATTTTTTTCCAGAACCGAAATCAATCTTTAATAAGTGAGTTTCCAGGTTTATTTTGACCCGCTGAATCCAAAAATCCAACCTATGATGTCCAAAAATATGCTTGGAAAGAAGTTATTTCGCATGGTACGAAAAACAGATGATCGAAAATATTTTTTTCCAGAACCGAAATCGAACTTTAATGGGTGAGTTTCTAGGTGTATTTCGACCCGCTGAATCCGAAAATTGAACCTTTGATGGGCAAGAATACACCTGGAAAGAAGTTATTTCGCATGGTACGAAAAAGAGATGATCGAAAATATTTTTTTTCAGAACCGGAATCGAACTTCAATGGCTGAGTTTCCAGGTGTATTTTGACCCGCTGAATCCGAAAATCCAACCTCTGATGTCCAAAAATATGCTTGGAAAGAAGTTATTTCGCATGGTACGAAAAACAGATGATCGATAATATTTTTTTCCAGAACCGAAATCGAACTTCAATGGGTGAGTTTCTAGGTGTATTTCGACCCGCTGATCCGAAAATCCAACCTTTGATGTCCAAAAATATGCTTGGAAAGAAGTTATTTCGCATGGTACGAAAAAGAGATGATCGAAAATATTTTTATCCAGAACCGAAGTCAAACTTTAATGGATGAGTTTCTAGGTGTATTTTGACCCGCTGAATCCAAAAATCCGACCTTTGATACGCGAAATTACACCTGGATAGAAGTTATTTCGCATGGTACGAAAAAGAGATGATCGAAAATATTTTTTTCCAGCACCGAAATCAAACTTTAATGGGTGAGTTTATAGGTTTATCTTGACCCGCCGAATCCAAAAATCCAACCTATGATGTCCAAAAATATGCTTGGAAAGAAGTTATTTCGCATGGTACGAAAAACAGATGATCGAAAATATTTTTTTCCAGAACCGAAATAGAACTTG
Source organism: Phymatocera aterrima (assembly GCA_963170745.1). Classification (NCBI taxonomy): domain Eukaryota; kingdom Metazoa; phylum Arthropoda; class Insecta; order Hymenoptera; family Tenthredinidae; genus Phymatocera; species Phymatocera aterrima. Next base: position 2,944,379 of record OY720660.1, read on the forward strand.
AATGGGTGAGTTTCTAGGTGTATTTTGACCCGCTGAATCCAAAAATCCAACCTTTGATGGGCGAAAATACACCTGGAAAAAAGTTATTTCGCATGGTACGAAAAAGAGATGATCGAAAATATTTTTATCCACAACCGGAATCAAACTTTAATGGGTGAGTTTCCAGGTTTATTCTGACCCGATGAATAGAAAAATCCGACCTATGATGTCCAAAAATATGCTTGGAAAGAAGTGATTCCGCATGGTACGAAAAACAGATGATCGAAAATATTTTTTTCCAGAACCGAAATAGAACTTTAATGAGTGAGTTTCTAGGTGTATTTTGACCCGCTGAATCCAAAAATCCAACCTTTGATGGGCGAAAATACACCTGGGAAAAAGTTATTTCGCATGGTACGAAAAAGAGATGATCGAAAATATTTTTTTCCAGAACCGAAATCAATCTTTAATAAGTGAGTTTCCAGGTTTATTTTGACCCGCTGAATCCAAAAATCCAACCTATGATGTCCAAAAATATGCTTGGAAAGAAGTTATTTCGCATAGTACGAAAAACAGATGATCGAAAATATTTTTTTCCAGAACCGAAATCGAACTTTAATGGGTGAGTTTCTAGGTGTATTTCGACCCGCTGAATCCGAAAATTGAACCTTTGATGGGCAAGAATACACCTGGAAAGAAGTTATTTCGCATGGTACGAAAAAGAGATGATCGAAAATATTTTTTTTCAGAACCGGAATCGAACTTCAATGGCTGAGTTTCCAGGTGTATTTTGACCCGCTGAATCCGAAAATCCAACCTCTGATGTCCAAAAATATGCTTGGAAAGAAGTTATTTCGCATGGTACGAAAAACAGATGATCGATAATATTTTTTTCCAGAACCGAAATCGAACTTCAATGGGTGAGTTTCTAGGTGTATTTCGACCCGCTGATCCGAAAATCCAACCTTTGATGTCCAAAAATATGCTTGGAAAGAAGTTATTTCGCATGGTACGAAAAAGAGATGATCGAAAATATTTTTATCCAGAACCGAAGTCAAACTTTAATGGATGAGTTTCTAGGTGTATTTTGACCCGCTGAATCCAAAAATCCGACCTTTGATACGCGAAATTACACCTGGATAGAAGTTATTTCGCATGGTACGAAAAAGAGATGATCGAAAATATTTTTTTCCAGCACCGAAATCAAACTTTAATGGGTGAGTTTATAGGTTTATCTTGACCCGCCGAATCCAAAAATCCAACCTATGATGTCCAAAAATATGCTTGGAAAGAAGTTATTTCGCATGGTACGAAAAACAGATGATCGAAAATATTTTTTTCCAGAACCGAAATAGAACTTGAATGGGTGAGTTTCTAGGTGTATTTTGACCCGCTGAATCCAAAAATCCAACCTTTGATGGGCGAAAATACACCTGGAAAAAAGTTATTTCGCATGGTACGAAAAAGAGATGATCGAAAATATTTTTTTCCACAACCGAAATCAAACTTTAATGGGTGAGTTTCCAGGTTTATTTTGACCCGATGAATACAAAAATCCGACCTATGATGTCCAAAAATATGCTTGGAAAGAAGTTATTTCGCATGGTACGAAAAACAGATGATCGAAAATATTTTTTTCCAGAACCGGAATCGAACTTTAATGGGTGAGTTTCTAGGTGTATTTCGACCCGCTGAATCCAAAAATCCAACCTTTGATAGGCAAGAATACACCTGGAAAGAAGTTATTTCGCATGGTACGAAAAAGAGATGATCGAAAATATTTTTTTCCAGAACTGAAATCGAACTTCAATGGGTGAGTTTCTAGGTGTATTTTGACCCGCTGAATCCAAAAATCCAAGCGATGATAGGCGAAAATACACCTGGAAAGAGGTTATTTCGCATGGTACGAAAAAGAGATGATCGAAAATATTGTTTTCCAGAACCGGAATCGAACTTTAATGGGTGAGCTTCTAGGTGTATTTGGACCCGCTGAATCCAAAAATCCAACCTTTGATGTCCAAAAATATGCTTGGAAAGAAGTTATTTCGCATGGTACGAAAAACAGATGATCGAAAATATTTTTTTCCAGAACCGAAATAGAACTTTAATGGGTGAGTTTCTAGGTGTATTTTGACCCGCTGAATCCAAAAATCCAACCTATGATGTCCAAAAATATGCTTGGAAAGAAGTTATTTCGCATGGTACGAAAAACAGATGATCGAAAATATTTTTTTCCAGAACCGAAATCGAACTTTAATGGGTGAGTTTCTAGGTGTATTTCGACCCGCTGAATCCGGAAATCCAACCTTTCATAGGCGGAAATACACCTGGAAAGAAGTTATTTCGCATGGTACGAAAAAGAGATGATCGAAAATATTTTTTTCCAGAACCGGAATCGAACTTTAATGGGTGAGCTTCTAGGTGTATTTTGACCCGCTGAATCCAAAAATCCAACTTTTGATGTCCAAAAATATGCTTGGAAAGAAGTTATTTCGCATGGTACGAAAAACAGATGATCGAAAATATTTTTTTCCAGAACCGAAATAGAACTTTAATGGGTGAGTTTTTAGGTGTATTTTGACCCGCTGAATCCAAAAATCCAAGCGATGATAGGCGAAAATACACCTGGAAAGAGGTTATTTCGCATGGTACGAAAAAGATATGATCGAAAATATTTTTTTCCAGAACCGAAATCGAACTTTAATGGGTGAGCTTCTAGGTGTATTTTGACCCGCTGAATCCAAAAATCCAACCTTTGATGTCCAAAAATATGCTTGGAAAGAAATTATTTCGCATGGTACGAAAAAGAGATGATCGAAAATATTTTTTTCCAGAACCGAAATCGAACTTCAATGGGTGAGTTTCTAGGTGTATTTTGACCCGCTGAATCCGAAAATCCAACCTTTGATGTCCAAAAATATGCTTGGAAAGAAGTTATTTCGCATGGTACGAAAAAGAGATGATCGAAAATATTTTTTTCCAGAACCGGAATCGAACTTTAATGGGTGAGTTTCTAGGTGTATTTTGACCCGCTGAATCCGAAAATCCAACCTTTGATGTCCAAAAATATGCTTGGAAAGAAGTTATTTCGCATGGTACGAAAAAGAGATGATCGGAAATATTTTTTTCCAGAACCGGAATCGAACTTTAATGGGTGAGTTTCTAGGTGTATTTTGACCTGCTGAATCCAAAAATCCAACCTTTGATGTCCAAAAATATGCGTGGAAAGAAATTATTTCGCATGGTACGAAAAAGAGATGATCGAAAATATTTTTTTCCAGAACCGAAGTCGAACTTTAATGGGTGGGTTTGTAGGTGTATTTTGACCCGCTCAATCCAAAAATCCAACCTTCGATAGGCGAAAATACACCTGGAAAGAAGTTATTTCGCATGGTACGATAAAGAGATGATCGAAAATATTTTTCTCCAGAACCGAAAGCAAACTTTAGTGGGTGAGTTTCTAGGTGTATTTTGACCCGCTGAATCCAAAAATCCAACCTTTGATGGGCGAAAATACACCTGGAAAGAAGTTATTTCGCATGGTACGAAAAAGAGATGATCGAAAATATTTTTTTCCAGAACCGAAATCGAATTTTAATGGGTGAGTTTCTAGGTGTATTTTGACCCGCCGCGCTGAATCCAAAAATCCAACCGATGATAGGCGAAAATACACCTGGAAAGAAGTTATTTCGCATGGTACGAAAAAGAGATGATCGAAAATATTTTTTTCCAGAACCGAAATCGAACTTCAATGGGTGAGTTCCTGGGTGTATTTTGACCCGCTGAATCCAAAAATCCAACCTTTGATGGGCGAAAATACACCTGGAAAGAAGTTATTTCGCATGGTACGAAAAAGAGATGATCGAAAATATTTTTTTCCAGAACCGAAATCGAATTTTAATGGGTGAGTTTCTAGGTGTATTTTGACCCGCCGCGCTGAATCCAAAAATCCAACCGATGATAGGCGAAAATACACCTGGAAAGAAGTTATTTCGCATGGTACGAAAAAGAGATGATCGAAAATATTTTTTTCCAGAACCGAAATCGAACTTCAATGGGTGAGTTCCCGGGTGTATTTGGACCCGCTGAATCCGAAAATCCAACCTTTGATGTCCAAAAATATGCTCGGAAAGAAGTTATTTCGCATGGTACGAAAAAGAGATGATCGAAAATATTTTTATCCAGAACCGAAATCGAACTTTAATGGGTGAGTTTCTATGTGTATTTTGACCCGCTGAATCCAGAAATTCAACCTTTGATTGGCGGAAATACACATGGAAAGAAGTTATTTCGCATGGTACGAAAAAGAGATGATCGAAAATATTTTTTCCCAGAACCGAAATCGAACTTCAATGGGTGAGTTTCTAGGTGTATTTCGACCCGCTGAATCCGAAAATCCAACCGTTGATAGGCGAAAATACACCTGGATAGAAGTTATTTCGCATGGTACGAAAAAGAGATGATCGAAAATATTTTTTTTCAGAACCGGAATCGAACTTCAATGGCTGAGTTTCCAGGTGTATTTTGACCCGCTGAATCCGAAACTCCAACCTCTGATGTCCAAAAATATGCTTGGAAAGAAGTTATTTCGCATGGTACGAAAAACAGATGATCGATAATATTTTTTTCCAGAACCGAAATCGAACTTCAATGGGTGAGTTTCTAGGTGTATTTTGACCCGCTGATCCGAAAATCCAACCTTTGATGTCCAAAAATATGCTTGGAAAGAAGTTATTTCGCATGGTACGAAAAAGAGATGATCGAAAATATTTTTATCCAGAACCGAAGTCAAACTTTAATGGATGAGTTTCTAGGTGTATTTCGACCCGCTGAATCCAAAAATCCGACCTTTGATAGGCGAAATTACACCTGGATAGAAGTTATTTCGCATGGTACGAAAAAGAGATGATCGAAAATATTTTTTTCCACAACCGAAATCAAACTTTAATGGGTGAGTTTCCAGGTTTATTTTGACCCGATGAATACAAAAATCCGTCCTATGATGTCCAAAAATATGTTCGGAAAGAAGTTATTTCGCATGGTACGAAAAACAGATGATCGAAAATATTTTTTTCCAGAACCGAAATCGCACTTTAATGGGTGAGTTTCTAGGTGTATTTCGACCCGCTGAATCCAAAAATCCAAATTTTGATAGGCAAGAATACACCTGGAAAGAAGTTATTTCGCATGGTACGAAAAAGAGATGATCGAAAATATTTTTTTCCAGAACTGAAATCGAACTTTAATGGGTGAGTTTCAAGGTGTATTTTGACCCGCTGAATCCAAAAATCCAAGCGATGATAGGCGAAAATACACCTGGAAAGAGGTTATTTCGCATGGTACGAAAAAGAGATGATCGAAAATATTTTTTTCAAGAACCGGAATCGAACTTTAATGGGTGAGCTTCTAGGTGTATTTTGACCCGCTGAATCCAAAAATCCAACCTTTGATGTCCAAAAATATGCTTGGAAAGAAGTTATTTCGCATGGTACGAAAAACAGATGATCGGAAATATTTTTTTCCAGAACCGAAATCAAACTTTAATGGGTGAGTTTCTAGGTGTATTTCGACCCGCTGAATCCGAAAATCCAACCTTTGATAGGCAAGAATACACCTGGAAAGAAGTTATTTCGCATGGTACGAAAAAGAGATGATCGAAAATATTTTTTTCCAGAACCGAAATCGAACTTTAATGGGTGAGTTTCTAGGTGTATTTTGACCCGCTGGATCCAAAAATCCCAGCGATGATAGATGAAAATACACCTGGAAAGCGGTTATTTCGCATGGTACGAAAAAGAGATGATCGAAAATATTTTTTTCCAGAACCGAAATCGAATTTTAATGGGTGAGTTTCTAGGTGTATTTCGACCCGCCGCGCTGAATCCAAAAATCCAACCGATGATAGGCGAAAATACACCTGGAAAGAAGTTATTTCGCATGGTACGAAAAAGAGATGATCGAAAATATTTTTTTCCAGAACCGAAATCGAACTTCAATGGGTGAGTTCCTGGGTGTATTTGGACCCGCTGAATCCGAAAATCCAACCTTTGATGTCCAAAAATATGCTTGGAAAGAAGTTATTTCGCATGGTACGAAAAAGAGATGATCGAAAATATTTTTTTCCAGAACCGAAATCGAACTTTAATGGGTGAGTGTCTATGTGTATTTTGACCCGCTGAATCCAGAAATCCAACTTTTGATTGGCGAAAATACACCTGGAAAGAAGTTATTTCGCATGGTACGAAAAAGAGATGATCGAAAATATTTTTTTCCAGAACCGAAATCAAACTTCAATGGGTGAGTTTCTAGGTTTATTTTGACCCGCTGAATCCAAAAATCCAACCTATGATGTCCAAAAATATGCTTGGAAAGAAGTTATTTCGCATGGTACGAAAAACAGATGATCGAAAATATTTTTTTCCAGAACCGAAATCGAACTTTAATGGGTGAGTTTCTCGGTGTATTCCGACCCGCTGAATCCGAAAATCCATCCTTTGATAGGCGAAAATACAACTGGAAAGAAGGTATTCCGCATGGTACGAAAAAGAGATGATCGAAAATATTTTTTCCCAGAACCGAAATCGAACTACAATGGGTGAGTTTCTAGGTGTATTTCGACCCGCTGAATCCGAAAATCCAACCGTTGATAGGCGAAAACACACCTGGATAGAAGTTATTTCGCATGGTACGAAAAAGAGATGATCGAAAATATTTTTTTTCAGAACCGGAATCGAACTTCAATGGCTGAGTTTCTAGGTGTTTTTTGACCCGCTGAATCCGAAAATCCAACCTTTGATGTCCAAAAATATGCTTGGAAAGAAGTTATTTCGCATGGTACGAAAAACAGATGATCGATAATATTTTTTTCCAGAACCGAAATCGAACTTCAATGGGTGAGTTTCTAGGTGTATTTTGACCCGCTGATCCGAAAATCCAGCCTTTGATGTCCAAAAATATGCTTGGAAAGAAGTTATTTCGCATGGTACGAAAAAGAGATGATCGAAAATATTTTTATCCAGAACCGAAGTCGAACTTTAATGGATGAGTTTATAGGTGTATTTTGACCCGCTGAATCCGAAAATCCAACCTTTGATAGGCGAAAATACAACTGGAAAGAAGTTATTTCGCATGGTACGAAAAAGAGATGATCGAAAATATTTTTTCGCAGAACCGTAATCGAACTTCAATGGGTGAGTTTCTAGGTGTATTTCGACCCGCTGAATCCGAAAATCCAACCGTTGATACGCGAAAATACACCTGGATAGAAGTTATTTCGCATGGTACGAAAAAGAGATGATCGAAAATATTTTTTTCCAGAACCGAAATCGAACTTTAATGGGTGAGTGTCTATGTGTATTTTGACCCGCTGAATCCAGAAATCCAACTTTTGATTGGCGAAAATACACCTGGAAAGAAGTTATTTCGCATGGTACGAAAAAGAGATGATCGAAAATATTTTTTTCCAGAACCGAAATCAAACTTCAATGGGTGAGTTTCTAGGTTTATTTTGACCCGCTGAATCCAAAAATCCAACCTATGATGTCCAAAAATATGCTTGGAAAGAAGTTATTTCGCATGGTACGAAAAACAGATGATCGAAAATATTTTTTTCCAGAACCGAAATCGAACTTTAATGGGTGAGTTTCTCGGTGTATTCCGACCCGCTGAATCCGAAAATCCAACCTTTGATAGGCGAAAATACAACTGGAAAGAAGTTATTCCGCATGGTACGAAAAAGAGATGATCGAAAATATTTTTTCCCAGAACCGAAATCGAACTTCAATGGGTGAGTTTCTAGGTGTATTTCGACCCGCTGAATCCGAAAATCCAACCGTTGATAGGCGAAAACACACCTGGATAGAAGTTATTTCGCATGGTACGAAAAAGAGATGATCGAAAATATTTTTTTTCAGAACCGGAATCGAACTTCAATGGCTGAGTTTCTAGGTGTATTTTGACCCGCTGAATCCGAAAATCCAACCTTTGATGTCCAAAAATATGCTTGGAAAGAAGTTATTTCGCATGGTACGAAAAAGAGATGATCGAAAATATTTTTATCCAGAACCGAAGTCGAACTTTAATGGATGAGTTTCTAGGTGTATTTTGACCCGCTGAATCCGAAAATCCAACCTTTGATAGGCGAAAATACAACTGGAAAGAAGTTATTTCGCATGGTACGAAAAAGAGATGATCGAAAATATTTTTTCGCAGAACCGAAATCGAACTTCAATGGGTGAGTTTCTAGGTGTATTTCGACCCGCTGAATCCGAAAATCCAACCGTTGATACGCGAAAATACACCTGGATAGAAGTTATTTCGCATGGTACGAAAAAGAGATGATCGAAAATATTTTTTTTCAGAACCGGAATCGAACTTCAATGGCTGAGTTTCTAGGTGTATTTTGACCCGCTGAATCCGAAAATCCAACCTTTGATGTCCAAAAATATGCTTGGAAAGAAGTTATTTCGCATGGTACGAAAAACAGATGATCGATAATATTTTTTTCCAGAACCGAAATCGAACTTCAATGGGTGAGTTTCTAGGTGTATTTTGACCCGCTGATCCGAAAATTCAACCTTTGATGTCCAAAAATATGCTTGGAAAGAAGTTATTTCGCATGGTACGAAAAAGAGATGATCGAAAATATTTTTATCCAGAACCGAAGTCGAACTTTAATGGATGAGTTTCTAGGTGTATTTTGATCCGCTGAATCCAAAAATCCGACCTTTGATAGGCGAAATTACACCTGGATAGAAGTTATTTCGCATGGTACGAAAAAGAGATGATCGAAAATATTTTTTTCCAGCACCGAAATCAAATTTTAATGGGTGAGTTTATAGGTTTATTTTGACCCGCCGAATCCAGAAATCCAACCTATGATGTCCAAAAATATGCTTGGAAAGAAGCTATTTCGCATGGTACGAAAAACAGATGATCGAAAATATTTTTTTCCAGAACCGAAATAGAACTTTAATGGGTGAGTTTCTAGGTGTATTTTGACCCGCTGAATCCAAAAATCCAACCTTTGATGGGCGAAAATAATCCTGGAAAAAAGTTATTTCGCATGGTACGAAAAAGAGATGATCGAAAATATTTTTTTCCACAACCGGAATCAAACTTTAATGGGTGAGTTTCCAGGTTTATTTTGACCCGATGAATACAAAAATCCGACCTATGATGTCCAAAAATATGCTTGGAAAGAAGTTATTCCGCATGGTACGAAAAACAGATGATCGAAAATATTTTTTTGCAGAACCGAAACAGAACTTTAATGGGTGAGTTTCGAGGTGTATTTCGACCCGCTGAATCCAAAAATCCAACCTTTGATGGGCGAAAATACACCTGGGAAAAAGTTATTTCGCATGGTACGAAAAAGAGATGATCGAAAATATTTTTTTCCAGACCGGAATCAATCTTCAATGGGTGAGTTTCTACGTTTATTTTGACCCGCTGAATCCAAAAATCCAACCTATGATGTCCAAAAATATGCTTGGAAAGAAGTTATTTCGCATGGTACGAAAAACAGATGATCGGAAATATTTTTTTCCAGAACCGAAATCAAACT